>OU911094.1:14042699-14642699 GCA_918358865.1 Melinaea marsaeus rileyi
TGCGACATTATACGTGTGTTTTTAGAGGCTAAGACAATATCTTGCAGTTACATGGCTAGGTTTAAATCTCAAAGTAAGTTTTTTAACTTACATGTGAGTGTTAATTGTTATAGATTAGGTCTTGACGCCGCAGATTAACACAAGATATCAATGATTAGGGCTTTCTGTCTAAATTTAAGTGCGACATTAAACGTGTGTTTTTTAGAGGCTAAGACTATATCTTGCAGTTACATGGTTAGGTTTTAATCTCAAAGTAAGTTCTATTACCTTCATTTTAGAATAAATTGTTATAGACTAGGTCTTGACACCGCAGATTACCATAAGATATCAATGATTGGGGCTTACTGTCTAAATTTAAGTGCGACAATATAAGTGTGTTTTGAGAGGCTAAGACTGTATCTTGCAGTTACATGGTTAGGTTTTAATATCAAAGTAAGTTGTATTACCTTCATTTTAGGATAAATTGTTATAGATTAGGTCTTGACGCCGCAGATTACCACAAGATATCAATGATTAGGGCTTACTGCCTAAATTTAAGTACGACATTAAACGTGTGTTTTTAGAGGCTAAGACTATATCTTGCAGTTACTTTGTTGGGTTTTAATCTCAAAGTAAGTTCTATTACTAACATTTTAAACTAAATTGTTATAGATTAGTTCTTGACGCCGCAGACTTCCACAAGATATCAATGATTAGGGCTTACTGTCTAAATTTAAGTGTGACATTAGACGTGTGTGTTTTAGAGGCTAAGACTATATCTCGCAGTTACATTTTTAGGTTTTAATCTCAAAGTAAGTTCTATTACCTTCATTTTAGAATAAATTGTTACAGACTAGGTCTTGACACTGCAGATTACCATAAGATATCAATGATTGGGGCTTACTGTCTAAATTTAAGTGCGACAATATAAGTGTGTTTTGAGAGGCTAAGACTGTATCTTGCAGTTACATGGTTAGGTTTTAATATCAAAGTAAGTTGTATTACCTTCATTTTAGGATAAATTGTTATAGAATAGGTCTTGATGCCGCAGATTACCACAAGATATCAATGATTAGGGCTTACTGCCTAAATTTAAGTACGACATTAAACGTGTGTTTTTAGAGGCTAAGACTATATCTTGCAGTTACTTTGTTGGGTTTTAATCTCAAAGTAAATTCTATTACCTTCATTTTAGGATAAATTGTTATAGATTAGGTCTTGACGCCGCAGATTAACACAAGATATCAATGATTAGGGTTTACTGTCTAAATTTAAGTGCGACATTAAACGTGTGTTTTTTAGAGGCTAAGACTATATCTTGCAGTTACATGGTTAGGTTTTAATCTCAAAGTAAGTTCTATTACCTTCATTTTAGAATAAATTGTTATAGACTAGGTCTTGACACCGCAGATTACCATAAGATATCAATGATTGGGGCTTACTGTCTAAATTTAAGTGCGACAATATAAGTGTGTTTTGAGAGGCTAAGACTGTATCTTGTAGTTACATGGTTAGGTTTTAATATCAAAGTAAGTTGTATTACCTTCATTGTAGGATAAATTGTTATAGATTAGGTCTTGACGCCGCAGATTACCACAAGATATCAATGATTAGGGCTTACTGCCTAAATTTAAGTACGACATTAAACGTGTGTTTTTAGAGGCTTAGACTATATCTTGCAGTTACTTTGTTGGATTTTAATCTCAAAGTAAATTCTATTACTTACATTTTAGAATAAATTGTTATAAACTAGGTCTTGACGCCGCAGATTACCATAAAAAATTAGTGATTTAGTCTTACTGTCTAAATTAAAGTGCGACATTAAATGTGTGTTTCTAGAGGCTAAGACTATATCTTGCAGTTACACGGTTAGGTTTTATTCTCAAAGTAAGTTCTATTACTAACATTTTAAAATAAATTGTTATAGATTAGGTCTTGACGCCGCAGACTTCCACAAGATATCAATGATTAGGGCTTACTGTCTAAATTTAAGTGTGACATTAGACGTGTGTGTTTTAGAGGCTAAGACTATATTTCGCAGTTACATTGTTAGGTTTTAATCTCAAAGTAAGTTCTATTACCTTCATTTTAGAATAAATTGTTATAGACTAGGTCTTGACACCGCAGATTACCATAAGATATCAATGATTGGGGCTTACTGTCTAAATTTAAGTGCGACAATATAAGTGTGTTTTGAGAGGCTAAGACTGTATCTTGCAGTTACATGGTTAGGTTTTAATATCAAAGTAAGTTGTATTACCTTCATTTTAGGATAAATTGTTATAGATTAGGTCTTGACGCCGCAGATTACCACAAGATATCAATGATTAGGGCTTACTGCCTAAATTTAAGTACGACATTAAAAGTGTGTTTTTAGAGGCTAAGACTACATCTTGCAGTTACTTGGTTGGGTATTAATCTCAAAGTAAGTTCTATTACTTACATTTTAGAATAAATTGTTATAGACTAGGTCTTGACGCCGCAGATTACCACAAGATATCAATGATTAGGGCTTACTGCCTAAATTTAAGTACGACATTAAACGTGTGTTTTTAGAGGCTTAGACTATATCTTGCAGTTACTTTGTTGGGTTTTAATCTCAAAGTAAATTCTATTACTTACATTTTAGAATAAATTGTTATAAACTAGGTCTTGACGCCGCAGATTACCATAAAAAATTAGTGATTTAGTCTTACTGTCTAAATTAAAGTGCGACATTAAATGTGTGTTTCTAGAGGCTAGGACTATATCTTGCAGTTACACGGTTAGGTTTTATTCTCAAAGTAAGTTCTATTACTAACATTTTAAAATAAATTGTTATAGATTAGGTCTTGACGCCGCAGATTACCACAAGATATCAATGATTAGGGCTTACTGCCTAAATTTAAGTACGACATTAAACGTGTGTTTTTAGAGGCTAAGACTATATCTTGCAGTTACTTTGTTGGGTTTTAATCTCAAAGTAAATTCTATTACCTTCATTTTAGGATAAATTGTTATAGATTAGGTCTTGACGCCGCAGATTACCATAAGATATCAATGATTGGGGCTTACTGTCCAAATTTAAGTGCGACAATATACGTGTGTTTTGAAAGGCTAAGACTATATCTTGCAGTTACATGGTTAGGTTTTAATATCAAAGTAAGTTGTATTACCTTCATTTTAGGATAAATTGTTATAGATTAGGTCTTGACGCCGCAGATTACCACAAGATATCAATGATTAGGGCTTACTGCCTAAATTTAAGTACGACATTAAACGTGTGTTTTTAGAGGCTAAGACTATATCTTGCAGTTACTTTGTTGGGTTTTAATCTCAAAGTAATTTCTATTACTTACATTTAAGAATAAATTGTTATAAACTAGGTCTTGACGCCGCAGATTACCACAAGATATCAATGATTAGGGCTTACTGCCTAAATTTAAGTACGACATTAAACGTGTGTTTTTAGAGGCTAAGACTATATCTTGCAGTTACTTTGTTGGGTTTTAATCTCAAAGTAAATTCTATTACCTTCATTTTAGGATCAATTGTTATAGATTAGGTCTTGACGCCGCAGATTACCACAAGATATCAATGATTAGGGCTTACTGCCTAAATTTAAGTACGACATTAAACGTGTGTTTTTAGAGGCTAAGACTATATCTTGCAGTTACTTTGTTGGGTTTTAATCTCAAAGTAATTTCTATTACTTACATTTAAGAATAAATTCTTATAAACTAGGTCTTGACGCCGCAGATTACCATAAAAAATCAATGATTAGGGCTTACTGTCTAAATTTAAGTGTGACATTAGACGTGTGTGTTTTAGAGGCTAAGACTATATTTCGCAGTTACATTGTTAGGTTTTAATCTCAAAGTAAGTTTTATTACCTTCATTTTAGAATAAATTGTTATAGACTAGGTCTTGACACCGCAGATTACCATAAGATATCAATGATTGGGGCTTACTGTCCAAATTTAAGTGCGACAATATACGTGTGTTTTGAAAGGCTAAGACTATATCTTGCAGTTACATGGTTAGGTTTTAATATCAAAGTAAGTTGTATTACCTTCATTTTAGGATAAATTGTTATAGATTAGGTCTTGACGCCGCAGATTACCACAAGATATCAATGATTAGGGCTTACTGCCTAAATTTAAGTACGACATTAAACGTGTGTTTTTAGAGGCTAAGACTATATCTTGCAGTTACTTTGTTGGGTTTTAATCTCAAAGTAAATTCTATTACTTACATTTTAGAATAAATTGTTATAAACTAGGTCTTGACGCCGCAGATTACCATAAAAAATCAATGATTAGGGCTTACTATCTAAATTTAAGTGCGACATTATAGGTGTGTTTTTAGAGGCTAAGACTATATCTTGCAGTTACATGGTTAGGTTTTAATATCAAAGTAAGTTGTATTACCTTCATTTTAGGATAAATTGTTTTAGATTAGGTCTTGACGCCGCAGATTACCACAAGATATCAATGATTAGGGCTTACTGCCTAAATTTAAGTACGACATTAAAAGTGTGTTTTTAGAGGCTAAGACTACATCTTGCAGTTACTTGGTTGGGTATTAATCTCAAAGTAAGTTCTATTACCTTGATTTTAGAATAAATTGTTATAGATTAGGTCTTGACGCCGCAGATTACCACAGGATATCAATGATTAGGGCTTACTGTCTAAATTTAAGTGCGACATTATACGTGTGTTTTTAGAGGCTAAGACAATATCTTGCAGTTACATGGCTAGGTTTAAATCTCAAAGTAAGTTTTTTAACTTACATGTGAGTGTTAATTGTTATAGATTAGGTCTTGACGCCGCAGATTAACACAAGATATCAATGATTAGGGCTTTCTGTCTAAATTTAAGTGCGACATTAAACGTGTGTTTTTTAGAGGCTAAGACTATATCTTGCAGTTACATGGTTAGGTTTTAATCTCAAAGTAAGTTCTATTACCTTGATTTTAGAATAAATTGTTATAGACTAGGTCTTGACACCGCAGATTACCATAAGATATCAATGATTGGGGCTTACTGTCTAAATTTAAGTGCGACAATATAAGTGTGTTTTGAGAGGCTAAGACTGTATCTTGCAGTTACATGGTTAGGTTTTAATATCAAAGTAAGTTGTATTACCTTCATTGTAGGATAAATTGTTATAGATTAGGTCTTGACGCCGCAGATTACCACAAGATATCAATGATTAGGGCTTACTGCCTAAATTTAAGTACGACATTAAACGTGTGTTTTTAGAGGCTTAGACTATATCTTGCAGTTACTTTGTTGGGTTTTAATCTCAAAGTAAATTCTATTACTTACATTTTAGAATAAATTGTTATAAACTAGGTCTTGACGCCGCAGATTACCATAAAAAATTAGTGATTTAGTCTTACTGTCTAAATTAAAGTGCGAAATTAAATGTGTGTTTCTAGAGGCTAAGACTATATCTTGCAGTTACACGGTTAGGTTTTATTCTCAAAGTAAGTTCTATTACTAACATTTTAAAATAAATTGTTATAGATTAGGTCTTGACGCCGCAGACTTCCACAAGATATCAATGATTAGGGCTTACTGTCTAAATTTAAGTGTGACATTAGACGTGTGTGTTTTAGAGGCTAAGACTATATCTCGCAGTTACATTGTTAGGTTTTAATCTCAAAGTAAGTTCTATTACCTTCATTTTAGAATAAATTGTTATAGACTAGGTCTTGACACCGCAGATTACCATAAGATATCAATGATTGGGGCTTACTGTCTAAATTTAAGTGCGACAATATAAGTGTGTTTTGAGAGGCTAAGACTGTATCTTGCAGTTACATGGTTAGGTTTTAATATCAAAGTAAGTTGTATTACCTTCATTGTAGGATAAATTGTTATAGATTAGGTCTTGACGCCGCAGATTACCACAAGATATCAATGATTAGGGCTTACTGCCTAAATTTAAGTACGACATTAAACGTGTGTTTTTAGAGGCTTAGACTATATCTTGCAGTTACTTTGTTGGGTTTTAATCTCAAAGTAAATTCTATTACTTACATTTTAGAATAAATTGTTATAAACTAGGTCTTGACGCCGCAGATTACCATAAAAAATTAGTGATTTAGTCTTACTGTCTAAATTAAAGTGCGACATTAAATGTGTGTTTCTAGAGGCTAGGACTATATCTTGCAGTTACACGGTTAGGTTTTATTCTCAAAGTAAGTTCTATTACTAACATTTTAAAATAAATTGTTATAGATTAGGTCTTGACGCCGCAGACTTCCACAAGATATCAATGATTAGGGCTTACTGTCTAAATTTAAGTGTGACATTAGACGTGTGTGTTTTAGAGGCTAAGACTATATCTCGCAGTTACATTGTTAGGTTTTAATCTCAAAGTAAGTTCTATTACCTTCATTTTAGAATAAATTGTTATAGACTAGGTCTTGACACCGCAGATTACCATAAGATATCAATGATTGGGGCTTACTGTCTAAATTTAAGTGCGACAATATAAGTGTGTTTTGAGAGGCTAAGACTGTATCTTGCAGTTACATGGTTAGGTTTTAATATCAAAGTAAGTTGTATTACCTTCATTTTAGGATAAATTGTTATAGATTAGGTCTTGACGCCGCAGATTACCACAAGATATCAATGATTAGGGCTTACTGCCTAAATTTAAGTACGACATTAAACGTGTGTTTTTAGAGGCTAAGACTATATCTTGCAGTTACTTTGTTGGGTTTTAATCTCAAAGTAAATTCTATTACCTTCATTTTAGGATAAATTGTTATAGATTAGGTCTTAACGCCGCAGATTACCACAAGATATCAATGATTAGGGCTTACTGCCTAAATTTAAGTACGACATTAAACGTGTGTTTTTAGAGGCTAAGACTATATCTTGCAGTTACTTTGTTGGGTTTTAATCTCAAAGTAATTTGTATTACTTACATTTAAGAATAAATTGTTATAAACTAGGTCTTGACGCCGCAGATTACCATAAAAAATCAATGATTAGGGCTTACTGTCTAAATTTAAGTGTGACATTAGACGTGTGTGTTTTAGAGGCTAAGACTATATTTCGCAGTTACATTGTTAGGTTTTAATCTCAAAGTAAGTTTTATTACCTTCATTTTAGAATAAATTGTTATAGACTAGGTCTTGACACCGCAGATTACCATAAGATATCAATGATTGGGGCTTACTGTCCAAATTTAAGTGCGACAATATACGTGTGTTTTGAAAGGCTAAGACTATATCTTGCAGTTACATGGTTAGGTTTTAATATCAAAGTAAGCTGTATTACCTTCATTTTAGGATAAATTGTTATAGATTAGGTCTTGACGCCGCAGATTACCACAAGATATCAATGATTAGGGCTTACTGCCTAAATTTAAGTACGACATTAAACGTGTGTTTTTAGAGGCTAAGACTATATCTTGCAGTTACTTTGTTGGGTTTTAATCTCAAAGTAAATTCTATTACTTACATTTTAGAATAAATTGTTATAAACTAGGTCTTGACGCCGCAGATTACCATAAAAAATCAATGATTAGGGCTTACTATCTAAATTTAAGTGCGACATTATAGGTGTGTTTTTAGAGGCTAAGACTATATCTTGCAGTTACATGGTTAGGTTTTAATATCAAAGTAAGTTGTATTACCTTCATTTTAGGATAAATTGTTTTAGATTAGGTCTTGACGCCGCAGATTACCACAAGATATCAATGATTAGGGCTTACTGCCTAAATTTAAGTACGACATTAAAAGTGTGTTTTTAGAGGCTAAGACTACATCTTGCAGTTACTTGGTTGGGTATTAATCTCAAAGTAAGTTCTATTACCTTGATTTTAGAATAAATTGTTATAGATTAGGTCTTGACGCCGCAGATTACCACAAGATATCAATGATTAGGGCTTACTGTCTAAATTTAAGTGCGACATTATACGTGTGTTTTTAGAGGCTAAGACAATATCTTGCAGTTACATGGCTAGGTTTAAATCTCAAAGTAAGTTTTTTAACTTACATGTGAGTGTTAATTGTTATAGATTAGGTCTTGACGCCGCAGATTAACACAAGATATCAATGATTAGGGCTTTCTGTCTAAATTTAAGTGCGACATTAAACGTGTGTTTTTTAGAGGCTAAGACTATATCTTGCAGTTACATGGTTAGGTTTTAATCTCAAAGTAAGTTCTATTACCTTCATTTTAGAATAAATTGTTATAGACTAGGTCTTGACACCGCAGATTACCATAAGATATCAATGATTGGGGCTTACTGTCTAAATTTAAGTGCGACAATATAAGTGTGTTTTGAGAGGCTAAGACTGTATCTTGCAGTTACATGGTTAGGTTTTAATATCAAAGTAAGTTGTATTACCTTCATTGTAGGATAAATTGTTATAGATTAGGTCTTGACGCCGCAGATTACCACAAGATATCAATGATTAGGGCTTACTGCCTAAATTTAAGTACGACATTAAACGTGTGTTTTTAGAGGCTTAGACTATATCTTGCAGTTACTTTGTTGGGTTTTAATCTCAAAGTAAATTCTATTACTTACATTTTAGAATAAATTGTTATAAACTAGGTCTTGACGCCGCAGATTACCATAAAAAAATAGTGATTTAGTCTTACTGTCTAAATTAAAGTGCGACATTAAATGTGTGTTTCTAGAGGCTAGGACTATATCTTGCAGTTACACGGTTAGGTTTTATTCTCAAAGTAAGTTCTATTACTAACATTTTAAAATAAATTGTTATAGATTAGGTCTTGACGCCGCAGACTTCCACAAGATATCAATGATTAGGGCTTACTGTCTAAATTTAAGTGTGACATTAGACGTGTGTGTTTTAGAGGCTAAGACTATATCTCGCAGTTACATTGTTAGGTTTCAATCTCAAAGTAAGTTCTATTACCTTCATTTTAGAATAAATTGTTATAGACTAGGTCTTGACACCGCAGATTACCATAAGATATCAATGATTGGGGCTTACTGTCTAAATTTAAGTGCGACAATATAAGTGTGTTTTGAGAGGCTAAGACTGTATCTTGCAGTTACATGGTTAGGTTTTAATATCAAAGTAAGTTGTATTACCTTCATTTTAGGATAAATTGTCATAGATTAGGTCTTGACGCCGCGAGGATTTTTTGAGGTTGGATGTTTTCGTGGTTTTTGATGCTTAGTGATTTTGATTCGTTGTTTGTGGTGTTGTTCCCTTCGGTGTTTCAAAAGGCCCTTTTCAGGGCCCCGTTGGTTGTTTCTATTTCGTTTCTTTCATATATATATATATATATATATATATATATATATTTTCTTTCTTTTCTATCTTATCTTTTTTTTTTTTTTTTTTTTTTCTTCTCTTTCTTACCTTTTTTTTTTTTTTTTTTTTTTTTCCGTGGTTTTGTTGTTGTTTTCGTTGTTTTCTTTTCTTTCGTGTGTGTCTTTCTTTATCGTGTTTTGTAGCCTTTTTTAAAGGCTTGTTTTGTTTTCGCTGAGACCTCTGTGGCTCGGACATCATGTCCGACCACGAGGTCACAGCCACGCGCAAGCGCCCCCTTAGCGGGGTCGTAGATTCGCCCAGTGACGCAACCGATAGCGACTTTGAGCTGGGTGTTACAGGCAAATGTATCACCGCTCGTCGTGGTCGTTCCGCTGCAGGCGTACGTGGGACTGGTCTTGCTCGGGCGAAGGCCGACTTACGGGCCCTTGCCCTCGAAGCCGAGGACGAGGAATTAGAGAGGGCTCTTGGTTCGCGGGCCTTCCGTAAGGCTGCTACATCCTCCGAAACCTTAGTGTGTTCGGAGGAAGAAACTGCTCGGGGTGCTGCTCCGAGGCCTGACCCAGAGGTGTTGGGGCCCGAGGAGCTTCGGGCTTTGGCTGGGAAGTGCGCCGCGTCCATCCTTGAGGTTAGCCGGAAGTCAGGCAACCTCAAGGGGACGATGGTGAAGGCTCTCAAGGAGGCATCAAGGGATCTCCTTGAAGTTGTCGACACTCTCCTGAGCCGCACCGAGGCAGACGAGACGCGCCGGTTAAGGTCCGCTAATGCGCGCCTCATGAAGGAGGTTGAGGGCCTTAATGCAGAGGTTAAGGCCCACCGCCGCGAGTTTGTGGAGCTGAAATCGGCAGCGGCTAAGGCCGCTCCTGAAGCTCCCTCCCGCGACGCGGATTTTTTTATAGAGGAAATGAGGCGCTCCATCGTATCCTCTGTTGGCAATATGGTAAATGCCAGATTTGCCAACATCGAGGAGCGCCTCCTTCCCGAGAGGGTGATGCGCCCGCCTCTGGCAGCAGATCGCAGGGCGAGTGTGGCAGCCCCTATTGCCCCTCGCCAACCGGGTGCGGCGAGACCTGCTGGGGGTTCGGTGTCGGCTGGAACGCCGGCAGTTTTAATGCCGGCGCCTGCTCCCGTCACCACCGAGGCTTGGTCCTCTGTGCTGCGGCGGGGTACTAAGAGGGGCCCCAGGACTGTGTTCCCAGCTTCGGTGGCCCAGTCATCCGCGGCCCCAAGGACGGTCCAGCCGACACCGGTTGGACTTCAGACGAGAAAGGGAAGAAAGGGAGGGAGAAGAAAGGGCAATAAGGCCAGCCAGCCCGTGCAGGGCCAAAAACCCCCTCCCAAGCTGCCGTCCTCGCGGTCTCCGGCCGTTATTATAACGCTGCAGACCGGGGCGGCAGCTAAGGGTGTGACCTATGCCCAGGTCCTCGAGCGCGCCGCCGAAAAAATAGATCTCGGTGAGATCGGGCTCGAGGCTGGGCTGAAAATTCGCAGGTCTGCCACGGGGGCTAGACTTCTGGAGTTGCCCAAGGCGGCTCCAGAAAAGGCCGAGAAATTGGCCCAATCTCTCCGATCGGTGCTGGACGGGGTGGCGGATGTCGTCCAGCCCATCAAACGGGTCGGTATGAGAGTTGGGGGCCTGGACGATTCCGCCACGTCAGAGAAGGTAAAGCTGGCGATTTGCCGCGCTGCCAACTGCCCCAACGAATCGGTCCATGTGGGCGAGATTCGCTGGGGCTACGGGGCTACGGGCTCCGTTGTTGCCCGTTGCCCTGTCGAAGTGGCGAAAACCATTTTGAATGCGGGCAGACTCCTGGTGGGCTGGAGCTCGGCCAGGGTCGAGCTCCTAGAAGAGCGTCCAATGAGGTGCTTCCGGTGCCAAGAACCGGGGCACACTCGGGCGCTCTGCCCATCAGGCGTCGATAGGAGCGACGTATGCTTCCGGTGCGGTTTATCGGGTCACAATCGCGACAGCTGCACCGGAGTCCTTCGGTGTGCCGTTTGCGCAGACCTCGGTCTCCAGGCGGGACACGAACTGGGGAGCCGAGCGTGCAAGGCTCCCCGGAAAAAAGGCAAGGCAGCTGGTCCCTCCCCAGCTGCCCCAAGCAGAGGTCGCCTACAGGCGCCAGTTGAAGCCATGTCGTCATGAATAGACGACGACATGGCTTCCTACAGGCGAACCTGAACCACTCCGCCAGGGCCCAGGATTTGTTCATCCAGGCAATGGTGGAGTGGGATATCAGTATAGCGGTGGCCTGTGAGCCCTACTATGTCCCCCCTAATTCCAACTGGGCGGGGGACACTAGCGGTTCCGTGGCTGTGGTTGCGGGTTCTGGTCCCGGTCCCCCTTTCTCCACCTTGGAGACTGGCCCGGGTTTGGTCGTGGCGCGGTGGGGGGAGTACGTCGTCATCGGCGCGTACTTCTCCCCCAATCGTCGACTGGCGGAGTTCGAGACTTTCCTCGACTCCGTCAGTGCGGCGATTGGCAGACAGGCGTCGGGGAAGCTCATCTTCCTCGGCGACCTGAACGCCAAATCCGCGGCCTGGGGGAACCACGCCACGGACGCTAGGGGTAGGGCCGTCCAGGCCTGGTCACTCCTCTCCGGTCTGTCCCTCCTCAATAGAGGGACCGATGCGACCTGCGTGCGACAGCAAGGGAGTTCCGTGGTGGACGTTTCGTTCGCCACCCCAGCTGTCGCACGCACGGTCGTCGACTGGAGAGTCGAGACGGAGGTGGAGACTCAAATCGGACGTAGAGATGGTCCGATTTGAGATCTCCACCTCCCGGCCGGACCAGGCCGGGCCACCGCGGGGGGGGAGTCGCTTTCCTCGTTGGGCAATTAAGCGTTTGGATCGGGAAATGGCCAGGGAGGCAGCCATCGTTCAGAGCTGGGCCTTTCCCGATCCGCCCAACGAGGAAACCGACGTGGAGGTGTCGGCTGGCCGCATGCGCGAGGCCCTATCACGGGTCTGCGATGCGGCCATGCCGAGGGTGGGGTCTCGGCCCCGGCGCAGAGCAGTGTACTGGTGGTCGTCCGAAATAGCCGAACTTCGGACGGCCTGTTGCAGGGCTCGTAGGGCCTTCGTCCGGTGTCGCCGTCGTCACGGCTTCGACCCGGATCTGGAGGCCCAGCTGCGGAGTCGCTATCGCGAAGCGAAGTCGACTCTGCGGCAGGCGATTCGGAAGGCGAAGGACCTGGCTCGGGAGGAGATCCTGGCAGGTCTCGATAGGGACCCATGGGGTCGCCCGTATCGGGTGGCGCGGCACAAACTCCGCGCCGCTTGCGCCCCGGTCATGGAGTCCCTTCAGCCGGATTTCCTCGAGCGGCTGGTGGGGGACCTATTCCCGGAATCCACCGGCCACTCGCCTCCTGTGATGGCCCCCCCTTCTTCTAATGGGGGGGTGGGTTCTGTCCCAGACATCACGGAGGCCGAGCTGGAGGTCGCCTTGAGTCGTCTCCGAGCCCGCAGTACTGCGCCGGGGCCGGACGGTATTCCGGGGCGAGTTCTATTCCTCGCCCTGGAATACCTGGGGGGCAGGCTTCGGGAACTGTTCAACCTTTGTTTGCGCACTGGACAGTTCCCGAAGGCCTGGAAAGAGGGCAGATTGTGCCTGTTGCGGAAGGACGGTCGTTCTGCCGACTCCCCTTCCGCATACAGGCCAATCGTGCTGCTGGACGAGACGGGCAAACTCTTCGAGAGAATTCTCTCTGCCCGTCTCGTCCAACACCTCGAGGAGGTGGGGCCGGGTCTCTCGGATGCCCAGTTCGGCTTCAGGGCGGGTCGATCGACGATCGACGCCCTGAAGGCTCTGAGAGACCTGACCCAAGAGGCAACTCGCGAGGGGGACGTGGTCCTGGCGGTGTCGCTGGACGTCGCCAATGCCTTCAACAGTCTTCCGTTTGAGACATTGGTTGAGGCACTCCGGTTCCATGGAGTGCCTCCCTATCTTCGGAGACTGTTGGGGGGCTACCTGCAGGACAGAGAGGTCCTGTGGGTTGGCGGCGACCAGCGTATACACCGGCGTAGCGTATGCCGCGGGGTTCCACAGGGGTCCGTCTTGGGCCCCGTCTTGTGGAACCTCGGGTACGACTGGCTGCTCCGCTGTCCTCTCCTGCCGCGGATGAGGGTGTTGTGTTACGCAGATGACACCCTCGTCACATGCAGGGGAGGGACGTATGCGGAGGCGGCCCGTCTGGCAACAGTCGGAGCTACGCTGGTTGCGGACCGCATAGGGCTGTTGGGATTGGAGGTCTCCGTATCCAAAACGGAGGCCATCCTCTTCCACGGCCCTCGCCGGGGTCCCCCTCGCCGGGCGTCCATCTCCGTCCAGGGTCAGGAGGTGGTGGTGAAGGCCCAGCTAAAATATCTGGGCCTCACCCTGGACGGAAGATGGAACTTCGGGGCTCATTTCTCCCTTCTGGCCCCGAAGTTACTGTCCACCGCGGCTGCCTTGGGAAGGCTTCTGCCCAACGTCGGTGGGCCGCAGGCTCCTTGCCGGCGACTCTATGCCGGCATAGTGAGGAGCATGGCGCTGTACGGTGCCCCCATATGGTCGGGGTCCCTCACCGCCGATTCCAAGACCCTTTTGCGAAGGACGCAGAGGGTCTTAGCGGTGAGGATGATGAGGGGGTACCGTACAGTGTCGTACACTGCGGCCACACTCCTGGCGAGCCATCCGCCTTGGGAGCTGCAGGCGGAGGTGCTCGCCGGGGTGTATTGGCACCGGGCGGAAGCCAGGACCACGGGGGTTAGGCCCGAGGCAGCTCGAATCAGGGCTTCAGCTCACCGAGCCCTGATTCGAGGGTGGACGAGGGACTTGGAGTCCCCCGCCGCCGGTCTGACGACAGTGGGGGCAGTTCGCCCCCACTTGGATCGTTGGATCAACCGGCGGCACGGGACTCTGACGTTCCGTCTTGTGCAGGTGCTCACGGGGCATGGGTGCTTCGGTGAGTACCTGCACAAGATTGCAAGAAGGGAGGCGGCCCCGTCCTGCCACCACTGTGACGAGTCCGTCGACACGGCTCGTCACACCGTGGCGGAGTGCGCAGCCTGGGGTCATCAGCGCGCTGAGCTGGTGGCCGTGGTTGGCGGGGACCTCTCGCTGCCGCGCCTTGTTGGCGCGATGGTCGGAAGCGAGAGGTGTTGGGCCGCTATGGCCTCCTTCTGCGAGCACGTCATCGCCGCGAAGGAGGCCGCGGAGCGGGTCAGGGAGCAAGCCTCTCCCTCTGACCCGCTCCGCCGGGGGAGGCTGGGAAGAAGGAGGCGGGAGTACGCCCGCCGCTTCCTCTCCCAGCAGTAGGCCTTGGTGAGAGGGGGGGGTGACCCCTCTCACCTGCCATAGGCCTACGCCGTGAGGGTGTCCTAAGTTGCTCGGGGCACCCTCGCACGGGGGGTAACCGCCGGGGCGGCACGGTGAGTGCTAACGCGATCCCGTGTCGTCCCATTAAGGCGTTGAGGGCAACCGTTGGTTTTTTAGTGGGTAGCCTTAAAAATGGCGGCGTCCTCTATGCCGCCGGGTAGTCCCACATAACCCTCCGGCCATCACCTTCCTGGCCGGCGGGTATCCGTAACGGATTTTTCCAACGCAAAAAAAAAAAAAAAAAAAAAAAGGTCTTGACGCCGCAGATTACCACAAGATATCAATGATTAGGGCTTACTGCCTAAATTTAAGTACGACATTAAACGTGTGTTTTTAGAGGCTAAGACTATATCTTGCAGTTACTTTGTTGGGTTTTAATCTCAAAGTAAATTCTATTACCTTCATTTTAAGATAAATTGTTATAGATTAGGTCTTGACGCCACAGATTACCACAAGATATCAATGATTCGGGCTTACTGCCTAAATTTAAGTACGACATTAAACGTGTGTTTTTAGAGGCTAAGACTATATCTTGCAGTTACTTGGTTGGGTTTTACTCTCAAAGTAAGTTCTATTACCTTGATTTTAGAATAAATTGTTATAGATTAGGTCTTGACGCCGCAGATTACCACAGGATATCAATGATTAGGGCTTACTGTCTAAATTTAAGTGCGACATTATACGTGTGTTTTTAGAGGCTAAGACTATATCTTGCAGTTACTTGGTTGGGTTTTAATCTCAAAGTAAGTTCTATTACCTTGATTTTAGAATAAATTGTTATAGATTAGGTCTTGACGCCGCAGATTACCACAGGATATCAATGATTAGGGCTTACTGTCTAAATGTAAGTGCGACATTATACGTGTGTTTTTAGAGGCTAAGACAATATCTTGCAGTTACATGGCTAGGTTTAAATCTCAAAGTAAGTTTTTTAACTTACATGTGAGTGTTAATTGTTATAGATTAGGTCTTGACGCCGCAGATTAACACAAGATATCAATGATTAGGGCTTACTGTCTAAATTTAAGTGCGACATTAAACGTGTGTTTTTTAGAGGCTAAGACTATATCTTGCAGTTACATGGTTAGGTTTTAATCTCAAAGTAAGTTCTATTACTTACATGTGAGTGTTAATTGTAATAGATTAGATCTTGACGCCACAGATTAATACAAAAATTTAATGATTAGGGCTTACTACCAAAATTTAAGTGCGACATTAAACGTGTGTTTCTAGAGGCTTAGACTATATCTTGCAGTTACATGGTTAGGTTTTTAATAATAATACCACATTTTACATCAAATACTGACACACTTAAAAGTAGGAAATTCAATAAAATAATTCATAAAATATAAGATTTCTAAGGTTTTATTCTAACAAAAATTATAAAATATTATGTTAAAAAATGAATTTTAATACCACATTTTACATCAAATATTGACACACCTAAAGTAAGAAATAAAAAAAAATCATTTCTAAAATGCATGATTTCTAGGGTTTTATTTTAACAAAAATTTGTAAATTTTATATAAAAAATTTATTTTAATACCGCATTTTACAACAAATATTGACACAGCTAAAAGTAGGAAATTCAATAAAATAATTCATAAAATATAAGATTTCTAAGGTTTTATTCTAACAAAAATTATAAAATATTATGTTAAAAAATGTATTTTAATACCACATTTTACATCAAGTATTGTCACATCTAAAGTTAGAAATTCAAAAAAATCAATCATAAAATGCAAGATTTCTGAGGTATTATATTAACAAAAATTTGTAAATTTTATATCAAAAAATATATTTTAATACCACATTTTTCATCAAATATTGACACATCTAAAGTTAGAAATTAAAAAAAATCAATCCTAAAATGCATGATTTCTAGGGTTTTATTTTAACAAAAATTTGTAAATTTTATATAAAAAAATTTATTTTAATACCACATTTTACAACAAATATTGACACAGCTAAAAGTAGGAAATTCAATAAAATAATTCATAAAATATAAGATTTCTAAGGTTTTATTCTAACAAAAATTATAAAATATTATGTTAAAAAATGTATTTTAATACCACATTTTACATCAAGTATTGTCACATCTCTCATAATAATATCTACCTAATAGCCCTACCTACCTACCATCCCTACCTAACTAACAGCCCTACCTACCTACCATCCCTACCTACCTAACAGCCCTACCTACCTACCATCCCTACCTACCTAACAGCCCTACCTACCTACCATCCCTACCTACCTACCAGCCCTACCTACCTACCAGCCCTACCTACCTACCAGCCCTACCTACCTACCAGCCCTACCTACCTACCAGCCCTACCTACCTACCGTACAAAGCTCAAAATATAACAAGAAAAAAAATTGCACAAAGGCGGACTTATCCTCGGAACAAATAAAACATATCACATGGTAAACTAAAGTGAAAGGAGACATTAAAAATGGCAATAATATGGAAGAAAAACAAAATAACTATAAAAAACTAAGTAACTAAAACTAATTTAATCGAAAGTGCTTCTCATAATAATATCTACCTAACAGCCCTACCTACCTACCATCCCTACCTACCTAACAGGCCTATCTACCTAACAGCCCTACCTACCTACCATCCCTACCTACCTAACAGCCCTACCTACCTACCACCCCTACCTACCTAACAGCCCTACCTACCTACCATCCCTACCTACCTAGCAGCCCTACCTACCTACCAGCCCTACCTACCTACAAGCCCTACCTACCTACCAGCCCTACCTACCTATCTACCGTACAAAGCTCAAAGTATAAAAAGAAAAAAAAATTGCACAAAGGCGGACTTATCCTCGGAACAAATAAAACATATCACATGGTAAACTGAAGTGAAAGGAGACATTAGAAATGGCAATAATATGAAAGAAAAAGAAAATAACTATAAAAAACTAAGTAACTAAAACTAATTTAATCGAAAGTGCTACTCATAATAATATCTACCTAACAGCCCTACCTACCTACCATCCCTACCTACCTAACAGCCCTACCTACCTACCATCCCTACCTACCTAACAGCCCTACCTACCTACCATCCCTACCTACCTACCAGCCCTACCTACCTACCAGCCCTACCTACCTACCAGCCCTACCTACCTACCAGCCCTACCTACCTACCAGCCCTACCTACCTACCAGCCCTACCTACCTTTCAGCCCTACCTACCTACCAGCCCTACCTACCTACCAACCCTACCTACCTACCTACCGTACAAAGCTCAAAATATAACAAGAAAAAAAATTGCAAAAAGGCGGACTTATCCTCAGAACAAATAAAACATATCACATGGTAAACTAAAGTGAAAGGAGACATTAAAAATGGCAATAATACGGAAGAAAAACAAAATAACTATAAAAAACTAAGTAACTAAAACTAATTTAATCGAAAGTGCTACTCATAATAATATCTACCTAACAGCCCTACCTACCTACCATCCCTACCTACCTAACAGCCCTACCTACCTACCATCCCTACCTACCTACCAGCCCTACCTACCTACCAGCCCTACCTACCTACCAGCCCTACCTACCTACAAGCCCTACCTACCTACCAGCCCTACCTACCTACCATCCCTACCTACCTACCAGCCATACCTACCTATCTACCGTACAAAGCTCAAAGTATAACAAGAAAAAAAAATTGCGCAAAGGCGGACTTATCCTCGGAACAAATAAAACATATCACATGGTAAACTAAAGTGAAAGGACACATTAAAAATTGCAATAATATGAAAGAAAAAGAAATAACTATAAAAAACTAAGTAACTAAAACTAATTTAATCGAAAGTGCTACTCATAATAATATCTACCTAACAGCCCTACCTACCTACCATCCCTACCTACCTACCATCCCTACCTACCTACCAGCCCTGCCTACCTACCAGCCCTACCTACCTACCAGCCCTACCTACCTACCAGCCCTACCTACCTACCAGCCCTACCTACCTACCATCCCTACCTACCTACCAGCCCTACCTACCTATCTAACGTACAAAGCTCAAAGTATAACAAGAAAAAAAAATTGCACAAAGGCGGACTTATCCTCGGAACAAATAAAACATATCACATGGTAAACTAAAGTGAAAGGAGGGATTAGAAAAGGCAATAATATGAAAGAAAAAGAAAATAACTATAAAAAACTAAGTAACTAAAACTAATTTAATCGAAAGTGCTTCTCATAATAATATCTACCTAATAGCCCTACCTACCTACCATCCCTACCTAACTAACAGCCCTACCTACCTACCATCCCTACCTACCTAACAGCCCTACCTACCTACAATCCCTACCTACCTACCAGCCCTACCTACCTACCAGCCCTACCTACCTACCAGCCCTACCTACCTACCTACCGTACAAAGCTCAAAGTATAACAAGAAAAAAAATTGCACAAAGGCGGACTTATCCTCGGAACAAATAAAACATATCACATGGTAAACTAAAGTGAAAGGAGACATTAAAAATGGCAATAATATGGAAGAAAAACAAAATAACTATAAAAAACTAAGTAACTAAAACTAATTTAATCGAAAGTGCTTCTCATAATAATATCTACCTAACAGCCCTACCTACCTACCATCCCTACCTACCTAACAGCCCTATCTACCTAACAGCCCTACCTACCTACCATCCCTACCTACCTACCAGCCCTACCTACCTACCAGACCTACCTACCTACCAGCCCTACCTACCTACAAGCCCTACCTACCTATCTACCGTACAAAGCTCAAAGTATAAAAAGAAAAAAAAATTGCACAAAGGCGGACTTATCCTCGGAACAAATAAAACATATCACATGGTAAACTAAAGTGAAAGGAGACATTAGAAATGGCAATAATATGAAAGAAAAAGAAAATAACTATAAAAAACTAAGTAACTAAAACTAATTTAATCGAAAGTGCTACTCATAATAATATCTACCTAACAGCCCTACCTACCTAACAGCCCTACCTACCTACCATCCCTACCTACCTACCAGCCCTACCTACCTACCAGCCCTACCTACCTACCAGCCCTACCTACCTACCAGCCCTACCTACCTTTCAGCCCTACCTACCTACCAGCCCTACCTACCTATCTACCGTACAAAGCTCAAAGTATAACAAGAAAAAAAAATTGCACAAAGGCAGACTTAACCTCGGAACAAATAAAACCTATCACATGGTAAACTAAAGTGAAAGGACACATTAAAAATGAAAATAATATGAAAGAAAAAGAAATAACTATAAAAACTAAGTAACTAAAACTAATTTAATCGAAAGTGCTACTCATAATAATATCTACTTAACAGCCCTACCTACCTACCATCCCTACCTACCTAACAGCCCTACCTACCTACCATCCCTACCTACCTTCCAGCCCTACCTACCTACCAGCCCTACCAACCTACCAGCCCTACCTACCTACCAGCCCTACCTGCCTACAAGCCCTACCTACCTACAAGCCCTACCTACCTACCAGCTTTACCTACCTACCATCCCTACCTACCTACCAGCCCTACCTACCTATCTACCGTACAAAGCTAAAAGTATAACAAGAAAAAAAAATTGCACAAAGGCGGACTTATCCTCGGAACAAATAAAACATATCACATGGTAAACTAAAGTGAAAGGAGAGATTAGAAATGGCAATAATATGAAAGAAAAAGAAAATAACTATAAAAAACTAAGTAACTAAAACTAATTTAATCGAAAGTGCTTCTCATAATAATATCTACCTAATAGCCCTACCTACCTACCATCCCTACCTAACTAACAGCCCTACCTACCTACCATCCCTACCTACCTAACAGCCCTACCTACCTACCATCCCTACCTACCTACCAGCCCTACCTACCTACCAGCCCTACCTACCTACCAGCCCTACCTACCTACCAGCCCTACCTGCCTACCGTACAAAGCTCAAAATATAACAAGAAAAAAAATTGCACAAAGGCGGACTTATCCTCGGAACAAATAAAACATATCACATGGTAAACTAAATTAAAAGGACACATTGAAAATGGCAATAATATGAAAGAAAAAGAAAATAAGTATAAAAAACTAAGTAAGTAAAACTAATTTAATCGAAAGTGCTACTCATAATAATATCTACCTAACAGCCCTACCTACGTAGCATCCCTACCTACCTACCAGCCCTACCTACCTACCAGCCCTACCTACCTACCAGCCCTACCTACCTACCAGCCCTACCTACCTACCAGCCCTACCTACCTACCAGCCCTACCTACCTATCTACCGTACAAAGCTCAAAGTATAACAAGAAAAAAAAATTGCACAAAGGCGGACTTATCCTCGGAACAAATAAAACATATCACATGGTAAACTAAAGTGAAAGGACACATTAAAAATGGCAATAATATGAAAGAAAAAGAAATAACTATAAAAAACTAAGTAACTAAAACTAAGTTAATCGAAAGTGCTACTCATAATAATATCTACCTAACAGCCCTACCTACCTACCATCCCTACCTACCTAACAGCCCTACCTACCTACCATCCCTACCTACCTACCATCCCTACCTACCTACCAGCCCTACCTACCTACCAGCCCTACCTACTTACCAGCCCTACCTACCTACAAGCCCTACCTACCTACCAGCCCTACCTACCTACCAGCCCTACCTACCTACCGTACAAAGCTCGAAGTATAACAAGAAAAAAAAATTGCACAAAGGCGGACTTATTCCCGGAACAAATAAAACATATCACATGGTAAACTTAAGTGAAAGGACAAATTCAAAATGGCATAATATGAAAGAAAATGAAAATAATTAAAAAACTAAGTAACTAAAACTAATTTAATCGAAAGTGCTACTCATAATAATATCTACCTAACTGCCCTACCTACCTAACAGCCCTACCTACCTACCATCCCTACCTACCTACCAGTCCTACCTACCTACCAGCTCTACCTACCCACCAGCCCTACCTACCTACCAGCCCTACCTACCTACCAGCCCTACCTACCTTTCAGCCCTACCTACCTACCAGCCCTACCTACCTATCTACCGTACAAAGCTCAAAGTATAACAAGAAAAAAAAATTGCACAAAGGCGGACTTATCCTCGGAACAAATAAAACATATCACATGGTAAACTAAAGTGAAAGGACACATTAAAAATGGCAATAATATGAAAGAAAAAGAAAACTATAAAAAACTAAGTAACTAAAACTAATTTAATCGAAAGTGCTACTCATAATAATATCTACCTAACAGCCCTACCTACCTAACAGCCCTACCTACCTACCATCCCTACCTACCTACCAGTCCTACCTACCTACCAGCTCTACCTACCTACCAGCCCTACCTACCTACCAGCCCTACCTACCTACCAGCCCTACCTACCTTTCAGCCCTACCTACCTACCAGCCCTACCTACCTATCTACCGTACAAAGCTCAAAGTATAACAAGAAAAAAAAATTGCACAAAGGCGGACTTATCCTCGGAACAAATAAAACATATCACATGGTAAACTAAAGTGAAAGGACACATTAAAAATGGCAATAATATGAAAGAAAAAGAAAACTATAAAAAACTAAGTAACTAAAACTAATTTAATCGAAAGTGCTACTCATAATAATATCTACCTAACAGCCCTACCTACCTAAAAGCCCTACCTACCTACCATCCCTACCTACCTACCAGCCCTACCTACCTACCAGCCCTACCTACCTACCAGCCCTACCTACCTACAAGCCCTACCTACCTACCAGCCCTACCTACCTATCTACCGTACAAAGCTCAAAGTATAAAAAGAAAAAAAAATTGCACAAAGGCGGACTTATCCTCGGAACAAATAAAACATATCACATGGTAAACTAAAGTGAAAGGAGACATTAGAAATGGCAATTATATGAAAGAAAAAGAAAATAACTACAAAAAACTAAGTAACTAAAACTAATTTAATCGAAAGTGCTACTCATAATAATATCTACCTAACAGCCCTACCTACCTACCATCCCTACCTACCTACCATCCCTACCTACCTACCAGCCCTACCTACCTACCAGCCCTACCTACCTACCAGCCCTACCTACCTACCAGCCCTACCTACCTACAAGCCCTACCTACCTACCAGCCCTACCTACCTACCGTACAAAGCTCGAAGTATAACAAGAAAAAAAAATTGCACAAAGGCGGACTTATTCCCGGAACAAATAAAACATATCACATGGTAAACTAAAGTGAAAGGACACATTAAAAATGGCAATAATATGAAAGAAAAAGAAAACTATAAAAAACTAAGTAACTAAAACTAATTTAATCGAAAGTGCTTCTCATAATAATATCTACCTAATAGCCCTACCTACCTACCATCCCTACCTAACTAACAGCCCTACCTACCTACCATCCCTACCTACCTAACAGCCCTACCTACCTACAATCCCTACCTACCTACCAGCCCTACCTACCTACCAGCCCTACCTACCTACCTACCGTACAAAGCTCAAAGTATAACAAGAAAAAAAATTGCACAAAGGCGGACTTATCCTCGGAACAAATAAAACATATCACATGGTAAACTAAAGTGAAAGGAGACATTAAAAATGGCAATAATATGGAAGAAAAACAAAATAACTATAAAAAACTAAGTAACTAAAACTAATTTAATCGAAAGTGCTTCTCATAATAATATCTACCTAACAGCCCTACCTACCTACCATCCCTACCTACCTAACAGCCCTATCTACCTAACAGCCCTACCTACCTACCATCCCTACCTACCTACCAGCCCTACCTACCTACCAGACCTACCTACCTACCAGCCCTACCTACCTACAAGCCCTACCTACCTATCTACCGTACAAAGCTCAAAGTATAAAAAGAAAAAAAAATTGCACAAAGGCGGACTTATCCTCGGAACAAATAAAACATATCACATGGTAAACTAAAGTGAAAGGAGACATTAGAAATGGCAATAATATGAAAGAAAAAGAAAATAACTATAAAAAACTAAGTAACTAAAACTAATTTAATCGAAAGTGCTACTCATAATAATATCTACCTAACAGCCCTACCTACCTAACAGCCCTACCTACCTACCATCCCTACCTACCTACCAGCCCTACCTACCTACCAGCCCTACCTACCTACCAGCCCTACCTACCTACCAGCCCTACCTACCTTTCAGCCCTACCTACCTACCAGCCCTACCTACCTATCTACCGTACAAAGCTCAAAGTATAACAAGAAAAAAAAATTGCACAAAGGCAGACTTAACCTCGGAACAAATAAAACATATCACATGGTAAACTAAAGTGAAAGGACACATTTAAAATGAAAATAATATGAAAGAAAAAGAAATAACTATAAAAACTAAGTAACTAAAACTAATTTAATCGAAAGTGCTACTCATAATAATATCTACTTAACAGCCCTACCTACCTACCATCCCTACCTACCTAACAGCCCTACCTACCTACCATCCCTACCTACCTTCCAGCCCTACCTACCTACCAGCCCTACCAACCTACCAGCCCTACCTACCTACCAGCCCTACCTGCCTACAAGCCCTACCTACCTACAAGCCCTACCTACCTACCAGCTTTACCTACCTACCATCCCTACCTACCTACCAGCCCTACCTACCTATCTACCGTACAAAGCTAAAAGTATAACAAGAAAAAAAAATTGCACAAAGGCGGACTTATCCTCGGAACAAATAAAACATATCACATGGTAAACTAAAGTGAAAGGAGACATTAGAAATGGCAATAATATGAAAGAAAAAGAAAATAACTATAAAAAACTAAGTAACTAAAACTAATTTAATCGAAAGTGCTACTCATAATAATATCTACCTAACAGCCCTACCTACCTAACAGCCCTACCTACCTACCAGCCCTACCTACCTACCAGCCCTACCTACCTTTCAGCCCTACCTACCTACCAGCCCTACCTACCTATCTACCGTACAAAGCTCAAAGTATAACAAGAAAAAAAAATTGCACAAAGGCAGACTTAACCTCGGAACAAATAAAACCTATCACATGGTAAACTAAAGTGAAAGGACACATTAAAAATGAAAATAATATGAAAGAAAAAGAAATAACTATAAAAACTAAGTAACTAAAACTAATTTAATCGAAAGTGCTACTCATAATAATATCTACTTAACAGCCCTACCTACCTACCATCCCTACCTACCTAACAGCCCTACCTACCTACCATCCCTACCTACCTTCCAGCCCTACCTACCTACCAGCCCTACCAACCTACCAGCCCTACCTACCTACCAGCCCTACCTGCCTACAAGCCCTACCTACCTACAAGCCCTACCTACCTACCAGCTTTACCTACCTACCATCCCTACCTACCTACCAGCCCTACCTACCTATCTACCGTACAAAGCTAAAAGTATAACAAGAAAAAAAAATTGCACAAAGGCGGACTTATCCTCGGAACAAATAAAACATATCACATGGTAAACTAAAGTGAAAGGAGAGATTAGAAATGGCAATAATATGAAAGAAAAAGAAAATAACTATAAAAAACTAAGTAACTAAAACTAATTTAATCGAAAGTGCTTCTCATAATAATATCTACCTAATAGCCCTACCTACCTACCATCCCTACCTAACTAACAGCCCTACCTACCTACCATCCCTACCTACCTAACAGCCCTACCTACCTACCATCCCTACCTACCTACCAGCCCTACCTACCTACCAGCCCTACCTACCTACCAGCCCTACCTACCTACCAGCCCTACCTGCCTACCGTACAAAGCTCAAAATATAACAAGAAAAAAAATTGCACAAAGGCGGACTTATCCTCGGAACAAATAAAACATATCACATGGTAAACTAAATTAAAAGGACACATTGAAAATGGCAATAATATGAAAGAAAAAGAAAATAAGTATAAAAAACTAAGTAAGTAAAACTAATTTAATCGAAAGTGCTACTCATAATAATATCTACCTAACAGCCCTACCTACGTAGCATCCCTACCTACCTACCAGCCCTACCTACCTACCAGCCCTACCTACCTACCAGCCCTACCTACCTACCAGCCCTACCTACCTACCAGCCCTACCTACCTACCAGCCCTACCTACCTATCTACCGTACAAAGCTCAAAGTATAACAAGAAAAAAAAATTGCACAAAGGCGGACTTATCCTCGGAACAAATAAAACATATCACATGGTAAACTAAAGTGAAAGGACACATTAAAAATGGCAATAATATGAAAGAAAAAGAAATAACTATAAAAAACTAAGTAACTAAAACTAAGTTAATCGAAAGTGCTACTCATAATAATATCTACCTAACAGCCCTACCTACCTACCATCCCTACCTACCTAACAGCCCTACCTACCTACCATCCCTACCTACCTACCATCCCTACCTACCTACCAGCCCTACCTACCTACCAGCCCTACCTACTTACCAGCCCTACCTACCTACAAGCCCTACCTACCTACCAGCCCTACCTACCTACCAGCCCTACCTACCTACCGTACAAAGCTCGAAGTATAACAAGAAAAAAAAATTGCACAAAGGCGGACTTATTCCCGGAACAAATAAAACATATCACATGGTAAACTTAAGTGAAAGGACAAATTCAAAATGGCATAATATGAAAGAAAATGAAAATAATTAAAAAACTAAGTAACTAAAACTAATTTAATCGAAAGTGCTACTCATAATAATATCTACCTAACTGCCCTACCTACCTAACAGCCCTACCTACCTACCATCCCTACCTACCTACCAGTCCTACCTACCTACCAGCTCTACCTACCCACCAGCCCTACCTACCTACCAGCCCTACCTACCTACCAGCCCTACCTACCTTTCAGCCCTACCTACCTACCAGCCCTACCTACCTATCTACCGTACAAAGCTCAAAGTATAACAAGAAAAAAAAATTGCACAAAGGCGGACTTATCCTCGGAACAAATAAAACATATCACATGGTAAACTAAAGTGAAAGGACACATTAAAAATGGCAATAATATGAAAGAAAAAGAAAACTATAAAAAACTAAGTAACTAAAACTAATTTAATCGAAAGTGCTACTCATAATAATATCTACCTAACAGCCCTACCTACCTAACAGCCCTACCTACCTACCATCCCTACCTACCTACCAGTCCTACCTACCTACCAGCTCTACCTACCTACCAGCCCTACCTACCTACCAGCCCTACCTACCTACCAGCCCTACCTACCTTTCAGCCCTACCTACCTACCAGCCCTACCTACCTATCTACCGTACAAAGCTCAAAGTATAACAAGAAAAAAAAATTGCACAAAGGCGGACTTATCCTCGGAACAAATAAAACATATCACATGGTAAACTAAAGTGAAAGGACACATTAAAAATGGCAATAATATGAAAGAAAAAGAAAACTATAAAAAACTAAGTAACTAAAACTAATTTAATCGAAAGTGCTACTCATAATAATATCTACCTAACAGCCCTACCTACCTAAAAGCCCTACCTACCTACCATCCCTACCTACCTACCAGCCCTACCTACCTACCAGCCCTACCTACCTACCAGCCCTACCTACCTACAAGCCCTACCTACCTACCAGCCCTACCTACCTATCTACCGTACAAAGCTCAAAGTATAAAAAGAAAAAAAAATTGCACAAAGGCGGACTTATCCTCGGAACAAATAAAACATATCACATGGTAAACTAAAGTGAAAGGAGACATTAGAAATGGCAATTATATGAAAGAAAAAGAAAATAACTACAAAAAACTAAGTAACTAAAACTAATTTAATCGAAAGTGCTACTCATAATAATATCTACCTAACAGCCCTACCTACCTACCATCCCTACCTACCTACCATCCCTACCTACCTACCAGCCCTACCTACCTACCAGCCCTACCTACCTACCAGCCCTACCTACCTACCAGCCCTACCTACCTACAAGCCCTACCTACCTACCAGCCCTACCTACCTACCGTACAAAGCTCGAAGTATAACAAGAAAAAAAAATTGCACAAAGGCGGACTTATTCCCGGAACAAATAAAACATATCACATGGTAAACTAAAGTGAAAGGACACATTAAAAATGGCAATAATATGAAAGAAAAAGAAAACTATAAAAAACTAAGTAACTAAAACTAATTTAATCGAAAGTGCTTCTCATAATAATATCTACCTAATAGCCCTACCTACCTACCATCCCTACCTAACTAACAGCCCTACCTACCTACCATCCCTACCTACCTAACAGCCCTACCTACCTACAATCCCTACCTACCTACCAGCCCTACCTACCTACCAGCCCTACCTACCTACCTACCGTACAAAGCTCAAAGTATAACAAGAAAAAAAATTGCACAAAGGCGGACTTATCCTCGGAACAAATAAAACATATCACATGGTAAACTAAAGTGAAAGGAGACATTAAAAATGGCAATAATATGGAAGAAAAACAAAATAACTATAAAAAACTAAGTAACTAAAACTAATTTAATCGAAAGTGCTTCTCATAATAATATCTACCTAACAGCCCTACCTACCTACCATCCCTACCTACCTAACAGCCCTATCTACCTAACAGCCCTACCTACCTACCATCCCTACCTACCTACCAGCCCTACCTACCTACCAGCCCTACCTACCTACCAGCCCTACCTACCTACAAGCCCTACCTACCTATCTACCGTACAAAGCTCAAAGTATAAAAAGAAAAAAAAATTGCACAAAGGCGGACTTATCCTCGGAACAAATAAAACATATCACATGGTAAACTAAAGTGAAAGGAGACATTAGAAATGGCAATAATATGAAAGAAAAAGAAAATAACTATAAAAAACTAAGTAACTAAAACTAATTTAATCGAAAGTGCTACTCATAATAATATCTACCTAACAGCCCTACCTACCTAACAGCCCTACCTACCTACCATCCCTACCTACCTACCAGCCCTACCTACCTACCAGCCCTACCTACCTACCAGCCCTACCTACCTACCAGCCCTACCTACCTTTCAGCCCTACCTACCTACCAGCCCTACCTACCTATCTACCGTACAAAGCTCAAAGTATAACAAGAAAAAAAAATTGCACAAAGGCAGACTTAACCTCGGAACAAATAAAACATATCACATGGTAAACTAAAGTGAAAGGACACATTTAAAATGAAAATAATATGAAAGAAAAAGAAATAACTATAAAAACTAAGTAACTAAAACTAATTTAATCGAAAGTGCTACTCATAATAATATCTACTTAACAGCCCTACCTACCTACCATCCCTACCTACCTAACAGCCCTACCTACCTACCATCCCTACCTACCTTCCAGCCCTACCTACCTACCAGCCCTACCAACCTACCAGCCCTACCTACCTACCAGCCCTACCTGCCTACAAGCCCTACCTACCTACAAGCCCTACCTACCTACCAGCTTTACCTACCTACCATCCCTACCTACCTACCAGCCCTACCTACCTATCTACCGTACAAAGCTAAAAGTATAACAAGAAAAAAAAATTGCACAAAGGCGGACTTATCCTCGGAACAAATAAAACATATCACATGGTAAACTAAAGTGAAAGGAGAGATTAGAAATGGCAATAATATGAAAGAAAAAGAAAATAACTATAAAAAACTAAGTAACTAAAACTAATTTAATCGAAAGTGCTTCTCATAATAATATCTACCTAATAGCCCTACCTACCTACCATCCCTACCTAACTAACAGCCCTACCTACCTACCATCCCTACCTACCTAACAGCCCCACCTACCTACCATCCCTACCTACCTACCAGCCCTACCTACCTACCAGCCCTACCTACCTACCAGCCCTACCTACCTACCAGCCCTACCTGCCTACCGTACAAAGCTCAAAATATAACAAGAAAAAAAATTGCACAAAGGCGGACTTATCCTCGGAACAAATAAAACATATCACATGGTAAACTAAATTAAAAGGACACATTGAAAATGGCAATAATATGAAAGAAAAAGAAAATAAGTATAAAAAACTAAGTAAGTAAAACTAATTTAATCGAAAGTGCTACTCATAATAATATCTACCTAACAGCCCTACCTACGTAGCATCCCTACCTACCTACCAGCCCTACCTACCTACCAGCCCTACCTACCTACCAGCCCTACCTACCTACCAGCCCTACCTACCTATCTACCGTACATAGCTCAAAGTATAACAAGAAAAAAAAAATGCACAAAGGCGGACTTATCCTCGGAACAAATAAAACATATCACATGGTAAACTAAAGTGAAAGGACACATTAGAAATGGCAATAATATAAAAGAAAAAGAAAATAACTATAAAAAACTAAGTAACTAAAACTAATTTAATCGAAAGTGCTTCTCATAATAATATCTACCTAACAGCCCTACCTACCTACCATCCCTACCTAACTAACAGCCCTACCTACCTACCATCCCTACCTACCTAACAGCCCTACCTACCTACCATCCCTAACTACCTAACAGCCCTACCTACCTACCAGCCCTACCTACCTACCAGCCCTACCTACCTACCAGCCCTACCTACCTTTCAGCCCTACCTACCTACCAGCCCTACCTACCTATCTACCGTACAAAGCTCAAAGTATAACAAGAAAAAAAAATTGCACAAAGGCGGACTTATCCTCGGAACAAATAAAACATATCACATGGTAAACTAAAGTGAAAGGACACATTAAAAATGGCAATAATATGAAAGAAAAAGAAATAACTATAAAAAACTAAGTAACTAAAACTAAGTTAATCGAAAGTGCTACTCATAATAATATCTACCTAACAGCCCTACCTACCTACCATCCCTACCTACCTACCATCCCTACCTACCTACCATCCCTACCTACCTACCATCCCTACCTACCTACCAGCCCTACCTACCTACCAGCCCTACCTACCTACCAGCCCTACCTACCTACAAGCCCTACCTACCTACCAGCCCTACCTACCTACCAGCCCTACCTACCTACCGTACAAAGCTCGAAGTATAACAAGAAAAAAAAATTGCACAAAGGCGGACTTATTCCCGGAACAAATAAAACATATCACATGGTAAACTTAAGTGAAAGGACAAATTCAAAATGGCATAATATGAAAGAAAATGAAAATAATTAAAAAACTAAGTAACTAAAACTAATTTAATCGAAAGTGCTACTCATAATAATATCTACCTAACAGCCCTACCTACCTAACAGCCCTACCTACCTACCATCCCTACCTACCTACCAGCCCTACCTACCTACCAGTCCTACCTACCTACCAGCTCTACCTACCTACCAGCCCTACCTACCTACCAGCCCTACCTACCTACCAGCCCTACCTACCTTTCAGCCCTACCTACCTACCAGCCCTACCTACCTATCTACCGTACAAAGCTCAAAGTATAACAAGAAAAAAAAATTGCACAAAGGCGGACTTATCCTCGGAACAAATAAAACATATCACATGGTAAACTAAAGTGAAAGGACACATTAAAAATGGCAATAATATGAAAGAAAAAGAAAACTATAAAAAACTAAGTAACTAAAACTAATTTAATCGAAAGTGCTACTCATAATAATATCTACCTAACAGCCCTACCTACCTAAAAGCCCTACCTACCTACCATCCCTACCTACCTACCAGCCCTACCTACCTACCAGCCCTACCTACCTACCAGCCCTACCTACCTACAAGCCCTACCTACCTACCAGCCCTACCTACCTATCTACCGTACAAAGCTCAAAGTATAAAAAGAAAAAAAAATTGCACAAAGGCGGACTTATCCTCGGAACAAATAAAACATATCACATGGTAAACTAAAGTGAAAGGAGACATTAGAAATGGCAATTATATGAAAGAAAAAGAAAATAACTATAAAAAACTAAGTAACTAAAACTAATTTAATCGAAAGTGCTACTCATAATAATATCTACCTAACAGCCCTACCTACCTACCATCCCTACCTACCTACCATCCCTACCTACCTACCAGCCCTACCTACCTACCAGCCCTACCTACCTACCAGCCCTACCTACCTACCAGCCCTACCTACCTACAAGCCCTACCTACCTACCAGCCCTACCTACCTACCGTACAAAGCTCGAAGTATAACAAGAAAAAAAAATTGCACAAAGGCGGACTTATTCCCGGAACAAATAAAACATATCACATGGTAAACTAAAGTGAAAGGACACATTAAAAATGGCAATAATATGAAAGAAAAAGAAAACTATAAAAAACTAAGTAACTAAAACTAATTTAATCGAAAGTGCTACTCATAATAATATCTACCTAACAGCCCTACCTACCTAACAGCCCTACCTACCTACCATCCCTACCTACCTACCAGCCCTACCTACCTACCAGCCCTACCTACCTACCAGCCCTACCTACCTACCAGCCCTACCTACCTACTAGCCCTACCTACCTACCAGCCCTACCTACCTTTCAGCACTACCTACCTACCAGCCCTACCTACCTATCTACCGTACAAAGCTCAGAGTATAACAAGAAAAAAAAATTGCACAAAGGCGGACTTATCCTCGGAACAAATAAAACATATCACATGGTAAACTAAAGTGAAAGGACACATTAAAAATGGCAATAATATGAAAGAAAAAGAAATAACTATAAAAAACTAAGTAACTAAAACTAATTTAATCGAAAGTGCTACTCATAATAATATCTACCTAACAGCCCTACCTACCTACCATCCCTACCTACCTAACAGCCCTACCTACCTAACAGCCCTACCTACCTACCATCCCTACCTACCTACCAGCCCTACCTACCTACCAGCCCTACCTACCTACAAGCCCTACCTACCTACCAGCCCTACCTACCTACCATCCCTACCTACCTACCAGCCCTACCTACCTACAAGCCCTACCTACCTACCAGCCCTACCTATCTACCATCCCTACCTACCTACCAGCCCTACCCACCTATCTACCGTACAAAGCTCAAAGTATAACAAGAAAAAAAAATTGCACAAAGGCGGACTTATCCTCGGAACAAATAAAACATATCACATGGTAAACTAAAGTGAAAGGACACATTAAAAATGGCAATAATATGAAAGAAAAAGAAATAACTATAAAAAACTAAGTAACTAAAACTAATTTAATCGAAAGTGCTAATCATAATAATATCTACCTAACAGCCCTACCTACCTACCATCCCTACCTACCTAACAGCCCTACCTACCTACCATCCCTACCTACCTACCAGCCCTACCTACCTACCAGCCCTACCTACCTACCAGCCCTACCTACCTACAAGCCCTACCTACCTACCATCCCTACCTACCTACCAGCCCTACCTACCTATCTACCGTACAAAGCTCAAAGTATAACAAGAAAAAAAAATTGCACAAAGGCGGACTTATCCTCGGAACAAATAAAACATATCACATGGTAAACTAAAGTGAAAGGAGAGATTAGAAATGGCAATAATATGAAAGAAAAAGAAAATAACTATAAAAAACTAAGTAATTAAAACTAATTTAATCGAAAGTGCTTCTCATAATAATATCTACCTAATAGCCCTACCTACCTACCATCCCTACCTAACTAACAGCCCTACCTACCAACCATCCCTACCTACCTAACAGCCCTACCTACCTAACAGCCCTACCTACCTACCATCCCTACCTACCTACCAGCCCTACCTACCTACCAGCCCTACCTACCTACCAGCCCTACCTACCTACCAGCCCTACCTACCTACCAGCCCTACCTACCTTTCAGCCCTACCTACCTACCAGCCCTACCTACCTATCTACCGTACAAAGCTCAAAGTATAACAAGAAAAAAAAATTGCACAAAGGCGGACTTATCCTCGGAACAAATAAAACATATCACATGGTAAACTAAAGTGAAAGGACACATAAAAAATGGCAATAATATGAAAGAAAAAGAAATAACTATAAAAAACTAAGTAACTAAAACTAATTTAATCAAAAGTGCTACTCATAATAATATCTACCTAACAGCCCTACCTACCTACCATCCCTACCTACCTAACAGCCCTACCTACCTACCATCCCTACCTACCTACCAGCCCTACATACCTACAAGCCCTACCTACCTACCAGCCCTACCTATCTACCATCCCTACCTACCTACCAGCCCTACCCACCTATCTACCGTACAAAGCTCAAAGTATAACAAGAAAAAAAATTGCACAAAGGCGGACTTATCCTCGGTACAAATAAAACATATCACATGGTAAACTAAAGTGAAAGGACACATTAAAAATGGCAATTATATGAAAGAAAAAGAAATAAATATAAAAAACTAAGTAACTAAAACTAATTTAATCGAAAGTGCTAATCATAATAATATCTACCTAACAGCCCTACCTACCTACCATCCCTACCTACCTAACAGCCCTACCTACCTACCATCCCTACCTACCTACCAGCCCTACCTACCTACCAGCCCTACCTACCTACCAGCCCTACCTACCTACAAGCCCTACCTACCTACCATCCCTACCTACCTACCAGCCCTACCTACCTATCTACCGTACAAAGCTCAAAGTATAACAAGAAAAAAAAATTGCACAAAGGCGGACTTATCCTCGGAACAAATAAAACATGGTAAACTAAAGTGAAAGGAGAGATTAGAAATGGCAATAATATGAAAGAAAAAGAAAATAACTATAAAAAACTAAGTAATTAAAACTAATTTAATCGAAAGTGCTTCTCATAATAATATCTACCTAATAGCCCTACCTACCTACCATCCCTACCTAACTAACAGCCCTACCTACCAACCATCCCTACCTACCTAACAGCCCTACCTACCTACCATCCCTACCTACCTAACAGCCCTACCTACCTACCATCCCTACCTACCTACCAGCCCTACCTACCTACCAGCCCTACCTACCTACCTACCGTACAAAGCTCAAGGTATAACAAGAAAAAAAATTGCACAAAGGCGGACTTATCCTCGGAACAAATAAAACATATCACATGGTAAACTAAAGTGAAAGGACACATTAAAAATGGCAATAATATGAAAGAAAAAGAAATAACTATAAAAAACTAAGTAACTAAAACTAATTTAATCGAAAGTGCTACTCATAATAATATCTACCTAACAGCCCTACCTACCTACCATCCCTACCTACCTACCAGCCCTACCTACCTACCAGCCCTACCTACCTACCAGCCCTACCTACCTACCAGCCCTACCTACCTACAAGCCCTACCTACCTACCAGCCCTACCTACCTATCTACCGTAAAAAGCTCAAAGTATAAAAAGAAAAAAAAATTGCACAAAGGCGGACTTATCCTCGGAACAAATAAAACATATCACATGGTAAACTAAAGTGAAAGGAGACATTAGAAATGGCAATAATATGAAAGATAAAGAAAATAACTATAAAAAACTAAGTAACTAAAACTAATTTAATCGAAAGTGCTACTCATAATAATATCTACCTAACAGCCCTACCTACCTAACAGCCCTACCTACCTACCATCCCTACCTACCTACCAGCCCTACCTACCTACCAGCCCTACCTACCTACCAGCCCTACCTACCTACCAGCCCTACCTACCTACCAGCCCTACCTACCTACCAGCCCTACCTACCTACCAGCCCTACCTACCTTTCAGCCCTACCTACCTACCAGCCCTACCTACCTATCTACCGTACAAAGCTCAAAGTATAACAAGAAAAAAAAATTGCACAAAGGCGGACTTATCCTCGGAACAGATAAAACATATCACATGGTAAACTAAAGTGAAAGGACACATTAAAAAAATGGCAATAATATGAAAGAAAAAGAAAACTATAAAAAACTAAGTAACTAAAACTAATTTAATCGAAAGTGCTACTCATAATAATATCTACCTAACAGCCCTACCTACCTACCATCCCTACCTACCTACCATCCCTACCTACCTACCAGCCCTACCTACCTACCAGCCCTACCTACCTACCAGCCCTACCTACCTTTCAGCCCTACCTACCTACCAGCCCTACCTACCTATCTACCGTACAAAGCTCAGAGTATAACAAGAAAAAAAAATTGCACAAAGGCGGACTTATCCTCGGAACAAATAAAACATATCACATGGTAAACTAAAGTGAAAGGACACATTAAAAATGGCAATAATATGAAAGAAAAAGAAATAACTATAAAAAACTAAGTAACTAAAACTAATTTAATCGAAAGTGCTACTCATAATAATATCTACCTAACAGCCCTACCTACCTACCATCCCTACCTACCTAACAGCCCTACCTACCTACCGTCCCTACCTACCTACCAGCCCTACCTACCTACCAGCCCTACCGACCTACCAGCCCTACCTACCTACAAGCCCTACCTACCTACCAGCCCTACCTACCTACCATCCCTACCTACCTACCAGCCCTACCCACCTATCTACCGTACAAAGCTCAAAGTATAACAAGAAAAAAAAATTGCACAAAGGCGGACTTATCCTCGGAACAAATAAAACATATCACATGGTAAACTAAAGTGAAAGGACACATTAAAAATGGCAATAATATGAAAGAAAAAGAAATAACTATAAAAAACTAAGTAACTAAAACTAATTTAATCGAAAGTGCTACTCATAATAATATCTACCTAACAGCCCTACCTACCTACCATCCCTACCTACCTAACAGCCCTACCTACCTACCATCCCTACCTACCTACCAGCCCTACCTACCTACCAGCCCTACCTACCTACCAGCCCTACCTACCTACCTACCGTACAAAGCTCAAAATATAACAAGAAAAAAAATTGCACAAAGGCGGACTTATCCTCGGAACAAATAAAACATATCACATGGTAAACTAAAGTGAAAGGAGACATTAAAAATGGCAATAATATGGAAGAAAAACAAAATAACTATAAAAAACTAAGTAACTAAAACTAATTTAATCGAAAGTGCTTCTCATAATAATATCTACCTAACAGCCCTACCTACCTACCATCCCTACCTACCTAACAGCCCTATCTACCTAACAGCCCTACCTACCTACCATCCCTACCTACCTAACAGCCCTACCTACCTACCATCCCTACCTACCTACCAGCCCTACCTACCTACCAGCCCTACCTACCTACCAGCCCTACCTACCTACCAGCCCTACCTACCTACCAGCCCTACCTACCTTTCAGCCCTACCTACCTATCTACCGTACAAAGCTCAGAGTATAACAAGAAAAAAAAATTGCACAAAGGCGGACTTATCCTCGGAACAAATAAAACATATCACATGGTAAACTAAAGTGAAAGGACACATTAAAAATGGCAATAATATGAAAGAAAAAGAAATAACTATAAAAAACTAAGTAACTAAAACTAATTTAATCGAAAGTGCTACTCATAATAATATCTACCTAACAGCCCTACCTACCTACCATCCCTACCTACCTAACAGCCCTACCTACCTACCGTCCCTACCTACCTACCAGCCCTACCTACCTACCAGCCCTACCGACCTACCAGCCCTACCTACCTACAAGCCCTACCTACCTACCAGCCCTACCTACCTACCATCCCTACCTACCTACCAGCCCTACCCACCTATCTACCGTACAAAGCTCAAAGTATAACAAGAAAAAAAAATTGCACAAAGGCGGACTTATCCTCGGAACAAATAAAACATATCGAAGAATTATTATTCGATCGTTTTATTTCTTTAATTAAATTTAATTCTTTTTAATTAAAAAAGAAGGCTGTACTAAATATCTCCAATAAATCAGTTACGCCGTGATCCGCCATCTATCGTCAATTAGCGACAACATCTTACACGCTATCATAGAACGATCAATTAACGCTAGGAAACGCCCATAGATGGCACTAAAACTAAATAAAATATGGAGAAATTAAAGAATATGAAATTTTGCATGCGGTAACATATAAAACAACACAGTCCAAATATGTTAGCGAAGAAAGAAGATATTAAAATTTAAATTACAATTACAATAATTAATAGACTTAGGGAAAAATTAATATAATTTAATATGATATTTAAGTTCAAAAATTCTAGATATATGTATGTAAATAACATTTGATATTGTGTTCTGTAAATAAGTCATGTACCTATGTTTCCTTCCCAATGTTAAATCTTTACTCATCAAGATATATAAACACTTTGTCACTTATATTGTGATAATTACAGTTGATGTATATATTAATTTATAATGTATATTTCTGTACAACTATTATACAAGTACTAGTGATAATAACCTGTATTAAAATTATAATTTAAGCAAATTAAACATTCCCAAGGAGGGTTGGTGTCAGGCAGGTGGCCGTAAAACTAAGCCAAACCCTTTAGCAGTATGTTAATACCGGTGCCACGCAATCCAGCCCGGAATATTGTTATTACTTTGAATATTTTCATAGAATATTTGAATCAATCACTGTTATATAATAAGGTAGTTTACTTAATACATTACTGTTAATTTTATTTAGTTATCAAAATTCTGGGCACTTCGATAAATAAATGTATATTACTTTAATTTATGACTCCTTGTATTTATGTTTTAGACATTTCACCCCAAAGCAAGTTAAATTTAAATACAGAATGCAACTTTGTTTTGAACTCTGTTATTTGTCAAGTTATACTAATTAACTTTAGTAAGTCTTGGTTAAGATTAATGAAATAAAAATATAATACACAAAATATTATTTTCTATAATACTTATTTCTTGATATTGCTTTTTTTTTGTTAAAATGTATATTGTTAAGCCATTAGAAAAAGTAACAGCGTAAAAAATAAATAAAAGTTACAGTATTGTAGGTTTTACTAAATTACGTTATAAAAAATAAACATTTTATTTTCTTCTATATTTTTATAAAAAACAAAGAGACATCAGATAGTTATCATCGTAGTGTTGTCTCTAAAAGGAGCCACAAACATGTCCGAAAACATTTATATGCCAAAAAATCATTAATCAGACAACACTTTGGACGCTACAAGTTTTCATACACCTCGGTTGTACTTCTGAAAAGAGTTTGTGATCATAAATAATTATATTTAAAATAATTATTTTCTATTCTGAAATCCAGCATCAATTATATTAATAACATGTGGATATAAATATAAATTTGATTTTAATATTAATTTATGAGGAGTAAATTAATATAGTATGTATTTTTTTTAAAGTAATCTGCTTCAATAAAATTGTCTTGGAATGCTATCACATATATATTTATAATATATTCTTTAATTTTAAAATTTTAAAACCTTACATTCACTCAAGCCTGTCAGACATTTGATAACAATTTGTAAAGCCAGTAAACAATTTAGAATAATACAATTTCAGTTACAAACACACAAGTGATACATACAAGATGTTGTATCTCTGTATTTGCTTCATATTTATTTGTTCTGCAAGTCCGTAGAATATTGAATATTGTTTGGAATGGATTTGCCAAATTAATATTACCTCCGTCCGAATTGGTTAGAGTAATGAACCTTGGTCATTTTTCCTTTAGAGTAGAATTGATTACATTGCTTTTTTAACAGAATAAAATGTATTACTTGAAAAAATTATTATAACATTAAAATATACTATAAAAAAGATATTTTAATAAGTTTTTAAAATTTAGTGTGTTGTTTTTTAATTTAATGTTTGAGTAAACATATATAAATATCTTGATTGAAAACCCAAGAAATTAAATTAATATTTTTCAATTTTTTCAAACTATAAAATAGGTAATTTCAAATGGTAACAAAAACAACAAATGATATGATTTAATATTTATAATTTATCTGGATCCGATCATAATTATTCGTATGTGAAATCTGTACTTATAATAAAATTGTAACAATATTTTTGTAAATATTCTAGATACTTTTCACAAATCTTGGACATTATTGTTGTAGTCATCAAGCAGAAGCTAGTGAATAGCAAAATAATAAACTGTTCAATTGCAACACATATATAGTCTTGTCTCCAAACAATATTACGTCATATTAGCGTATAATCGACCACGAAGCAGTAAGTTAATACTAATTTCATGAGTTTTAGGTATATAAGGTTAAAAATATACAAAACCATTTAAGACAAAGTTCAATGTTTTCAATATATAGCTCCACTACTTGTAGATATGAAGACAAAACGGTCTTATTTGTTTTTGGCTATTCTTTGTTTTACAGACGATTATCCATCATATCGGTTCAGTGCCTTGAACATAACACCTCTTTAGCTTGTGTGGCGTGAAATTCTCTAAAGGGCAAAATATGATAAATTTATACCTGCTTTTATATAAGTATCGTCGGCTTCCTTTTATCCCGTACTGATCCTGAGAGATAGAAATAATAATTTTAAACGGCTTTCAACACACTATCAAGACTATTTATTTTTACCTACATAGCAAGGGCACAGCAAAATTTATTATTTATTAAATAATAAGATGTTTCAACCCCGCAGAGCTTTCTTCTTCACTAGGTGCTTCGAATTCTTAGTACTAGGAGTATCATCTTAGAGGGTCCTTAGATTTAGTTATGTAATATTTTCCGAACACTATATTTATTCTAGAATAGAAAAGTTTCAACTATTTTTTTTAGTTTCTTTTTGACATGAACCCTACGCTTTGATATTTTTTAGCAAAGTATAATGGTAAACAAATTATAAATATGTTTTAACGATCCTTTTAGAAAAAAAGTAATTAATGTCTAACTCTCTAGAAAGCGGGAGGAGTAAATATACTCCGGACGGAAGGAGCTATGCCGGATATGGGCAATTTATCGCTATAGAAAACTATATATTTTCTTCGAGCTAGTAGCTAATAAAATAAAAATATATTTCAGAATCTTATCAGAAATTTTAAATCGTAAAAAAGGGCATTTATTTAATTTTATACATTATGTGTTTGAGTTCAAAATGGATATATAATTATACAGTGTTGAAAAATTATTATTATAGAAAAAAGCGATTTATTCAACTAACTTCCAAAGACAAAATAAGATCTATAGATATATCTCATTAAGCAAATCTTGAGCAACGCTACATTGATTTATAACTGATACACGTTGTAATAAAGCTGTTATATATATAATACTAGCAGACCCGGTCCATGTTGCTGTGATTAATGTTTTTGATATAAAGGTTGGTTAAATTTGAAGGGCGGATATTGAATGTGAACCCACACCTAAACGTCAAGATTTTTTCTGCATTTCATTTGATATTTCTCAATTTCAGACTAACTCAATTTGACCCATGGAAAGATACACAATCGAGCAACGGATTAAAGTTATTTAGGCTTATTATAAAAATGGGCGGTCACATAAAAATGCATATCGTGTACTTCGTGATTTTTTCGGTCACTTTAACCGTCCAAATGCTCACATTTGTACTCATACGATCGGAAGAATTGTGCAAAAATTTGAGCAAACTGGGTCTTTAGGAGACGTGAAAAAACCAGTGCATGCTCGTACAGCTCGCACTGTAGAAAATATTGCTGATGTTTGCGATATTGTGGCTAAAGAGCCGTCCACCTCAACTCGTCGTCGTGCCCAACAATTGCACCTCTCACGCTCGTCGTTGATGAACATTATGCATAAAGACTTGCATTTACACGCTTACAAGGAGCTATTGACTCAAGATCTAAAGCCTCTTGACCATTTCAAATGTCGTCAATTGTCAGAATGGTGGCAAGAAATAGCAACAGTGAATGTAAAATTTTAGAATAAAATCATATTCAGTGATGAGGCACATTTTTACCTCAGTGGATTCGTCAATAAGCAGAATTGCCGCTTGGGCGAATGATAATCCAAGAGTGATTGTCAAAAAACCAATACACCCATAAAAAGTGACTGTTTGGTGCGGTTTATGGGCTGGCAGCATCACCGGGCCGTATTTTTTTCGATAATGAGGCCGGTAAGACTGTGAATGGTGTTCGCTATCGTAAGATGATAACCGACTTTTTATGGCTTGAAGTGAAAGATATGGATGTGGACGATATGTGGTTTCAACAGGACGGTGCCACTTGCCACACTTTCAATGGCCGTGTTATCTCACGTGGTGATATCAATTGGCCGCCAAGATCATGTGATTTGACACCGTTGGACTTTTTTCTTTGGCGTTATTTGAAAGAAAAGATATACGTCGATAAGCCAGCAAAAATTCAAGAGCTAAAGGATGAGATAATTCAGCACATTAACCTAAAGCATGCCTCAGCGTCATCGAAAATTTGGATCATCGGATAGAGGGGTGCCGCAGAGGTCGCGGCGGTCATTATATGACATTTTGTTCCATACATAATTGAATCATACCATATTGTTATAATAAAAAGAAATTACTATAATTTATTAATTACAACTTATGCAGTATGATTATTTAAGGTTGTATGTAAATTATTTTGTAACTATTATGTTTATATTTTATTAAATTCAAATTAATAGTAAATAATAATAACTTTAATTATGTTATTTTAGTAATTATTTAAACTTGAAGGTAAATGAATTTTTATGCATAATAAATGAAGTCTCTTAGTGTAGTAGGAGTTAACTTTAATAACAGTTGTAATATTTTCATTAAAAATTGCCCGTTAATTCATAAATACCAGTGTGTCTTCATTACTTTCATTGAATAAATATATTTATCAGATCAGAAACATTTTTATCTTAGATAAATATCACCATTTCATATATTTGTTGGTTAAATGTTTGTACCTAAAGTTCCAGTAAATAATTTCATCTCACTCCAGTACACTTAAATCACGTTGGTTCCTCTCGCTACTTAAGACTAACTTTACCGCAATCTCAATTATACTACCAATAAATTTGTTACAAGACTGCCTTAACTAGGAAGATAATTAATGAAGGCTTAAGTTTATTTTTAAGTTATAGTACCCTTATTAAACAAATTAAAATTACTTACTCTAATAATTAGTTTTGAGTGTTTAATGCTAATTTTGAAGTATTAGCTAGGTACAAATTGTTGTATTTGTTGTAGGTAATTGTTGTAGGTACAAATGTTTTATTTAATAAATAGACGTGTATATAAAGAAAAATTGTCATTGTGGGCTATACTTAGTATTAAAAAATACTATTGTTTCAAATGTAAATAAGTTGCTTTACATCTATGAGATATGACTTATTTAATATATAAATATTAGTTGTTAGAAAAATAATTAACCACAGAATTAGTTTGTAATATAAAGTACAAACAATATACTTACAAAAAATATAATAAGTAAAAAGTTTATACTGATATTATTTTCGAATGATACACAATATATGCACCCATATTTTTGTATTTATATTGTTATTAAAACCCAAACCAATTTTTGAGCTCAACCTAAAAACATAAATTTTTCCGAAACAAAAGGCATCCGATGTAGTGAATTAGAGAAAAAAATCGACAACAAATCAAATTAAAATTAAAAATAAGTAAACTTTGCTACACAATAATTATAATCTAAATTAGCTTTTGTGTTTTCTCGAATAAAATAAGTCTATATTTGCGGAGTGCAACTTTTATATTGATTGGAACAATATACTATAACTATAGCAAAATTTAATGAACAGCCGTTAAGTTTTGCCATGATGCGTGGACAAACAGACAAACAGTACAGTACAATCATCTATCGAACACTTATCAACTAGCATAAGTTACACATCCCGAGGTGTGTTCGAAGGAGCTCGGGTGTTCCTCCAGCACGCACTGCGCTGTTGAAGCATCCGAAGTTCTTGAATGTTCCTCTATATTTTGTAAGTTTCCTCAATTTTATATTTTAGCATAGATAATAGTAACCACGAAGTAAGAAAGATTTTTACAAATAAAGTAAAAAAAACTTGTAACAACCTATTTTATATACGCTTCAATCTAAGAATATAAGAACATAAAATCCTATAAAAAAAGTGAATAAATAACAAAAGTAACTTACAGGAGAGTCTTTTAATAGTTTGTCGAAATTGTGTAACATATATCTCTTGAATATATTTAATTTTCCGCTACATTTATGCCCTTTAACGGCGGGAGGATGTTGAATATTGCGAAAGGAAAAAGGTTATTTATATATACTTAGATTGGTTTGACTCCTAGAGTCAATATCACACGTGATGATAACCGAAGCGGATGAGTTCCTTCCGTTGAATTTATACCTAATTTCCGTTTATACCTAAATCAACAAACTATATATATTTACATCAAATTCCTATCTTGTTCATATCTACATCTGGAAGGCTTCAGTCTATTGCATCCGGATGCTCTTAAGTAAACAAAGGTTTCAAGGACAAACGGAACTTTAAATAAATTTTCATTCTACATATACATAACCTAGATCTCGCATTCAGCTCTGCCTGCGTGAAAACAAATTTATTACTCAATAACACTATCCACACGTAGACCGCAGTTATTCAAATTATTGAAAATAATATTATACAATAAATACTTATAATATATATACACGGTTAGACATTCTAGTCGATTGCTCCGTGGTAAGTACTAGACATTGGATATGTTGATAATATATCAAATTCTGTGATAGTTTTCCGAGGCATTATATCCTTTATCAGGCATCATATAAAGTAACCCTTGTGAGGTTTTGAGCGAGTAGTTCTATTAAAGTAACTTAATACCTTCAGGTATAGTTCAGGTGTCGCTGCTGCCTGTTGGTACAAACACTTGTAAGTACAATAACTTGATATAATCGTGATTTAGTGTTCTTTTTCCATATTTCTGTTTAAACAAAAAAAAAATATAAAAAGCTAAAACTATTGCAATAACATCTTTAGTCCGTGTGTCATTTATGTAACTTTTATCACATTTACTTACTGTGATAAGATTTGAAAATTTAATTTGTATCCGTCCTTATTGTGTGTATAATTGTTGCCACTGGAGGAACATGATAGACGTTTAATAATAAAGTATTACTATAGTAGTATTATAAAGACATAAAACATTTGTTTATTGTGCATGTATAGTGATGCGAATTAAAACTATATATTTAATTATATAAAAAATATATATTTTAATTGTATTCTTTTAATATAAGATTTTCTTTACATTCCGTACTTACTATATATCAGATATTCAATAAATGTGATAATTAACTGACCGACCAAGATAAACCTACATTTGATGTTCAAAAAGTTGAAATGAAAAGTTAGGTTTTGAATGTATATTTTTTGTAATTCGAAGAAACGTTACACTCATTCTCAGTGTGATTTGAACAATAATAGGATTGGTTTAAAAATTATGGTAAACATTTCTCAGCAGTTTTCTACAAGAAAGTAAACATTGTCATTAAGTTTCTTTTTTCTACACCAAAATGAAAAAAACCGTTAAAAATATTTTACCTTTATATTTTGTTATCTTCAAGATATTTCTGAGAAATTCCAATATTTTTTTTTACTGAACACATAAAAAAGACTTTCCTATAATATTATTTTGACAAAAATATTTGCTTTACATTTTTGAATATTTATGGAATTCTTTATTAATGTTAATGTAAATTTGTGTCATCACTTTTTAGGAATTGAACGCGACCGAGCGCTTTGTCTCAGAGTACGTTATACTATCCTCCGTACTATACTGATTAGACATCTCTTGTGTTCATTAACAATGCTGTAAAATTTAACACCTAATGTAATATGAAGTAAACAAGTGGTTTAGGCTTAATGTTAAAAAAACAAGAAGAGTACTTAGGTAATATAATAATATTGTTAGAACTATCAATATATAAATGATTTTAACACCAAATTATGTTATAATAACAAAGAATTATATAATATGATGTACTACTAATAATACATAATATTATATAATTCTTTTAAAATAGCGATAAATTTTACGAATGTCGTTAATTAAGTCGTTAGTGTACGCTAACGATTTATGAACTAATTGTAGTGTGTTGTCTGGAAGTGTAATTACCTTTTTGAAGTGAGACCTATAGTTGTCAGAGCTATAGACAACATCAATTTAAGTTTATTCAATGAATATTAAAACGCCCGTTATATGTTAAACACAATATTCATGACATATAATATATATGACACTACTTCTCTCCATTTATACATTTTATATTCTATAATATAATGTTCCAATGTGTTGTTTTTCTTTATAAAGTCAAGATTGTTTTAGTAAAACAATTGAAGCTATCCTCTACCTTCATCTCGGCTCCATTGGATACAATTGTATTGATACGTCAACGAGGTCCCTTCCGTTACAGGGAGCGATAATATATACTATAGGATTTATAAAAGAAAACTATTTATGTCTGATTACTTTGTGTTTATTGAATTTTGATATCCTCTGAATCATATTTTATACGTACATTTATAAAACTCTTTAGGTATATTTAGTTTATTATATTATTTAAGTATCTTTGATTTTACAACTAATTATTGAATTTTTAAAACTCGTACTTGTCCTTTGATACAAGAAAGAGAAGAGCAAAACTCTCGTACGTGTATTTGTAAAACCACTAAACTAATATCCATTTGCAGATTACTCCAGCACGTATTCCAACACTAAGGTACGAAATATATAAACATATAAACGGATTGCATTCTATAGAAATATAATAATAAAAGTAATATTTTAAAGTGGCAGGATATATAACTTTTTGGTTATCAATGTTTTTATTGATCGTGTACATTATGTATGGCAACCAAAGTTTTTGATGTATATTTTTTCCGATTTGATATTGACATCCCATTCCATTCCAGTCGCTAAAACACCACATTCACCACGTGAGCTAGCGTTTCAGCAGCTTCAACCGCTTCACTTGGATATGTCCTTCCTGATCTGGAAGTTAATAGAAATAAATAAAAGTACATCATGTTTCAACTACACAACTTTCTGTGTTATACTGTGTCTATTTAACTGCAACATACTTATTACTTGTAGATCATATCCGTGTACTGCTCGGCTCCTATCGGTAATGTTCGGGTCAAGTGTATCAGGGAGTGAGTGAATAATGATAAACCACAAATATTTAAACACTTAATAAAAAAAAACAATTTTTAGTCGTAATATACTTTTAGGAATAATCTGTACCAAATTCCATAATGTTCTATTACTTTTAATATGGTATTCCTTGGCTCAAGTGGATGTGTGTGAAACTATAATTTGAAACTATAATTTGGCTAAACAAACTGCTTTTATTGAGCAATATATAGATGTAAGTAAGACAAGTTTGGATGCTTTCCCAAACAATATTAGTTTAAACTAGATTCTAAGACAGAAGAGATATTCTCTAGCCGAATAAATGAAATGTGCAATCACAATAATTATTATAGAAAAGAAAATATTGTCAATGTGAGTAAGAAAAATAACAATGTAAATTATATCAACCTGGTGCATCAGAATATCCAGTGTATGAGAAATAAAGAATTAGAAATAGAGTTATTTTTGAATAATTTTAATATTAATATTTTTTGTGTAACTGAACACTGGCTTAAAAATGATGAAATAATGTTTAATTTTAATAACCACCAGGTTGGTAGTTCGTTCAACAGAGTTAATTCCATACATGGCGGCTCTTTAATTCTATTAAATAAACAAATAAAATTTAAAGAACGTAAAGACATAGTGAGCCATTCTGTTGAGCGAACAGCTGAACTAGCATCAGTTGAATTAGAGGAATTAATAATTGTAAATGTATACAGGCCACCGTCATCTAACTTTGAACAATTTGAAAAGATTATGGATGAGGTATTGTTTAATCTATCACATTCTAGTAAAAAGCTAATCGTTTGTGGAGACTTCAATATTAATATTCTTGAAAAAAATTCAACAAGTATAAAATTTTTAAATTTATTCAAATCTTATAATCTTTTACACATGTTTATGGAGCCTACTAGAATCACAACTACTAGTGCCACTTGTATTGATAATATTTTTACAAGTGTTATTCCAAATTTTAAATGTTTATTCAATACATTAGATTCCGACCACTATGGCCAATTTATTAAATTCAGTTGTAACAAGATAAGAAAATCAAAACAGAAAGTAAGTTTTATACCAGTGACTGTAGAACGTATTAGTCAAATTAAAAATGATTTAATACACTATTTGCCCTCGTTGAAAAAATCAAATCCCAATGTTATGTATAATGAGTTTTTCAATACTTTCATTAAATTATTTAACTTTGTATTTACCACAAAAACAGTGGTTGTTAATGATAAATTAGTATTTAGTGAGTGGGCATCTGCTGAGTTACACAAAAATAGAGAAAAATTATACAATATGTATAGTGAATTGATGTATAATACTAGTAATGAGTTTAGGGATGAGGTAAAATTATTTTCCAAATCTTTTAAAAAACAATGTAAAATAGCTAAATCTCAACATATCAATAAAAAAATAGGAAGTAGCAATAATAAAATAAAAACAACTTGGAAAATAATTAATGAGGAAACTGGAAGAGCTAAATCCCAGAGGATCGACTTTAAATTAAATATAGATAATAAATATGTTACGTCTGACCTCGAGGTTGCTACTGCTTTTGAAACCTTTTTTACTAATATTCCAGTGACTACAACGTTATCTTTAAATTCTTCTCCCGCTGCAGCTATAGGATTACTTAGAGATAATGTAGATCGATGTGTTAGCATTTTTAATTTTAAAAAAGTTAATGCTCAAGAAGTAATCAAAGTATTTAAATTAATTAGCGTTAAAAAGACTAGTGATCTTTGGGGAATATCTGTTGACGTACTCAAGTCCATAATTGACATTGTAGCGCCAGACTTAGCATTGATATTTAATAATTGTTTAGAATGTGGTATATTTCCTGATCTAATGAAACAAAGTAAAATAACTCCATTATTTAAATCTGGCAGTTCATTAGATCCTAGTAATTATAGACCAATTTCAGTCTTACCTACATTTAGCAAGATTTTTGAAAAAATAATTCTTAATCAACTTGTTGATTTTTTCAGTAAAAACAATCTCTTGCACAAAAACCAGTTTGGTTTCACTGCCGGTCGCTCTACAACAGATGCTGGGGTTGAGCTATTACTCAATATATTTGAAGCCTGGGAAGGATCCCAGGATGCACTTGGCATTTTCTGTGATCTATCTAAGGCGTTTGACTGCGTTCAACACGAAATCCTTATAAAAAAATTAGAACATTATGGAGTTAAGAATAAGTCCCTAGATTTGATCAGTTCATATCTTAATGATAGAATTCAAAAAGTAGACGTAAATGGAATACGTTCCCCCGGTTCATTGGTAAAAATAGGTGTGCCACAGGGCTCTATCTTAGGGCCTTTCTTGTTCCTCATTTACATAAATGACTTACCTCACCTAGTGAGGGAAAAACATGGGATAGTGTTGTTTGCTGATGATACTTCTCTTACTTTTAAAGTTAGCAGAAGGCAATCTGTTATTGACGATGTAAATAATACTCTCTCAGATGTTGTACAATGGTTTAACGCCAATAATTTGTTGCTCAATAAAAAAAAGACGAAATGTGTTAAATTTACTTTACCAAATGTTAAAAATGTTAAAACCAATGTACAATTAAACAATGAGGAATTGGACTTGGTCAAATCTACTACTTTCTTGGGCATTACCTTAGATGAAAAATTGCAATGGGGTCCTCATATATTTGATTTATCAAGTAGACTTAGTTCTGCTATATACGCGGTTAAAAAAATACGTCGATTGACAAATATGGAAACTGCTCGATTAGTTTACTTTAGTTACTTTCATAGTATAATGTCTTACGGTATACTCTTATGGGGTAATGCAGCCGACATCGATACCATATTCACACTGCAGAAGAGGGCTGTTCGAGCAATATATAATATGAGACCTAGAGAATCCTTAAGAAACAAATTTAAAGAATTTAAAATAATGACGGTTTATAATCAATATATTTATGAAAATTTAATTTACGTTCATAAAAATATTTCTAAGTTCAAAAAAAATTGTGATTTTCATAAAATTAATACGAGAAATAAAAATAAACTCGCTATGCCCAACACTAGGCTCCATAAAATAGGTAAATCCTTTAAGGTTAATTGTATACGTTTTTATAATAAGCTCCCAAATGAAGCCTTAAGTTTATCGTTAAATAAATTTAAATTATATATAAAAATAAATTTGATAAAAAAATCCTACTATAGTGTACAGGATTACATCAACGACGGTATGGCCTGGTAATGAATTGTATTATATTGCGAATAACTAGTAATCTCCGCAATTGGATTTTTGTTGTAGATTAATTTCGTTTTATCGACCTGTTGCATCACACCGATTCCTTAGAAGTCATTACTTGCGGTAGCGTCGGGAGTCGGGTTGCGCTCGTCCCTCAAATATGTGCGAAGGGGGTGATGGCTGACTCTTGCGTTATGCTCGTGAACGGGTGCTGCTTGCGGTGACTGGTTGTGTAGCAGGCCTATTTTTATTTCTATTTTTATTTTTATTTTTTATTATTGTTATCATTATTATTAATTTTTTTTGCTATTATTATAATTATTGTAATAATAATAATTATTTTTTTCATTATATTGCGACGGTTCTAGTTGTTCCAAAATAGCTTTTAAGATTGACATTTGTGAAACAGTGATCACAATATAAAAAAATATATATCCGGCTGAGTTTGTTGTGTGGTTCTTCTCAGACTAGGACGCGTTTGGAACCCTCATAGCTTTAACATTAAGTTGGACAGTGCTTTTACAGAAGAGCTTATTACGATAAATCTGGTATCGAAATAGGCCCTCCTGACACTTCCATTTTGACGTACACAAGTGATCACTGATAATGATTCAAAGTGGAAAAGATATAAATAAATAAATAAATAAATAAATATATCTAGGAGAATATTATCAAAATGTTATTGCTGATATTATTTTCTTCAACAATAAGAATACCTCTTACCTCTAGAATATCTTAGAAGACGAGTTTGCAAAATAAGCAGGGTGCCAACATTGTTATCGTATTAGATTAGTCCTTCACATGTTATAGTATGGTATGTAATACCTATATCTTCTTATAAGAACCGCTTTCAACGTTGTCAAAATATTTTTTTATAGCTTATCTGGAAACAAAAAAAATAATTTCATAATTTCAATATATGTATGTATACCTGACATATAAAGCTTTGAGTTACTTTCTTTAAATTGACTAATATTGTTATAATAATTGGATTCTGCAACCATAACAAAATAATGTTGTTATAAAGATGTCCTTATCATCATCCAGAAAACAGATCCGTGAAGAAAATAATAATTTAAACAATTTATCCGCTTTATAATATTATATCTTAAAAAATACTTTTATTATTTTTTAAAACTACTCTTATGCAGGTACAAGTATAATAACTCTGCTTCTTACCTCGTTAGTGGAACAAAGACTTGTTCAACATCACTGTTGTAAAAATATGAGTATCGAGTGAAACAAAGCTTTTTTCCACTTTTCTGCTTTCAAGTTATCTTATATATTTTACTCTTACGTATAATAATAATAATAGAAACTGTGGACTAAAGTTACATACGTTTAAAAGTTATTAAAAACATTTCAAAGAAGGAGTAAAAAAATATTTTAATGTAAAGCTAAATAATTAATGTATTTGAAAACAATTTGAACCTGATATATATTTAAATAAATAATATTTAAAATATAACATTTATGATGCTCTTATTTTTATAATTTATGACGTCACTATGCAATTGAATAACATTATAAATAACAATCTTAAGATAGATTCTTTATTTCTACTGTACCAGGAGTTTCAATGAAAGTCTAATTAAAGGAAGGATATAAGGGATAACTTAATAGACGGTCGAGTGTCTTTGAGTCGTATTACATTTCTCCTTATTGAAAAATAGCTACAAAATCATAGCTGACTTTTTAATTTTAACACAATCAAACTATGATGTACCTTCAAGAGGTGTAAAGGGTTGTCGAAAGTAATGTTACAATTAATGTTAGTATATATTTAACTTGACCCAAAGAAAGTCAAAGACTAACATTTAAGAGTATAATTTACGTCTAAACTTGGTACATAGTCGCCATGTGCTGTATTATATGGACTTTACAAAGACGGACTGAATGGACTTCGCAGATTTATTATTTCTTAGAAAACTTTGATTCTATTTTCTTCCGTAAAAATGTATTGTATGTAATAATAATGTTTATCTATTTTTTTTTGTCTTAAATTTATTTAAAGTTCTTCCCGCTTTATGCAGCTTAAATACTATAAATAAACATTAGCTAGCATCGACCTAGCAATAACTGTCTTCTCCTGCGTAACACTCTAGACATAAACAATCTTTATTCACGGAATGAAGATTGTTCATATCTAGATTGGTTCTTATTCACGGAACTACTCCCATGAAACCAACTTTATGAAAACAACATGAACATAATGTACACTATATTAGGTACTTGATGAACAAACATGAACAAGATGGCTTAAGTTCCTAGGATTCAAACCCATTATCTTTGTAACAATCGACAACTTAGTCATTACACAGGAGGCGATTTACTTATAGGCTAATTTTTTAATCTGAAATAAAAAATTTGAAAATAAGTTTTTAATGAAATTTCTCGTAATATTTATTAAACTTTCACGATATTTTTTATACTGAATGTTATTGCGACCGTAGTTATTTTCAAATGTATTATTATTGCATCCTACAAAAGTACTCCATTTCATTTAAATGAAAGAAATATAATCTTATTATATTTTTATGAAATTTCTCTCGCGTAACTGCTGTTCTTTTGCTACAAATTCTGTAGATATTATGCCTCATAATAATTGGAGAACTCAGTACTATAGTGTTGTTACCAGAATAAAGTTAAACTTTTTGATAAACATTTTATTCTATTTACATCATTACTTGTTAAATTCTTTTCGTGCATAAAATAAAAGGTATTTTTGTTACAATGCTAACGAGTAAAGCTAACAAGCACCTAACTACATGTACCTATTGTCAATGTTCAAGACCAAATCAGTTCTACAACTTAGCAGCGTCTTAATACACGATGAACTTAGTAGTTCAGCTGTCTTGTTAGTTGAACTTAGTAAGATTTTGTAGGATTTAGGTTTTGGTATACATTTTAGAAATGAAAGTTTTGACTGCTTACCTTATTATTATATGCAAAAATGTAATAATTAATTAAAAAAACAACTAACAATGTTTATTAAGTAATTTGATAAATCGAAATATGATTACTTATACTTTACACAAACAGTCTATAAGTTTATGATTATACTCGTATGTTAAGTGTTCATTACATGTTCCACAAGTTCAATGTACCAAATAATTAATATATAGTTAAACTAACAGGAGTAAAGTCTCACTAAATCAAACGTTAACAAATAAATAAAAAGTAATCAAATAATTAACTAAACTTCATTTGATAAACAGCTTATACACATAAAAAACAGTGAAATACTTTATGAATGTACCATATATGGTACGAATGTATCACTATACAATACGTCGAAATTTCAGAAAATATTATTTTCTCATCGTAAAGATTTACATTTTATTTAAATGAAGGAATAAGGTTACATTTTATATTAATGAGAGAATAAGGGGAAAGTAATGTAAATTTTCTATATTCAATCATTAGACACTTAACTTATTTGAATACTAATGGTATATGAAACTTTTTTATCTTTACTTTTTCAAACCTGTCGTCTGTTTTCAATATTGTTGTTTTCTTGTTACCTCAATAGCGTACCCCGGTGATGCTGTCAGCCGAGACAATAATAAATAAAATAAACAATATATGTTCATAAACGTTAAGAACTTAAATTAAGCAATATTAGCAAAAAAAATATGGACATAAATATTTCTTTATTTATACTCTAAATTCTGAAGTTGCAACAATAAGTACATTTAAGTAATATTAAAACATTTATTTTATTAGACTGCATTTTACCTAATCGATCAATGTTAAGACTACTAGCTGTCAGTCTAAATTAATATTCCACTAAATATTTAGAAGTAACTTATTAATTTAATATACAATTAAGGTGTGCTGATGTAATACATTAAAATTTCCATTATATCTAACCCTCTAAATGTAGAGGGTTAGATATAATGCATATAATGATATGCGGAACCCTCCTTAAGAGCAAATGAATGTTGACATAGGATTTAGTTACATTTAGCAGAACACTGTTCTTGGCAGTTTGCCCTTAATTATAGTTTCACTTGCCCGTTCTAGCTAACCATTCCAACTTGGTATTAACTAATTGGGAAGTATAACCATTACCAATATCACTTGCATGTGCCCGTAAGCTTTAGTACTTTAGAACTTTACATCAGTACGAAAGAAAATTAGTATCCGTGTTCATGAATGTAAGCCAGGTTTTATAAGCAATAGAATATGACAAAGATGTGAGATGATTGTGAAAAAGGTTAAAATGATATCTATAAAGGAGAGAACAGGCACGAACGAGTTACGGATGAGAAAAATCACGCCCAAGGGAAACACGGAAAGAGGAAACCTCGACTGAACAGAATATTTTACCTTTTATTTCAATATACAGATTTCAATCCCTTTATTCCAATACGTGTAATAATCCTTTGTGGATTTCGTTCGTTTGAATCTAATAGTAGGTAACAGCAATTCATTTATGAAGCAGATCAACTAAATTAGAAAGTGTTTTAATTATATCTTATTTAATTCTCTTAAACAATGAGCAAGAATATTTAAAAATGAATTAATCTTTGTAAGCAAAACAAATTAAGCGTTAAATTCATTGGTAAATAATAAGTCCATTCAGCTTACCTTAATATATGAGTTAATATAAACCTTATTTATCAAGAGAGACTTAATAAAACGTTACACATTTTATGGAAGAAAAACTGAAAAATATCATCTCACATTTTCTTTTATATTCAGGTGCATGCTTCATATATTAGTCATATTTTAGTCGTACAGTATTCTGAAGTGTATTAATTACTCAATGTTCGTGAAATATGAACCTGCAGAGATATCCGTCGATTGCAACAGCCACAAGCAATATTATTATATTTATTAAAAGAATTGGAACTATCAGTATTGCTGCGATAGATTTTGTATATAACTATTCATTTAGTTACATTTTAATGAATATATGTTTTTAATTAGAAATGTTACTGTTAACTATTTTTAGATCCAAGTACTAAATTAAAAACGTTGTTATCAGTTTTATCATTTCATTACATATTATTTATAATTTTCTACATTTTATTAGACTTCGCTACCTACAATATCCTAACTTCAAAACTTAACTAATATCCTAGACGTGTTTTCATTCCTACTGCGGCAATTAGCTTCAGGAAAATTACTTTTTGAGTATCAAAAACTGCGGCAAGAGCAGCCTTTGAGTGAGCAAACAATTATTACTTTATTAATTATTAATTTTTAATACCAGTGTAAAAAAAATGATGTGCTTGACGTTCAATAGAAAAATAAAGTTATTAACATAATCTACTAGTCCAGAGTACTAACTAACCTTTTATTTCCTCTTAAACAGACTTCTATTTAATAAATAATTATTTTAGCGTACTACATAAGTGGTAGCTTCCTCGGATCTTAGATGGTTATTGTCCTGCAGGGTTGTAATATCGTACCCAATTTTCTTAATGAAAAGAAAAGATCTTTGCAAAGCCGTGACAAAGAGTAACAAACCCTCTATCATTTGATTAAATATTCTTGTAAAAAATTTGCTTGATTGAGTTAAAATGAATTTACTAGTTAAATTATTCAGAGGATCAAAATTAGAATAAATTTGTTATCTTATTAAAAGATAACAATCAGAATACATTACAATAGTATGTATGTCTCTCACATGCGGTATGAAGCAGAAAGCTTTCAGTTCCTATTATAGTCGGTTACAATATTCACAACATGACTAATAATATTATTGACAAGATGTTCCTTGAAAGGGTTGTCGCTGTATCCAGTTCCTTTTTAATGGATAGAAATGTAGAGTAATATTTATTATTGTAGGTCGATATTATTGTTAAAAGCTGCACGACATCCGCATTAACGCGTTAGGTTTTGTAATTTATAATACAATCTTTATGTTTCTGAATGATTGATTGTTTTAAAGTGTAATTAGTTGTTGGTTTGTATCATAACATACAATTGTTAACAATGTTTGTAGAAATATAGTTTTGTAGTTTATGGAAACTAATTTATATTTCACGTGATAAGAAACAGCATCAAATTATTATTTCTTAATAGTCTACTAATTATGCAGACCTACGATACGTTACCATTACATCCATTCATTATTTTTCTTTTCCTGGCTTCATAGTTTGCTGATTACTGGTTTATATTAAAAGTTTACTACATTAAGGTTGCTATTAAGTAACCTACATATATAAAGTTATATCTCAGTGATTTAAAATGAAGAACAAAATAGAAGAGAAAATATAACTATTGCATGTTACTGCAATAGTACTTCATTATGAGCATTTATTACTGTGTAATGAAGCAAAAAGTACTCCAGTCAGTTGGATTATTTCCAGCGAGCCTCATTTGTAGTTGTACTTTATATATCTGTATCTTTGAAATGAATTGGAATAACAACTGTAGCGGTATGATTATTTAAAGTTCTATGTAAAATATCCTATCCTACTAATACTTTGTTATAATCAGATTAACAGTGAACTAAAAATAAATTAAACTTTTATATAATTCGCTTTAATTTGGTTATTATAGTGATTACATATATAATAACCAAATTAGAGCGAGATTATTAACCTTTAAATTAAAGGAATTTCATATACTTATTGAGCATAATATACGAGATCTTTTAATAATAAAAAAAAAATATACCAAATGTTATAATTTTGTATTAGAAAATTTATAAATTTTTTATTATCGCTATAGTATTTAGTATTTTTCCATGAAGAAGTAGAACAAACACCTATCCAACCTCACAAACTGACGATTTATTAATAGTAGTAATATTATCAAACACACAATGTAGATATTCCGCTGTAACGGTTTAACAATTGACCGTTGATTCATACAAGATAGTATGTTTTCATTCCTTTCAGTGAATAAAATGTGTTTATGAGATCAGAATGATTTAAAACATATTCTTATATTATTCTTATCTTACACAAATACCACCATATTTGATATTTATGTTGTACTCGTATGTGTATTTGTAACTGAAGTGAGAAGACGTGTGAAAAGCCAATCTGAAAATATTTAGATCCTTAGTTTTGTACTTTTAGTTACTATAACGAGAAGTAAATTTTGAGCTCAGTTCAAATATAATAGTTTTCGCAGGAAAATCTCATATAATAAACAATAAATCAACAATACCCTGAATTGTATGAATATACAGTAAGTAGGTTTGTTATATTACAATATAAATTAAAAACATATATTACCCAACATTACAATATATTTTAGGTTTTCATTAACACGAAACTATAATACGAGTAGTGCCAGAACACAAAGGACTAATTATAACTCTGAATATTTTTGATGATTCAAAGAATAAAAGATATTTGCATAGTCAAAAATATTTTTTTAATTGCTATTACTATTGTTAAAACACTTGAACGTGTATTAATTTAATATGAATATCAATTACTAAAAATGAAGCAATTATTATAAAATAAAATATCAACACAATTTGCCTCGTTATTGTATATATTTATATATTTATATATTTATATATTGTATGTTGTGTATTCCCAAACACGTAGTTACTCCGACCTTACGTTGTAAGAAAACTCACAGCCTTTCAAAATGAACATTAACTAAGATTGACCTGGAGTCAGGGCAATCTGTGAACCTTACATGTATCATCTACTCAGAATTACATTATTGATACATTTATACTTAAAACGTTTCTCTGTCAATAACACAAAGCCATTAAATAGAACCATTTTAATTTTTTTCTGTAATAAATAATTATATTTCTATTTTATGGTTATTACTGACTTACTAGTCCATTATTTTATATTTTACCATCCTATTTAACGGGGGATAACAAACTATATATGTTATTTATTTACTTAAGTTTTCTATTTAGAGAAAGAAAACCTAACCTTTTTCGGTCATCATAGATATAGACAGTAATCTAAGTATCTAGTAATCCGTCATTATTGAGCTGAGCAGTTTATTATAACGCGGGGAAACAACCTCAGCTTTGGCATAAAATAGTTTGAACTTCCTTTACCAGACGCACTTTGTCGATATCCGTCCACGGCAGTATTATTTTCTCTGTACCTTTTAAAAGAATTTCTCCAAGGATTTCACAAGGCAAAAGAGACATCATTTGCATCCAAATAGCATGTATAAATTCACTACCTGTTTTTTTCGTCTACGTCTCCTCTTGCCTCTTACTCAGGCTTTATACTATTACAATAGTATCTGTAAGCATTGCTTATAATAACTGATGCTCCAGTTATTTTGGTATATTCGTTAAAAGTACAAAACAGCTTATTAATAGGTGAAATGAAAGAAAAAATACAAAATAAAATATGAAAATAGTAGCAAGAAAATTAAAATTATTTGATTAAAGTAATATTTTTGTACAATTTTGTTTTTTATTACAACAGTCTTTGTAATATGGCGTTGACCTTTATATTAAATTTAACATTCTCCTCAATGAATATTATATTATATAATATAACTTATTAAATATTTTATTATGTAATAAGACTTCTTCAACATATTAATAAATTATACTTAAATTTAATATAAACTTTATTGAACATTTGTAAAAAACAATAACTATATACCTTTCTTTATTTTTCTTTCTTGCGAACAAAAGTACAAAGTTATGTAGTTAGTATTGAGTTACTGTTTTAATAGTCTTAACTTTAGCAATCAAATTTCAATTAGATATTTATTTCTTCCTATTATGAGTACTATTGAAATGTTAAGTGTCTCAAGGATTGCTTAGTAGAGATAGATTTTATTGAAATAATCTAACAGATTTATCTTTTGCTATGTTTTTTTAAATTATAAATTTCTCAATACAGACTTATATTGAACTTGAATATATAACACAAAAAAATAAAAAATATTTTATCGTTGAGAAGGAAGAAGAAATGTTTAAAAAGGAGTATTTTGAAGAAAAAATATAGTTTTAGAATGCAGTAAACGGCCAATCTCCGTTCACAGTAGTGCTGGAAGGATGTTCTGCCTAGATTCAGGTATTTGAACTTCATTCTCTTTTCTCCTGAAATTAATGAAAAAATATTTTAATGTTACTAATATCCAATCTGAGGTTCATTTTATGCAAATGCAAAAATAAAATTTCCAAAATGAATAGTGTGTTTTAAAATTCTTGCGTGTCCAAAAGTAGATGATCCTCCTGACGCTTAATACTAAGGATCCGAATATCGAGCCAACGATGGAGATCACCAAGATACTGAAACATGTTATTATTTAATAAGTAATAGTTTTTAATATATCCTCGATATATAGGTACAAAAAGAATATCTTGATAATATGTTGGGCGGCCTACTAAAAGTATTTTTTTAATCATCGCGAACAACACTTTTTTCGGGATAGAAGAGACTGAAGTACATAAATATTGAACCTTGACGATGTTTGGTTAAAGTTTAATGTCATTTATTACGTAGTTAGGGCTCATATTCATAACAAACAAATAAACATTCGATTATAATGTTTTAGTCAGGCGTATTTAAATAATAGTCACTTAAATACAAGATCTATATCCGAACAATTTATTTACATTGTTCAAGTGAAAGACGCTTATAGTAGGTTTAAGTTGTGCATATTTTATTCTTACAGGTTTTTGACACCAACTATCTAAAGGGTGACTTATAAACCGTAATCGTCTGTGAGACATAGTTAGTGTAGCCGACAACTAACAAGACCGTTCTGTGTTATGTACAAGTACCTACTGGAACTGCAACTATGTATTGAAAGCTCTGAACTTTATATTAAACGTGTTTATATTTTATTATTTGTATATCTAAAATACATATGGCATGTGTCGCAACTTTCTCAGGTTATAAAAAAAATACAGTTCTATTTTTAAAAAGCAATGTATTAGCAATGTATTAACTATTACATGTAATGTTATGATAATTTGTCATGGAAACTCAAAAATTTTATCTTTTAGCCTATGTAATATTTGTCCTTATTTATTAGCTCTTTACACTTCTTAGCTTAGGCAACTCAAAATTTATATATTTTAATGAATGAAATTATTAAAAATTAAAAAAAAAACAGAAAATGACGTCTCACCTTAGTGAGTGTTCATGAACATGGTCACTGAAGCTTAATAGATACATCGGACAAAGTCGGGAGTAATGAAGAGGAAGACTGTTCAACCAACTACGATGACCTCTTTTGTAAAGACTTTGTAGGTTTAAATAAAGTATTAAGAATCTAACGACGTGTATAAAATATTTATAGAATTATTTTGGACTAGTTTAATTAGCCTGTATTTAAAAAATATTTTTATTACTGAGCCATACATAATTTATTTTTTAGGCACTGTATTAAAATAGTAAATAACAATGTTTAGTTATGTTTTACTAATATCTGGTTAGACTCAATCCATACATGACAGATCCTATTCGATGATACATCTTGTTATTCTACATTTGTTAATTCTGTGCGTTTCATCTTTAAATCAAGAACATTTTTCGCATGTGAAAAAATTCTTGTGTTCCTATTTACTTTTGTGGGTCAATATTACATGTTAATATTACATATTGTACTATTCACTTACCAAATATTACAGCCTTTTACGGGAATAGAATATTTACGTAATTTAATTGATTTAAACTAAAATAAAAGTGCGCCGCGTTCCTCTATAAATTTAACCTAACTTAAAGCAATATCATTTAATTAACGAATTAATTAATGAATAGTGTCAAAATGTTTACCGTCGTAAAACGAAAAATCGTAAAATGAAACGAGAACGAAGGTATCTGATATAAGATTGAAATACAGGCAATATTTGAAACTTTTATTAAAATTAAATTAAATTGATATATTCAATTGATAGATATAACTCATAGAATTAACAAATAACAAGTTATCGAATAGTATCTGTCATGCATGGATTGAGTCTAACCAGCTATTACTTAAACCACATGTTACTGATCCTAACTTGATATCGATGTCCAATAGCTCAAACTGTCCAATGAAACGGATTGTAAGCTTCAATTCCATTATCTCTTATTAATATCTCATTTGATATACGAGTGTTTGGTATTTATATATAAGTAAGATAAGAAAATATTATACAATTTGATAAGATATTATATAAAAAAGAATCAACATATTGTATAAGAATCCAATAATTAAAGAATTAAGTAATTTTAGCAAATTTATTACCTATTACCTACATACAGGTTTAAAATATTCATCATTGAAAAAAAAAAGCCGATAAAAATGAACTATTTCTATACTAGATTTTATTATATTTTAGTTTTAGGTTAAAATAAAAGGAATGTTGCATTGATCCTAAAACTTTGGACTAAATTCCGAAAGCCATGAACAGCTTATATTACTGTTAATAATTGTGAAATCTACTGCTGCCCATTTTCTAACGTAGGCTTAATGTCGTATACCAGGGATATACATAATAAATAATACGGATATCTATATATTAGTTAACCAAAGGATGAAGAAATAAGATTCACTTTAAATTAATACTAAACGAAAACTGTCTGCAGTCCACGAGGATTATGTCGCAGATAATGGTATGTCAACAGTCATCTTAGATGTTATGTAATACACAAATACCAAAGATGTGTCTGACTCAAGCGTGATCTCATAAAATGGGAGGCTCTTGTCAGAACTAGTCAATACTAAACAGCTGGCAGTAAAATGAATTGCAAAGAAAGCACACATATTATATGGATAAAGTGATGTACAGCTGCAGGCGTGATATTTTAAATATATTCAGAAGCATGCTTTTGAATAACGTACCAGATACGAACCAATTTGAATGGAAAAGAAGGAAAGGAAAAATATTATTTATTCGACATGTTTCTATGAACATGTTCTATATATATTATTATACTAACAATTGCCTGCAGCGCTGTCTGATTATAAAATAACTGTTTTTAAAGTGCTGTTAATAACACCAAGACAAAAACAATATAATTCAAAATTTTCGTGTCTTTCTTTCTTTTTGTTCCAATTAATATTTGGAACGGCTTGAGCGATTTTAATAAAACTTTAATTGCAAGGAAAGGACATTTGTAGCATTATATATAGATTATATTTTATTTAACACTACCGCGTATCGAAAAGTGCTTAAAAATATTAATTTATATCTACTTATACTTTGTAGATAAACCTAAGTTTTAAATATTTTAAGGATTATATTATTCGAAAGGAAGAAGTTATTAATAAATTAACCCCCTAATTAACACGTAATAAACAGAAGTAAAAAGTATGTAATGTCTAAAGAATTATCTAAAATACATTTAAAGTTAAATAACACGACAAAATCCAATATTTTCAAGAATATATTTGATTAAAGAATTAAAAACCCGATGCGATACTTTCCACTCCTGAATAAATAACACCTCAACACGCCTGAGTCTAGATGCTGAAAGTGACGATACATAGCAATTCAATACTTCTCACATACAGACGCTGGGTTGTCACGTTAGAACGTTCTTTTAATATCCAAATATTATTGCGTATCACTATTGCATATAAATATATACAATATATATTATACTTTATCTATTAAATTGTTTTAATTACTATTTATTACATAATGTTAATTTGAAACTTGTCTATGAGATGACTATTAAAATTTTTTATCCCATAAATTATCAAGATATTCCATTGCAATAGCTCGACTATATAAAGAGATTTGGTTACAAATATTGTTACATATTATTATATACAAATTTTTAGGGAATCATGTACGGGTCATTAGAACATCAGAGGAACGTAACGAGGATGACAGATGAGCCGTTAACAAGCCGTTACACCTTCCAGTGATATATGAGCTGCGAAGTGTCTCTGTCACTTTAGTTCCGGTACCGCACTAAAAAAATACTAAAATACGATTCACAAGTGGTTTGCCGGAAATCGAGCACGCCTTTTCGGGTGAGGTAATAGATCTTACTCTCTCTTCTGTATATTATAATATCGTTTGAATCACCTAAAATATCATCGAGACTTCGAATAAATATTACTATAGAGTAAAAATAGAGCAACAATTCAATATATATTAATATATATTACAATTAATGTTGATAATATAATTGTTAACACCAAGTAATACACATTTCAAATACTTCTTTTGCGTCATCGATCTCACCTTGACACTTGACATTTGACCTCGACTGGTCCCTACCCGCTATCAATTACCATCATTGATTTAATTACTATTATGAGGTGGTACTTTCTACGCATTTAACACTAAGATTACTAACTGTTTATTATTCAGTTGTCTTTTATTAAGATTTGTTCCGTTTGTTCGTTCCTAATTACTATTTTTTTTTTAAAAACGTTTTTTAAAAACTATTTTTTTGCACATATACCAGATTTTTGCTTAGTTTATTATTTTATAAAATACATAATAAACATTTTCAAATATTGAGAGCTATAAGTTAGCATTTCTCTGATTAACAAAATGTGTAACTCAATAAACAGAACTCATAATCTGGAAGCAGTCGTGAAACGTGACGTCATAAAGTTAGCGACTGGACTTGGACCATACTTACATACAGATACGTGTACAATATGTACAAACCATAATACTTCTCAGTTATTCGTTTAAAGGTTTTGTTTTTATTACACAATGTTTTTAACTAATTGGTAAATGTTAAGTAATCTTATTATAATATTACATTTACGTTACCTAACTTTAAATACTTAAATTAATATGATAAGTTTACATTATGATTTAGTAATAAATATTCATATAACTACGAAAAGTAACTAAAAATCGCAAATTTAAATTCGTAGATTTAAATTAGAAGATTAAAAGTTCTTTAAATAATATTTTTCCAGTTAACCTATAAATGTTTATTTATTTATTAATTAATTAATTTATCTATTTTTACATTTTCCACTTTGAATCCATACCATGATCACTTGTGTACGTCAAATGGAAGTGACAGGAGGGCCTATTTTGATATCATATGTATTAAAACAAGCCCTTCTGTAAAGACACTTTCTAACTTAAAATAAGGCTACGAGGGTTCCAAATGCGCCCTGGTCTGAGAAGAACCACAGAACAAACTCAGCCGGGTTTTTTTATTTTTTTTTATTGTGATCACTGTTTCACAAACGTCAATATATTTAGTGAGCGATGTACGAACGACCAGAACCATCGCAATCAATTGGATAAGCCGTCATAATAATAATTAATAATAAGAAAAGGAAAATCCGTAGCTAGCAATACGACCAGTGACCGCAAGCAGCACCCGTTAACGAGCATAATGATGTTATATTTCGTGTACATTAAGATAACCAATAAAATTTTTCTGAATTCTGTAACAGTCTTCAATACACAATAATTTAGCAATATACAATGGAGTAGGCTCAGCCAACTTAACTTAGTTATTGTAGTCATAACAAAGGTTTTGAAGTATCTAAGTAAAATTATAATAGAATGTTTACAAGAATTTTACTGTTATATAATATGTTATTATAATTTATTCTAATATGGCCGCTGTACTCAAAAAACGAACAAAGATTTCACTTTTTATGTTATATCAATAAAAGAAAAAGTTTATTTTTACTTTTGTCAACTGTTTTAAATTATAAACCAAAGTTGTTGAGATATTGCTAAAGTTAGAACTATTAAAACAGTAACTTGATGATAACTACATAACTTTGAAGTTTGCTCGCAATTAAGAAATATTAAGAAACATTTATGTTTTGTCGTTATTTTGGTAAAAATTTTCAATAAAGGTTCACAGCTAAGCTTGAGAAATTTTATGTTTAAATAAATGCCTATGTTCAGTAAGAAAACATTTAAAATATTTTACATGGGTCTTAATAACAACAACAATTATAATAATTGATAATAGTCAGGAAAACTAACCATGTTCAGCTTAGCTAACATTTACAAATAAATATATCATCATATCTTTTATATTCCAATATGGCGATAGTATTAACCAATAGAAATAAAACGTTTAGAAAATAGTTTGCATGGCTTTGAGTTAAACAAGACTCGTTAAGGCGAAAGACTCAGGTAGAGGATTTATAAAGACCATTTGGATGCAAATAATGAGCCTTTCGCTTCACTAAATCTCTGAAGAATGAATCCGGATTCTTTTGAGAGGAAACAAGAAAATAATTCTCTCGAACTAGTCTTCAAAGGGCATCAAGAAATAAAAAGTAAGAATAAACTATTTTATAACAGAGCAAAGTTTTTTTCGTAAAGTACTTAATATTAAATATCTTTGTGACATTGTAAATGGGTTTAGAAAACAATAAATTCAATGTCAATGAACTGAACTTTGAATAGTGATGTCAACGGGTTTAAATAAACATAACTTTTGATCCAAGTTGCACCTGTAGTATGTCGCTATGGAAGCTTATTTTATAAACAAGGTACGAGGGACAAACAAAGAAAGACGAAGATAAATATCACATAATGTAATTGTGATTTTGTCAAGCCCTTTCCACGTCATCAAGCTACTATTAGAAAATTCAGTTATATCTTGTTAATCGTTTGTTAAGATTATAAAGATTTAAAAATCTATAAATTTGTAACAATCCTGGTTTAAAAATATAACTGTGCATTATTATGTAATTATCCGGACCTCATAACCTAAGAGTAATTGTAGACATTGATTTTATATAATTTGATATCATATATTATTTTATCTAACAGCTAAGAGAATTCTATTATTGAAAAAGAAAATTTGACAGCCCAAAGCTATTAATAACAAAAGTTGCGAAGTGTATAATGAATAAGTATAGTAGTATCTGTGGTTTTTTTTTTACTGTTTAAGACAAAGCATCACATTTCCCACAAGTTCAGTTCTCTCTTGGAGAATATTAATTTTGCAAAGCTGAGAATTTTCTCGAAACTCATTTGATATAAGGTTGTATTAATTAGAGGTTCAATTCTGTAAATCATTTGCATAAGAGGAGATTAAATTTATTTATTATTACATTTGAAATTTGTCACAAATCAAGTTAAAATTAATTTAAAATATATTTAAATTAATTTATTGTAATTTAATTATTTTTTATGTTTTTGAAGTAAAGTTGATAGTTTTTGGTAAAATGTTTTGTTTGGTAACTGACTGAACAAAATAAGTATTCATCTCAGAGCAGGAAAAAAAGAAATATTTTATTTTGACATTTATTTACAACAAAATAGTAATTTAAGAATATAAATTTATAATGTCTTACAACAATTTGTTGAAAAGAACTTTACAAAAACAGATTTCAATTATAGTAAATAATAACAGCAGGACATAAATATTAGTATTGTGTGAAAATTGTAAAAGCTGTAATGAAAACTGCGACATAATCTCTAAAATTATTTATTCTTTAAAAATTCCAAAAATAATCACAGTAATAACAACTTCTTTATGTTCTGGGTAATCCCAATATATATTTTAATTAAAATAGAGCTAGTGTAATCACTACTAGTTGATCAAAACACATACATATGTATTTTTTGTTTTTAGTCATTGTTATCTTGAATGCACTGTTGTCAAACTATTTATATTTCCACTTGCGTTATACAGTTTTTGTCTTTTATCATAAGAAAATATTTATTTCTGTTATTTGAATAAAATTATATATTTAACATATGTTTTCTTTTTCTTTATCATCTATTTATATTTTACACTTATACTGATTATTTATTCATCCGTCCCTCTTACTCATCGCAGGAAACAATGTTATTATGACATCTAGTTCATACAACTTATAACTCTATTAACAATTTTGATCCATACTGTGTTTAAAATAAACATATGTGTTATTACTATCTTATATATTATATACTTGTTAACTAATCACTACGACTTAATTGGTTTATTTTGAATATCTTACCTGCTTTCCTCTAACGTAATTAATACTAGTATTAGAATTGTTTTCATAATTATGTTGTACTGTTTGTTTTTTTAAAGAAATAATCATATATTACTTTAACTAAAATATATTTAGAATTGTGAATATAGTGCAGTACAAATATGTACAAATATTCTAGAAACTTACTTAAAAATATTTTTGTAAGCGTCTGTATAATCTAGTGAAGTGTCGGTGTTAAACAAACATCTCTGACGGAAAGTAAACTCAATATAACCTTTCTGAATTACCTCACCTTAAAAGTGTTTTAAATAAATTGACTTTCCGTGCGAAAGTCTAAGAAAATAAAGTTACATCGTATTTATTATTTCATAACATTCATTGATGGACTTTATAATAATAATATATTATATAACATGGCTGCAATAGATTTCTTTGAACTGATCTATATTTAGGTACCATTTTTATATCTTTACATTTATTATACATTATAACAAATTCAACACAAACTATTTCATTATTAAAAATAAAACCTGTTTATCTTATATAAATGTTTTTCCATTATAAAGTAAGACATGTTAAACTATCTTAATAAATAATCTTAAATAATCTTAAAACTCGCATTAAAACTAGATAAGGGGTGTCGTTATTGTATATTGTATATATATATCGATTATATTGACACATTAAAAATATATCATCGTGTTTAAATCAATTTTTGATTATTTCAAAGTATGTTATATTCAGTTTTAAAATATAAATAATCATTTCATAAACTATCATGATTTCATTTCAATTTCAATTTAAAAACAGGATTTTTTAAGACCGACTTCCATTTTATATAAAAAACAAGAATCACAATTAAAAACAAACTCTAATGGTAAATATAAAATCCAGCACCAGAGGAATTAAAAGTCGTGCCTCGTGTTTGAATATACCAAATTATTCCCAACAGACTAAAAGGCATCGTAAACATGTGTAAATAACCTGTATGCAAATCATGGAATCTTGTCAACGAAGAGCGAACTTTTGTGGTTCATATTCTTAGCTACCAAATGATGTACTTGGTAAAGCGTTTATTGTTTATATCATGTAATCTTCATATTTCAATGTAATCATCGATATTTATGGAAGAATTTATATAAAGTGTAATATAAATTGGAATTATAAATTCTCAACAACGCTGTCAGTTAATTCTAGCAAAGTGTGAAGTGAGAAATATCCCAGTATCCAGTTACAACAGTACAGTACATATTTTTATAACAGTAAATATTATGTTACAACCTAACTTTTGAAATCATTATCAACCTTGACGTTAATGTTAACATTCATACACTGAGATTATGCATTATTATTTAACTTTAGATTTTATATTTTGATCTCAATTGTCATTTCTCGAACAACTGATAGCATTAAGTTAATAAAAGAAAAACTTTGAGATCCCGAAGATATCAATAATGAAAGTTTCGAAGCTTTAAATGAATTGATAAATCAGTTTGCTGTGAATTTCCCGGTGTTATGTAAATCCTTTCAAAACTGAACATTTCTTTAGATTTCCTCAGAAATTTATTTGCCTTCCAAAAGGTTTCACCATCATTTAAATACACTATAATAAAAAAAACATAAATTAATTAGTTTCTGTTCAAAATTTTTTCCTAAGAATTTTACAATAAATTTTAATAAGGCAGAATTTATACATTTAGCTCTAAAATTATATAGAAATTTTAAATTTATATTATGAATTTCGTTATAAGTATTCGTTATAACTAGATACATAATTAGATGATAATTAGTTATAGTTTCACAAGATCTTTATATTTCACAGACTTAATTTTACAAATCTACTTAATTCTTTGGAACTCTTAGAAATCATGACAAGATTAAAATTGTTTTGATTATAACGCCAAAAACAAAATGAAAACTATTTTTACATCATAAACAATCTAAGAGTTTTTTTGACATATCGACCTCAGCTCATTTATTAATCAATTAATTGGTATTATTATTATAATTTCAATTGTCTATTTTTTTCATATTATACTTCATCAAATTGTATAATATTTTTTATAATACAATGTAATGATACAAAACGGAATAATTATTTAACTGGTATATTAACTCATTAACATAGACCTACATTTTATATTCCCGCGATTAGGACTGTTGTAAGGTATAAAGAGTTTAAAGTTTGATATTATAAAAAACAACACATATATCACAGTTGACATTGTAACGTTGTAACATTCAAGTTGGTGTAATTTTGATGACTTATAACTTATCCTACAAGCTTATCTTGGGGAAGAGTATGGATTTTTTGATAGGACTGTACTTAGGCGTTGTGTGCTCAGAGATTTTGTTAATATTACGTACAACTAATCTCACTGGACTCTACGATAAAGCATAAAGTAAAGCATAAAATTTTCCAAAATAACGCTGAACAATAAGAATTAAAGTCATAAGATTACATTTCATTATTTACAAGAGTTTTATGAGAATTTTGTAATGAACTTTACGACTATTATGGTCTGCGACTTGAAAATCTTCAGACTTGTCGTAATTTTACAGAAATAACGGGCAAAAACTTTTTATTTTTTGATACGGCTTTATATAAGACGATTCCTAGAATAAATCATCTTAGTTCTAGTTTCTAAAGTTAGGTTACGTAATAATTGATGTAATAAAAAAATCGATAATAAAAAAATACTTAACATATACCAATTAATGAAAAACATTGTCTAATAACAAACAAAACAAAACCTTTAAACGAATAACTGAGAAGTCTTATGTATTCTACATATTGTACATGTATACTCGTATCTGTATTTATGTATTGTCAAAGTACATCTCGCTAACTTTATAACGACACGTTTCATGACTGCTTCCAAATTATGAGTTCTGTTTATTGAGTTACACATTTTGTTAATCAGAGTAATACTAACTGTCAAAATGTCATTCACGTACCAACCGTCAATAAAAAAAACAAACAGGGAAATCGGAGATTTCGATTTCATTTTCACGATGAAGTCTGTTCAGTTGACTGTAAATACAACATATTGTAACGAGACAGGACATTCACGACAACACTATGTGATGGCTGCAGCTTACGTTATATTGCTGACATTTAGAGGATATGAGCCATAGCTTCTGTTATATATTGATATAAAATTTTAATAAATGTTATATAGGTATTATAAAATCATATAATAAATAATATATTTATTATTATATTTGTGTAAGAATATCGGGTTTATATAATAACTAGCTCACGACTTCGTTACGTGGATTACGATTTGAAAATAAAATTTAGGCAAAGTTACTCCCTATAGCCTGTTATAGTTAAACAATAAGGTATAAAGTTAAATGTATTTAACTTTATATCTACACAAACATTTTCATTAGTCTAGAAAGTATTTAAAAGACTTTAAAAAATATATTCTTTCAAACCGAATATAGTGTATAACTTAATTTGTAAAAGGTTATAAGTATACTCAGGTATTTTTAAATAAATAGCACAGAATATACTCAACCTTCAAAACAACTTTAAATCTCTTTTATTCAATGCGTTTCGAATTAATCCCATTGAAATAACCTAATAATAAACATTTAATACAAAGTTCTGTAAACAATTGCTTCAAAGGCCGGAAGGGTGTTGGATTCGAGTAGTCAACTTATACGAGCCCTTTGAATGTGAATCGTGAATGCTTGGTTTTACTAAACCTTTGAGAAATGCATACCGACTGTCTTTAAAGATTTTGTTACTAATATTAGCGTTTTCTATAAAATAACCTAACTGTATACTTGGTTACATATTTTTTATTTGTTATTAAGTTATTAATTCTTAACGTATCGTAGAAAAAAGTAAAACTTCTTCGATATTGCAAATTTAGATTGTTTTTTTACAAAAATAAGCTTCATTTTATTATGAGCATCTCCTATTTATGGAATATATAAAATAGTGGTGCTATAACTGTCTGTTATAAAATGTAATCTCATCTTTTAATGAAAGTAATAAAGTTAATCGATATTGTCAGGGAAAGTTTGTAACTAATTATATGTTCGAACTCCATTATTCCATTTAGTTTATGGCAAATATTTAGAAGTTATCCTAAACAATATTGTTAATACTAATCTCAAGCTCCATGTTCTCAATGTTCTTATAAATATTATTTACTCATTTTGTTCTAATTTTGTTAAATGTTATTTGTTTATCTGTTTAGATAAAAATAGACAGATAGATATATAATATGTTGATATCAAAGACAATAAATTGATTAATCATTACTTTAACGAAAACCTGTAAATCAGGATAATAATTTTGTCAGTATTATATCCTTCCTAACTGCGAACTTATCACATCGGCAAATGATATCTTAAAAAATAATTAAAGTACTTCAGAAAATGTTTTCTAAATATAAGTAAATTAATTGTTCGAAATATATTCTTAACATTTCCAGACTCGCACTTATTATCTTTATGATTTGTGTTTTTGATATTAAAACTAAGTAACCGTGCCATTTTGTTTCAAACTTATAGCTTAAAATAATTTGTTGAATATTAACTTTTTGATATTATATTGATATCACACATTGATTACAGATATTTTTTGATCAATGAAGTACAATTCAATCCAATGCCATTCAGTTCATTTGGCTCGATATGAATAGAATCCAAATGACTTGAAAAATTCTCAGACTGCATTCCTGTCTAGGACACTCCATTAAATTCGTTCTAAACTAAATTTTCAAGCAATGGCTTATCAACTTTCTCTACTGAATAACACAATTAGGGTAGTCAGTGCTACAATACAGTGTTTAAAATGTTAAAAGTACTTTGATAGCTCAATATTATTGATGTTATTTATATTTATATACTATCGCGATCCCTTATCTAGTTTAAAGCGATTTTTAAATTAAACTTACTCAAAATTTGAAGTTATTTATTTTTGATTTGTCTAAGATTTAAGAAGATTATTCAATGGAAGGAATGAAAACACGAACAATGCTTCGAATTCGGTCCCCTTACTGCCATGTTTAACGCGTCTTACTTTATAAGGGAACAAAATTTATATAAGATTAACTAAAATACTTTTATTAAAGTACCTCAAAAAAAAAATTAAATACAATTGTAATCTTCTTCAAGACATCCATTTTCATTAAGCCTTGCAAACTAATAAAGGGCTTAGAATTATGAGGAAGTTGGGAGAAAATATACATATCGTTTATAAGAGGATCCGAGAGACGAGAGCTTATATACTTGTTAACATTTTATGTATATTAAATGCAGCTTATTCTAAAATAGAAGTATGTTTACTAGAATATTCTGATTATTTAAATATTATGAGAAATGTAAACGTGTTAAAAATATATGGAAATACATTCTATTTTGCAAAAAAATACTACACTTTTGGTTTGTAACATGACCACGCGAGTTGAATTGAATTGCGACTTAATGTGAACATTAGTGAGAAACTTTCCAATATTACATTTCAAAGGATATTGTAATATTATGTTATACTGAGATGATAATAGACACTCGTTTATATTCTTCTTAGCATTAAATTGTACAATAGTTTATTTAAAAAAAATTAAACCTGTAAATAGATATTTATAAAGATATTTTAGATTACTTTAATTACATTTATTATTCTTCATTTTTTTTAATTATTAAAGTTCCAAATTTTTCATTATCAATATTTTCCTTCAAATAATACAACCGTTTTTTTGTTTAATTTCAAAATATATATGTATATATATTAGCGAAAAAGTTATAATTTATGTGTAATTTACGATTGTTTACTTTTCATTAAGCTCCCACAATATTGTAGGTTGGTCATAAATAGCGGACTACACTCACTTACATCTGTTGTACAAAGTAATAGAATTACATGATAGTAGAGGTGCTTCAGTATAATATTACAAGGAAAGCTTAATTACACGTGTGTAATTATCGTTTCTAACGTCTCGTTAACAATATACTGGTATATAATATTTTGAAATATTTTTATTTTTTACATGAAATATAAGAAAAATCGTGAGGACAGACGTGTTTTTTTTTTTCAGAAATTGGTCTGAAGATAATAACAATTTTACAGCCCTATCAAGAAGTCTTTCTTAAAAGGATCAGCCCTATAATCATGATAATTTTTATTTTTATATATAACAACCGTTGAAAATCAGTTTTAAACATTGGTTCTTCATTGTTTACTTTTGCTAGAAATATGTAAATAACTAAGGCATAAGAAATCTCTCATTTGTTTTTTTATGTGCTAGCCCCTGAATATTAAACCTTGTTTTTCTTCGGTTATCGTACCCTGATAACAGGATAATTGAAACTCGGCACCTCGGATGAAAAGTTAAGGGAATTATCTGGAGCCGGCCCATCCGCACTAGTTTCATTAATCCTTTGTAAAGTAAGTCGCTGCTCAAGGTTGCTTTATTAAAGCCGGTAACTACTTTCACAACAATGTGGCAAATAATTTATTATCTTGTTTCTGTATAATGAATAAAATATATTAATATCGCTCGAGATTTAAGATATTACATTTAACGTTAAAATAATATTCCATAAAATACGAGTATATTAAGTATAAGAGACAATAAAACAAGTCATTAAAGCACAGTTCTTAAGTTTAAATTTATTTACTTTACTTCAACTATATATATAGTCTTCCCTTGCTCGTCTAAAGTCGAGTTGGAGGCGGAAAGAGTGCCCAAGAAATAGGCTTTCTTTTTCACCGTGTGGGCCAGAGAGTCATTCCCCATGTGCAACGGCGGTAGGGACGGCTGGCTAAAGTTGCCCAGTTGCCTTTGAAAGCGCCCAGAGTTTGCGCGTGCCAGGTGGGTACTTTGCCAGCTGATCCCCAATTTTGACGATATGCTTGAACTTTGCTCTAGTGATTTGCCGTTTGAAGAATCTGGAGGCAAGTTTATATTTCCTCTTTAGAACTCTAGAGTTCGGATCCTTAGTGACTAACGCATTGGCCTAAGCTTGATAAGCCTACTGTTTGCCAGCTGCTGCAGCCCTGATAGACACATCAAACCAAGGCCGCGATCTGCCACCTAGTGGTACCACAGAGCTTGGTACAAATAGTTCCATGCCTAAGATCATTAGAAAGGAAACAAATCGGCCCCCATGGGTAGGATGGAAAAAAGGACCGCATTCCATCCCAATCCGCTGACTTGTAGTGCCAAACGCGTCGAGTCACAGTTCTTGTGCGAGGCGGACGTTGAATGGGCACTACACTCCGTACCAGACAGTGATCAGAGGACCCTTAGAGAGCCTCGACAGTGATCTGGTACTTTTCTGGAAGTATAGTCAGCAGAAGATCCAACAAAGAGGGCGTGAGGCTGTTCACGTCCGCTAGACGATTGTGCGTCTTTACCAGCCGGGACAGACCATTTAATTATATTACTGTTATGTGTAATTATTAATCACACTTTTTTGTATTTTTTTATAATTATAAATAAACATGTATTTAACATTTTCTTTTCTTCAATAAATAAAAATCATATTACTTAAAAATCAATTGTTTTTTTAATAACATTTATAATTTCGTCAAAGTTCGTTCGGGAAATACCCTGGGTATTTGCATCTTCATTGGTTTTTATTGTGATCACTGTTTCACAAACGTCAATATATTTAGCAATCAATTCAATAAGCTGTCGTAATGGTAATTAATAATAAGAAAAAGGAAATCCGTGGCTCGCAATATATTTATTTATTTATTTATTTATTTACCTTCACGCCATATCCCTTGCGGGGTAGCCAGAGATATATTTGTGATATAATCTCAGAATTAATCTCAATTTACGAGAGTAAGGAAAGGAAACACACTTTTGCCTATCAGGAATCGATAAATTTTAAATTCATCAATATGAATTGATGAATTTAAAATTTTATATTTATATAGGTTAAAATATTTTTTTTTTTTAAGAAAATTAAATACATACAGACAAATTGGTTTTGCTAACTTTTTTATAATATGTAAAGATTTCTTCTTAGTTTTGAATTGAGTTAAGATTTTATTTACTGAAGAATGTCAATTGGCAGTGGTACCAAACCTTCCCACTAACAAATATTGAGTAAAATATATTCACTTCACTTGCCATTTAAACTTTTATATATGAATGAATACCCCGTAGCGATCAGTGTCTCATATCCACTAAATGTCAGTAATATAACGGAAGCTGCAGCCAACACATCGTGTCGTTGTGAATGTCCCGTCTCGTTACAATTCTGAACACAATATGTTGTATTTACGGTCAACTGAACAGACTTTATTGTGAAAATGGCTCCATCACAGCACGTTGTTTTGACGGGAAGTGAGGCCAATTGTCTGACGTCAACAATCTTATGATGACTTTTGGTAGTAGGTGTTAAATGAATGTTTTATAACAACTCATTATTAGGGGTTACTTAATAGAAAATCGAGTGTATTCAAGTCGTATTTATTATACTCTTATTAATGAGTCTTAAAATATTGAATGTGTTAACAATACAGTATAATAGAAATCAAAGAATATACCAATATTTATTTCTTTAAATATATATAATATTTAATAATAATAATAATTTCAGAAGTAATCAACATTTTAATTAATCCAATTCCAATTATTCTGATATTTCAGTTATGTTTGGAAATCGTCACTTATTTATTTGTAAGTGAAATATATTTTTATATTTTATTTATAGAATATTACAATCTGTCTCCATCATCGTCACGTGCGACATTCGTTGTACATCCTGACAACCACAATATATAATACAATATTCAGTTCGTACAACACAATATTTCACTTTTTATGAAACGACTTACATGTATGGGACAATTAACATTTTTATATTAAAGGCACTGTGGGTTTTGGTTGCAAAAAAATCACATTCAACAATATTTTAATTGTAATAAATATAAGCAACATAATAATATATTAAATATGATTTGGTGTTATCATCAAGATATATTAGACAAGGGATCAATGCTAGACATTCCATTCTTGATATTAATCTTTTGTAGTGATAAAGTAGGGACACTATTTTTTTATTTATGAACTAATATGAATAAACTGACCGAAGGATGAATGCTGAGCGTAGCGAAGCGTTTGTCCGAAGGACTACGTTCCCAGTAGATAGGCCCATTCTGCTATTTTTCCGTATGGATTTCAGTGTGTTTGTTCCGGCGTATCCGGCGTATTTTTCGTCCTATCGTCACGAAAATTGCCAAGCGTGTTCTTTGAATTATTTGATTTTTTTAGTCGAGCCGTTTTTTTGATTAGGCGAAAAAATTTAAAATGGCCACGTTTTTTAGTTTTGTTTTTTGGGGTAGCAGGAGACATTTTCATCCGATCGCCACAAAAATTGGTGATCATGTTCTTTGAGTTATTATTTTTTTTGTTTGGCCATTTTTATTACTGGGACAAAAAAATCCAAAATGGCGGATGTTTGTTTTGGCGAAGCAGGCGTATTTTTCATGCCATCGTGCCACGAAAAGTGATAGGTGTGTTCTTTGAATTATTTAAATTTTTATGTCGTGCCGTTTTTTTGCTTGGGCGAAAAATTTCAAAATGGCGGATTTCTGATCCGTATTACAAAAACGGAATTGTGGCAGCTAGCGGGCTGAAATAAACGTTCTTGATTCACGGGTGAAATATCGTAACCACTGCTCCTCGTAAAATCCACTATAAATAATTTCCCAACATTGTCTCATCCCCTAACGTACTGAGGTCTACTGTTCATAGAACGACTAGTTATATTACTTTCGGTATCTTTAAGAACAATAAAATTAAATATTTATGTAGACTTTTTAAACACCTCTATATGTATAGAGTGTAAAAAAATATTTTTAATAGAACATATGATTATGTTGCCAAGAACTGATATTGAACAAAATCACCTTGCCCTATATTATTTTATATTCCTTAAAGAAATGAAGAGCAGTGTATAATAACATAATCATAACCTACTTCGAAAGTAGACTTAGTAGCGGCAACATAACGCTTTTATGCCAGAATATACTTTTTATAATTTTGGTACTGTAGTTCAAACAATACTTGCTCTCTGTCTCTCTCTTTCTCTCTATCTTTCTCTTAAAACATTTACATGTCAAATATCATAAATCTTACTTCACTTTGACAATGACCCAACGTCCTTACTTCTCTCATTTGTATTTATAGAAACAGTTCTTGATCATTAATCATATTGTTTTGAAAAATTATTTTTTCTATTTTTCTATAAGCTCAGAAACTGAAAACCGTGATTTTATAAATTGTTATATTTTGCAGATGATGTGATTAAATTAATATTAATATAACAGTAACAAAAGTGTACAATAAAATAGAATATATCATACAGGTTCATCTCGACATTTAAATTACTATAATAAAACATTTTTTATTAATAAATGACCAATCATTTTAAATTATAGTTATACAAAAAGAAAATAAGTGATTACACTTCAACATATTCACAGACACACATACACACATTATTTACATAAATAAATAGAAAAATTTTCGTTCATAACACTTTGAAATAAATTATTCCCTACTAAGTAAACAAGTAACTAATATATAAAATATGTAGTGTTTTTATTTAAATGTAAAAAAAAATCCAAGTCTGATTTAAACACATAATTCTAAAAATAAAAAAGCCTCTTGAAAGTCGCATTTAGTAGAAACGTACCAAATAAATCAGATCAGAGGTTGAGAGCAAATTAATAAATCTCAATGACAGCTCCACTGATTGAACTGAGACGTAAATGAGTCTGCGTGATACAGATTATCTTTGAGTTGCATTGTGACTACTGAGAAGGTCCTTTACTATTCACGGTTTTTTTATTACTTTATATTTGATCAATTTTCATACTTGTTAAATTATTACCTTTACTTATTTTTGTTATAAGGTAGAAATTCACTTATAAATAAAATATATTGAAGTGATCTTTCTTCTCTTGTTCATTTTTATAATGATATACGCAAATAAATTATTATATATTTAGGCGATGTCGATATCGCAACGCATTCGTCTCGTCTGAAATCAAAGTAGAATATTGATTGTGACTTGGATTTGATTCGCAAATATTAATCCGCGTCGAACCAACAATAATAATATCTTTAAGAGTAAAATGTTGATTATAAGTATTACAAATAACTAACAAAGCTTCTAACTACAAATTCTATCTTTTCTTTTCTTTCGTTATCACGAAATCTTCAAGTAAAATTTATGTGTCAAAGGATGCATACAATCAGTTGACAACACAACCTGTAAACATGACGTAGACATTCCTACAATAAAGTAAAAGGCAACTCATTCCAGATGTTTTCTCCTACATTACCATGTGAGGTCAAGTCATTAATAAATCTTATACTTATATAGCATGACAGGTGGCACTATGATTAAATATTAACAAAATACTAAGATTTAATGCTGCTTCAATAAAAATATAAGCTAAGCTATAATATACACCATAGTGTAAGGAATATTTCAGACAATACCAATACAGTTTAATCAAAATAACTCTGGAGTTATTGCGTCAAGATTTAACTATAGGTACACACTGACCTGTGAGACGTGCCTTCATTTTTTATTAAATTATTGAAAGGTTAACTAACATCTACATCTACATCTTGAATATCAATAGAATATCGGATTTTGAGAATCGTTTGTCACAATAAAGTCCTTTGTGTTCGTTGCGCAAAGCAGTAAATACAATTTCCTCAACTGTATCACATCTTTAAATTTATGAGCACTGACAATAATATTTGAAAGAGATGTAAATAAGATTAATTAAAGTTTTGTAGTTCGACAAGATGAGATTAGGTGTGAAATGTCTCAGTAAAAAGACAAACAGTGATTATTGTACTTTTTTCTTCTATAAAAACAGATCAGTTGTTGCTCATAAAAGAGTATTGAAGTATTTAATTAATAATAATGATTGAATATGTAAAAAATATGTAATATTAAATTATATATCCCTTCAAAATATTTTGTGAGCTATTATTATTATTATTTATGTAAAAAAATCAATCGACAAATATTGTAATATGATATCTTAATAAATAAAGCACAAAGACACTCACTCACTGACTTATTCATCGCTCTACAGCCCAAACCGTAATACCTAGAAAGCTGAAATTTGGACACAAGACTCCTGACATATTGAATAGGTGCAATAAGAAAGGATTTTGCAAAGGTCCAAACCGTTCCAAAGTTACAGCTAAAGAACTGCAAAGTGTACCCCCCGCTCCCTCTCTTCTCCCTTTTCCATTGCAGTAGAAATTAAAATTATTTGGCCTCTCACTATGTTTATTCATAGGATTAGCGTTCCGTAATTCAAATACAGTTTGTGATTATTTGTGATTATTTTCTATTTACCTACATACAGTATGTGATTATTTGTAATTATTTTCAATTTACCCACATACAAATTGTGATTATTTTCAATTAACCCACATATAGTTTGCGATTCTTTATTATTATTTGCCCAGCAAAGCGAGCGGGAATCAGCTAGTTGGTAATATGATATTGTTACAGAAATACACGATAAACTACATAGTACGCTTCAATGCAGTGTGTTTTATTTGACGAGTCCTCTGTGAATATAATTCAAAGGATGAAAGAGACAATGCATGCACATCTCGAATGCTCTAGTTTTATTGAATGTGACACAATTTATATGAATACCTGCATTCCCTCCTCTGCGCAAATACTTCAATATTGCCTACTTTAGTAAATATCACAGCTGAAGGCTCTATGAGGTAAAGAGGACAAAGAAAGCTTTCCGTTAACGATCAAAGTTCGAACTCTTTATAAATGTTGTGTGTGATGTGAGAGGACAGAAAACAAGTATCCATGTTATTAATATGAATTTAAATATTTATTCATCAATCAATAAAAATCACAAAACCACCTTAACTTATATTCAACAATTTCACGTAAATGGGATTTCAAAAGGATTAGTGGCCATTGTGTGTTTTTACGAAAATGATAACAGACCATTTGATATTCTTTAAGTGTTAAATGTTGACTATAAGTATTACAAATAAATAACAATTCTTTTAACTACAAACTCTATTTGTCCTTTCCTTTCACTGTCAACCGCAGAATCTTAAAGTAAAATTTATGTTTCAAAGGATGCATAGAATCATTTGAAAATACTATCTGTAAACGTGACATTCCTACAATAAAGTAAATAACAACTAGTTCCAGATATTTTCTATAGAAAATGTAGTCAATTCATCTTGTATTCAACTCCTAGTACCAAGGAAAAATTCCTGGTTATAAATGCATATTCTATAGAGGATTAAATAAATTAAAAATTCTCAATTTTTAACAGACCCTCTTATTTAATTACGTATAGATTTATATAACAAAGAAATATTATTTCAGTCGCTTTCATAAATGATATAATGTATTTAAAAAATATATATATATCATTAAAACGATAACTTGTGGTCTTGCGTTAAGCTGTCTCTTAAATGGCTGACTAGAGCATTAACGGAGCGTGAAGGAGATCATGTGTCCCAAAGCTCAGTGTAATTCGTTTGAAAGTACTGTAAACTTATGAGGAGGTCAGAGATATTAAAGGTATAATAAGAGCATCTCACTTTTAACTTTTTAAATGAAACTCTTATATTTTATATGTATCGAGTTTTTTTTAATATGTTTAGTACGTAAATAAAATTATAAAACAGAAAACCAATTTTTTAAAAACAATAATAGAATAAATCGAAAGAAATATAATGTTTTTTTTTTAAATGCATAAAGCATCTTAATAAATTGGATAGGAAATCTTTAATAAATTGATAATAATATATACAATAATTTTAAATATGAGCATAATATTTACATACAGATGTATGTTTACTACTTTCTATATATATCTTAAGATTTGAAACATTGATGACATCATAGAAACTTATCAGCTGTTTTAAATTTTCTAACAACAGTAAGAAATATAGTATATGAGTGTATTTGGTACTATCTGTCTTTTGCTCTAAAATTATTAAAGTAAAGAAACAATGTTTTCATCTAAGTTTTGAAGTGAATTTATAACTAGGGCCGCGCAAACGGGTGGAGCTGAGCGATCTCAAACTCGCGTGCTTAAACTCAAAAGCAATGCAAATTAACCAAACAACGATTCTTAACAAATGTTACAGATCAATAAAAAAATAATATAAAAAAAGAGATAAATATTTCAAACAGCGCGTGACGCAATCGTTAGTTTTGTCAGTCTGCTCTCCATGCAACATAATAACTTTTGAAATTTTCAAAACTTTTTAAATGATATTTGCAAATTCCGGTACTTGTCGATTTTGCCTAAGATTCGCCCGAGTATTCTGCTGTAAATGGATCGAAAACTTGTTCCTCGTAAGACTTAAAATATACAACATAAGAGTGACGTCGTTTCCAGGCAATAAACACTTCATTAGGAGTCAGTTCTTTAATTTTGTCGTTACTTTGTTTGCCAAAGTATATGTCAGGATAGTGTTTCTTCAGATCAGAATTGTTTGCACCGCGATCTCTCCCATACCACTTGAGTAACTTTGCGTTGCCGTTCTCTATGTAATTTGCGAAAAAATCTAACGTATCTCCCACTACAAAAGGCTCTACATCCCCAGCGTTTCTAAGTAATTCCGACCATCCTCCAATGACTTGACCATGACTCTCAAAAATTATATCTGCAAATCTATGTGGCAGAATTCTTGCGAGCGGTTGCATTTCTTGTTCGACATTGAGTACGTGACCAATGTGTCGATATTGTCCAGTACCATTGCCTGCTCTTAGCTGGTACACGCATAAGATTGGATGGACTCTAGCAATCAACATCTTTTCAATGTTTGTCAATCCTTGCAGATCCATGTCCTCGAGCTGCGATACGTATTGCACAAGTACGTTGCGCTCTCGATCTCGTCTTTAAGTTCTTGTCTTGAGCATTTTGGACACACAAATAAATTAAGCTTGCAAAGGTCGTGTTCGAATTTAGCCTTGAACGTTTGTATCGCTCGGTCGTTTGCTTGCAGCGGTAAATTTGGCATTACGTTAGTTCTCAAACGACGCATTCTGTTTGCATCTCGGGTAACGTAAGCGGGTACTTGTCGCGCAGCACGTCGCGGCAATGTTGTGTCTCTATTAATAAAAATTAAAAAATAACTTATAATAAATTTGTTAATTAAGCTTTAAATTTTTTTAATTAATTCGAATAATAAGAAAGAAGAAAAAATTGCTTTGATGCTTAAGTTGTTCTAACGCGAACTTTTCCTACGCACGCGCTACTTTCGTTGATGTTAAATACGTGCACGTGAGTCAAAAATCCCTGAGCGATCTCACTTTTCAATATTTTAAATATTTTAACAAGAAAATATAACGGTGATTCAGCAATACGGTCATTCGTCAATATCCAGATTTATTATGACACGTTGACAGATGATCAGAAAGTTATTGACACTACACTTTAATCCAGTGCTACAAGAAAAACTATAAAAAAATATTAATAAAAGAAGTATTCCAAATCATTAATATTTTACCGTGATAATAAAAATAATATAATTTATTAAATATTTTATGAAGGCAAGTGGAACGATATTTAAATTCGGCAATAGATTCTGCTGTCTGTAATTGTTTTTTTTTTTATGGTGTAAATACATGGAATACGGATTAGGGAGAATTAATAATTTTTGACATTTATGACGAAATGTTACATGCATCTAGGATCCGCCAACCGTGCGAAGCGGGTGTGGAGCTGAGCCCCTCTTCTTTCAGTTGAAGAGCTACAGAAAAATTCGATTTATTAGGACTAATTGTCACCTTCTAGCTTAGCACATAGCTCGCACGCGCAGGACAGCTCTAATATATTGTCTATGGCAGGAGTAATTTTTTCTGATAACTTTTGAATGGCTAAACATTTTTTCAATCTGTTTTCGCTATAACATCGGCATTCGGCTCCAACATACATAAGATAATTTTTAGCTAATTATCTCGTCGCATTCTGCAGACAACTAAACACAAAAAAAGGTCTTCCAAACGGTTAACAATTAACTTCTTAACCAAATTGAAATTCAAATGTCTCTCTAAAATTTGGTGCTTGAAAAGTCCACTCCGTGCTCCATATTGTACCTCCAGCCCCAGGGCCCGAATAAGTTCTATTACAAATGAAAACGTATTACTTTAGAATTTAATTTCATCATCATTTCATCAATTCATCAGTAAAGAGAATCTTTCTCTGCCTTTCATCCACATATCCTTTGATGAGCACAGAGGTTCTATTCTTGTTTTATTGTACGCGAGTTGCGACAGAATCCTTGATCTTTATTTGTAGCATTAAATCAGCTTTAATATCTCTGATAGAAGAATGAAAGATGAACAGATGATGTTGTATCTGGTGGTGGAAATTACGACTGGTGTCAAGCTGTGAAGAATGTTAAAAGAAGAGGTGTTGTTGATATATCTGGGTGAATCTTACGGCTTTTGAAGTGTTAAAAATGATTGACCGTTCCAATTTGTGCAAAGCAATCCTGCTTTTTTTCAAATTGTAAAAATATATGGAACACAAAGAAATATGACATGGCGAGAAATCGATCGAAATTTTTGAAATAGGTAAAAAAAAATCTTCCACTATTATTATTTTTATTATTAAGTTCATAATTTCACCAATATTTATGCCCAATAAAATTAACTGAGAAAATTTTAATATAAATATATAAACAAATATATTTAGATATTTAATAATATGTTATGTATATTAAATGTAGGCTTCTTTGCATAATATATTTTCTATTTTATCAAATTCAAAGTTCTAGTAATGACGTAGGTCTGCCCAATATCTAATGCAATACTGAAAGAACTGTAACTGGACAGGAAACTAATTAAAACTTTTATTATATAATTCTGAATGGAATTCTGAATCAGATTATCTCTCATGAGTGAAAGTGGAACTTGTATAACAAATTAAAATAACCGTTGAGGTTATAAGAATTACGAGTAGCAGTGAAACACGTCACTAAAACGTACAAAAGAATGCCCTTGTGAGTGGTCCTGTGCAATACCTATTTATTATATTTTGATGCCTGTCACAATTATTATAGCAAAGTTATGTTATACAGAATTGCTAAGTTAAAAAAATATATATTGATCTATGGGACACTTTTTTACAATTTAATCAAAATCTACAATCACGAATGTCACCAAAGAACTGCTAAACGAGTGAGACACTTTCTTGAATGCATATACAAAATTTCAAAGTTCTAGCTCAAATGGCTTAGGAGGAGTAGGCGAACATCGAAACACACTTTTGACCAGTAAGAGCTTCGCTTCGCTCAGCTCAATAAATTGTTATCTGTAAATAATATATACAAATTATATATGATTATCTTTCATAATCATATATAATTTGTATATTCTACTTCTCAAATAAAAAGATATTTTTCAGGACCAGAAAAAGTATTTTCAACAATAATATAGGAAGTGAAACACAATAATTATTTTAACGAAATAAAAAAGGGAATCAAATACTTAGCTTGTACAATTGCTATATTTCTGGCAGTGGCCATTGCAATTAAAGATTTGGCCAAATATTTATGATTTGACAATAATCTTTGTATATTTAAACGATATATATGGAAATTAGTATCAAACTGATAAAACAAACATTTTCTTCTAAAGATCTCTATTTTTGTCACGTAAAGTGGTTTGAAAATGTTCACTATTGTCTTTGTAATGTCTCGTTATTAAAAGCATTCGATACAATTATATAAATAAATACACTTATTTAATATAGTGGATAAAATATTAAAATTCCACAAGTCACCCCAGGTCTAGTATGTGTAAGATAGAAAATAGTTACAGTTCAGTTGACCATTTATTATCAACTAGCTTTTGCCCGCGACTTCGTCCGCGTTTCCGTCGTTTTTCGAAAAAAAATTAGCAGATGTCCTCCCTCATAGTTTTGACGTAACAGGCAGATTCACTTTCGTATTTTAGAAGGGCAATAGTAATATAATATGCCAATCCACAAAACTGTTGAAAAATATAAGTAACCGCAGAATATTATAATATACCCACGCTATACCCACGACTCGGTCAGCGTGTAACTCCTTGTTTTTTATTAAGATAATATATTGCTAATATTTTTAGATCAAATTAAAATGTTTCAGCGCAAAGCTTCTGGGTAGACTATGTTAAGAGTCGACCCGTCCGGCACGTGAACGTAAAGATTCCTAGAATTGCTAACCCGGGAAAGAGCGACGTATAATTGACCATGCGAGAAACAGCTAACACCGAGATCTACTCCAGCAACACGAAAAGTCTGCCCTTGAGCTTTATTGATAGTCATGGCATAGCACACCGATACTGGGAATTGCGTTCTTTTAAATTGGAATGGAAAATTATTTGGTATTATGGGAATTCTGGGAATAAAGACAGTTTCTCCTGCACCGCAACCTGTTAAAATTTGAGCCTCGATTACATTTTGTTGCAACTGGGTTACTTTTAGCCGAGTTCCATTGCAAAGTTGAGGTGGTCTTAAATTTCGGAGCAGAATTATCGGTATGCCAATTTTTAAACAAATTATATGAGAAGGTAGTCCAGGCATACTTAAAGAATTTAAAAATTCTATCGGGTAATTAGTGGCTTCTTGTTCATCAACCATTCTATTTATTGAACTATAAACTTTGCTTTCTCCCTGTATATTAGACAGTATTTTATTATTAATTTCAGATGCCTGGTCATTGCGAGGAGTCAAAATGGACCTTTCGCAAAGCCAAGAATTGTCCCTATTTAATATAATTGTTATGTCACCGTAAACCGAAGATATAAGATGTTGTTGGGATTGCACTATACAACATAACTCAGGTGTCAGAATAAGTTTTCCTTGGTGTAGTTGTGGATAGGTACCTTCACCAATCTTCAATAATGTATCAGAAAATTCACGATTATCTGCGTTGTCTCCAGTTCTCACTCGCATATTTATAGTCAAATGCACCGATTGTATATCACGCCACAAATAAGAGCTTTTCAGGCAAGCCCTAATCTCATCAGCTCGGGTTCCCCGTGGTATTACCGGTAAGGTTTGTCGGAAATCACCACAAAATAAAACCGTAATACCGCCCATTGGTCGATCATTTTGTCTTATGTCCCTTAGAGTTCTGTCTACTGCTTCTACTCCTTTTCGATGGGCCATCGTACATTCATCCCATACGATTAAATTACACTCACGCAATACCTTAGCTTTGTCGCTATTTCTTGAAATACTACAGGTTGGACTTTCCGTGCGATCTAAATTAATTGGTATTTTAAACATAGTGTGAGCAGTCTTACCTCCTGGTAGCAATGTTGCAGCTATACCTGATGAAGCCACGGCAAGAGCGATTTTACGCTGATTTCGAACATAAGCTAATATTAATTTAGTCAAAAAAGTTTTCCCAGTTCCTCCAGGTGCATCTAAAAACCATATTGTTCCTAAATTATTCTGCACACTCTCGCACACGCGATCATAGACTAAGCGTTGTTCTGCAGTCATCATTGGGACACCGTTTTCTAATGTTACCAGCAGTTCCATTGGGTTGTAACCAATCTCTGCGGAATATTCCCTATTGGTAACCTCTCCGACTGAGGTTGGCGTTGGCAAACCATATTCACAAAGTGATTTACCGCCTACTGCTGTTAAGTCTTCCTGAAGAGCTAATAAGCACTGATTTATAGCCAGATCTCGAAAATTATCATTAGTTGCGCCTTCATTATTGTGAGATAAATTCCGAAGAAAGTCTTCTGCAAATTTTTCTTTATATTTTTCCCATAATTGGACAGGATCAGATAAATTACAAAATGTGAGTAATGTTACAAATAAATGGCGTAACCGTCGTGGATTATCACTAACACAGGATTCTGCTAAAGCGTCATCCCAATGTTGATCATTTTCAAGCAAATGACGCGCTTGGCAAGCTGCATGATAAGTTGGATAAACAACATCGTCTACTTTTCTCAAATCTATAAATGATGTTGGTCCTCGCACTGTATGTAATAATAATCTCAAATAAAAACACTCTGCGTTGTTAGGATGAACAGTATACACTCTACCAAGAACATGTTCTTTGAAAATACCTGTCTCGCCATCTACAGGCCTGCCTCGGCGTCTACGGTTAAAGACACCTCGTTGTTTATCGTAGGTATAATACGATGGAACTTCTTCATACAAAAGAGACTTTGCGAAATTATCAGTTTGGCAAAGTCGAAAGAATGCCAATAAAGTTGTTTGTCTAGGGTTCTCTAATCGTTCTGTAACATTTTCGGCGTTAAAATATATACGTTGACCGCCTTCCAGATGAACATCCAGATGGGTCACAGGTGGATATCTTTCGTGAATATTAAAACTTAAGATCCGCCACACAACTTCTGAAGAGCTGATATATCTGCCTGACTGAAATCTAGTAACTTCATCATGTTCATTTCTTAACGCAAACGTAGCTTGGTCACTGCCCTTGTTAATGTACTTACAAATATATTTAATTGACTCTACACTATTACACATTTCTACATTTATGTGAGCTTGAAATGCTCTGGACAATACAGGCGAATACGGAACGACCCACCTATTATCTAAAGTAACCTGTTGTCCAGACATTCGCTTTTCAACAGTAAAACCACCATTGTCTCTTGAACGGCGACGATATAATGGGTATCCATCATGTCCTGTTACAGTTTCATCCACTAATGCTTTTGGATACCTTTTAGTGCAACGACCGTCTTGCATGCAAGGAGCATTTGCGTTAAATGCACCACATGGACCATGTATCATATGAGTTTTAACAATGTCGTATAACAGGGGATCTGCAGTCGGATCTGGAATTTCAGCACTGATTAATCTGTCTACATCATTAGGTCGAACCTTATCTTTTAACCAAAGCAAGATATGTGCGTGAGGTAAGCCGCGTTTTTGCCACTCAACACTATACATATAACACAATACTTCTCCAAAAATGTTATCTTTGGTAAGAAGATCTATCATTGATTTTAATTTTAAATGAAACACTCTTGCAATAATATCATGGCGGTCATGCGGTGCCTGACCCTCAAGAAGCTCCCGAGTGATTTCATCCCACTTGGGATTGGTAGTTACAGTAACAAATAAGTCGGGACGTCCATATTTTCTTACGTAACAAAAAGCGTCTTGAGTACGTTCATGCATGTAGCGTGGACCACCAGTAAAAGAAGAGGGTAAAATAACTAAACGACCCATATTCACAGTATCGTTATCTTGCTGCATGGCATCGCGAAGGTGCACGTATTCTTCAGCGCGCAGCTGCCTTTGATTAGATCGTATATAAACTAATCTTTCGGTTTCAATTTTTGCGCACATGTCAACAATAAACTGATTAAATAAGCCACGAAAACGTTGAAAGTATACCAATCTATTCCGTCTCACTTGCAGGTGGTAACAATAAAATTGAAGGCATGACACCTTTTTATTATAATTAGGTGCGCCTGTGCGCGGATCGGTTTGGTATACAGCGAAATTATAACCATCTTCCCCTCGACAGTATATCATAGGATATTGCAAACTGTCGTAAGCCCTGTGGGTTTCGAAAATACGTTGCAAACGATTGTCTCTGGAACGTATAACGATATCACGCCTATCACATTCCTGGTCGACCAGTACTACAGCAACTTCATTCGTAGATGGAACGTTATGACGCCCAGGGTGTTCCTGAGTTGGACGCTTATCGGCATTTATAACAATTTTATAATTGTTATTACCATCTTGAGAAAGGGCTTCTAATGCCGATTTAAAACTGCATACGTACGAATTAACCTGATGTAACATGTTCTGAAGTTGTGAAATGAGTTCAGTATTTAAATTCGGAAAGTATTGATTTCTTATATTCGACTGTTCGTTGTAATCGGATACAAAATATATTTGAAGAAATTTAGGTTGTTCTTCAGGCAAAAGGGACCCTATCAAATGGTAAACCTGACCTTGTACCTTAAAAGTAGGCATGAAAGGGCCTTCTGAGATTTGTTTAGCACCAAAGGATGTCATTTGGAATGCACTATTATAAGTGCGATTATTATCTAAAAACTGTTTGGATTGCAAATGTTCCCCTAAAAGTAGTGATTTTAAAGGTTCCGGTGGGTCTTCGAACGAAGGCAAATTTATTTTACCTCCAGTACAACAGAAACCAGCAGACTCCTTCCTCCACTTCGAAGCATTACAAAAGGAACATACTACGTTCATATCGCCTATTTCAGAAGATGATCTGTAATCAATTGTGAGGTTATAAGCAAACCCACTTTTATATTTATCGGACCACGCCACCGAATTTGTAGATTGATCTACCACGTGTATATCTAAGTCATTAAGACCATGTCGAAATCTATCTGCAGTAAGACGGGCCTCTCGCTGTTCTTCTGTTTCAAGCGACCGAATATTTTCAATTCTTAATCTTTCATTAGATAAAGTAATCAATTGTTCTTGTCTCAAAGAATTGTAATAATCGCGTCCCGACTCTAGTCGTTGTTCATGCTCATGTTCATCTTCAAGAGATCGAATCATGTTATGGTGCGCCCTATCATTTGTCAAACCGTCTTGATATTGAGTAAAAGTTTCAGATTCTCGAGACAAAATATGACGTTCGCGATCAGCTGTAAGCCGTAATTCCCTCTCAGTGAAGGTTTCGGACTCGCGAGATAAAATATGACGTTCGTGGTCAGCTGTAAGCCGTAATTCCCTCTCAGTGAAGGTTTCGGACTCGCGAGATAAAATATGACGTTCGCGGTCAGCTGTAAGCCGTAATTCCCTCTCAGTGAAGGTTTCAGACTCGCGAGATAATGTATGCCGTTCGCGGTCAGCTGTGAGTCGCAATTCTCGTTGTAAAGCAGTTTCAGCTTCTCGGGATAACGCATGTTGTTCCCGGTCAATGGAACGCCTTAGCTCTCGTTGAGAAGAGCTTTGAGAAGCCCGTGTTGTAGCTCGTCTCGCTCTTTCAGCTGCTAATCGCATCTCTCTTTCTGGAGAGCTTTCATTAGCTCGAGATGTTGAGGCACTAACTCTCATAGAGTTTAACCGATGTGCTCTTTCCTCTTCCGATTCTTGAGAACGCGTCATTCTCATTCTCCTAGCTTGACTCGAAGTTCGAGATAAAGATGGTCGTTTTTTAGGTGGCATCGTTTATTTTATTTTTAATCGACGGTAACTTAAATTCTATTTAGTTACCCAACAAAAAACTTACGTCAGAGGTCCTAACTATAGCTAAGTATATAATAAATAGAATATAAATCTAAGTGCCTATTAAAACTAAAATAATATTCTAATCGAATTATAAATATGTACGTAGGTACCTACAAATTACAAAAGAATAAAAAATGAAAATAAAGCTATACTTAATGCGTGTGCAATACTATCTACACTTACCTACTTCACTTAAAAATGAATAATAAGAAATACCTACAACTACTGTAATTAATCAAAGTACCTATGCTAATACAAAAAAAACCTTAGATGTTCTAAGTACAGCTGCTATATAATAAAAAAATATAAATCTAAGTGCCTATTTAAACTTAAATACCTAATATTCTAATAGAATTAAACTAAGAAATATGTACCTACCTACCTACAACTTAGGTACAAAAAAAAAGAAATGAAAATAAAGCTAAAACACGTGTGCAGTATAGGTAGATAGTAGGCAATATCTACCTATACCTACTTCACTTAAAAATAAATAAAAAATACCTATGAATACTATAATTAATAAAAGTACCTACCTACGCTTTTATCTACTCAATACAAAAAAAACTAAACATAAAATGCCCAAAACTAACCTATCAGTAACTAAAAATCTAACAATAATCTAATCTATCTATCTATTATCTAATCTAAAAATCGAATCTAAATCTACTTAAAAAGAAATAAAATAGGAACTATTAATAGTTAAGAATTTAAACAAAACTAAAACTAATTTAGAAAATAACAACAAAAGAAATTAAAATAAACTATTTAAAGACAAAAAGTCGCGCTGATAAGCACGGTTTATAAAATAACAATTATTGTCTGTCAATAAAGTTCAACACTCTGAACGCATCAACAGCCAAATATTGAATGACGCTTGCGCTCGCCTCCCGCCCCTTTTATACTCTGCCGCCGCGAGCGCCGTCGAGCGCGGCAACCGTTACGCAAAAATAATCCTTATAGCTTGATTCACTATTCACGGGCGATGTCTTGTTGGCGTATTTCATGTAAGTAAGTATAAGTTTGGTGTTTCTATACCGATTTCAATGATTCTTTTTTTATTGAATTGGTGCTAATGTTTATTTTTTTTTTAATTAGGAATGATGGTGAGCATTATTGGTTTTATAAACGTAAAAGTAAACAAATATAATAAGAAATCTCCGAACTGCTAAGCTATCGAGAGTTATGCGTGTTATTGTGAGTTAACTATAAAAGGTAGATATATGCTGTCGTGGAATATTTTTCGTGTATTTTTATGTAGAATATTTCCGTTATACATAGTTTCTATGTAGCTCTAACCATTAAGGCTGCACACGCGACGGAAGCTTAAAAAATCAAGCAACTTCTCCCATTTTCTCAACATTTCCTTTCACTGCTCTGCTCCTATTCATTGTAGTGTGATGAAAAGTATACTATTACCTGCCCAGGAGTATAAAGAATAATTGTACTAAGTTTCGTTAAAATCCGTCGAGTAGTTTTTTTTTCTATAAATAACATACAAACAGACAGACAGACAGACAGACAGACAAAAATTTTTTTAACTGCATTTTTGGCATCAGTATCGAACACTAATCACCCCCTGCTACTTATTTTGTAAATATATTTCATGTACAGAATTGACCTCTCTACAGATTTATTATAAGTATAGATTGCCAGAATATATTTTGACAAAACTATCACACTATGACATAAATTATAAACACATATACGGTTATATTTTGTTTATCATTCCTTTAAAGCCTTAAGTTAATTATTTATATCGAGTATTTTACACTAATAGCAAGAAAAAATGTTTAATTAAACCAATTTTAAATCACATGGAAATATAAAAAGTTATCCCTAAAGGCAACAAAATAAACTCTGTAAAGTGGATCATTGTCCGTTGTGAGTTTTTATCCTCCGGAGAAATGAAATATTTTGTTGATATTAATTTACGAAAGGACATGTTCAATTATCTCTACAGCTTTAATATTATAATAATAAGCTCAAACTTTCATAATTTTGATAAAAAAATGAATCTAAAGTATTTTTGAGAAGTTTAGATTTGGAAATTCACTGTTTTTTTTTCTGAAAATCGTCATTCACGGAAAATATTACTACAAATATATGATTTCGCAAACACATAAATAACTTTCTCAAAGACTTCTAATTTCTTCGGAGTATGGCCGCTACTACTACTACTGAGATGGCAATTTGAAATTATTCAATGATGTATTATGATAGAAACACACAAAAATATATGTGTTTAAAAATATTTAATTAACATTTTATTTTAAAGACAAGTTGAGAAGGAACGAAGTTACAAATTATTATCACTTTAAAAAAATATTGTTTAACTATAAAATGTTGCACACAAAAAGATAGATAAATATTTTCTATGTTAACTAAAATAATAATATTTAATATCCATATATCATGTATTTCTTTTTTGTCTTTATATACAAAAGTTAATTAAATAAACAAGCACAAGAATTAGATGGAGATCATAAAATTACAAGTGATCAATAAACCTTTGGAAGGTTCTACTCACGTAGCGACGTAAATGGACTGAGCGTAGTTAAAATAAAAGGAATTAATATTATTATGTAGGTGTGAAACAAAATCAAAATGAAAAGCTCTTAAGCAAAAGTATGAAGATTCACCGAAATTGTCTTTTTCAGGTAATTTGCTAGTTTATATTGAATCACCGTCGCCGTCTCGTAATGGAACAAGTTACATCGCTGCACCGAAATTGAAGCACTTTTCAGACGCTATTTTTCCACTGCAACTCTATATATAAAACTATATTTTAATTTAAAGTAATGGAGCTACATAACCAAGAGCTAACAATTGTTATGATTATTTTAGTTTCATTTTTGAAAATTTATATTTTGCTTTAAATCAAATTCAGACAACTGAAATACTTAAGAAGGATGTGAGAATGGTATAATATTTATTATCTGTTATAATTTGGCGTAAAATAGAAATATACTTCTGTTAAGTGGTATCTATTTTTGACTAAACATTAACATTAACATTACATTTTAACTTTATTGTCGTATATTGTCTTTTAATTATATAAAGACGGCCTTTAAAAGCTAACAAGCTCACAGGAACTTTATTATGTTTAATGTATTCCAAAGCATTGGACCGAGACAAGGAATAATCGTCTATGAAGCAAGAACGCTAGACGACGACGGAGATATTATCTTCACTATAAACACAATATTCACTGTAACTATGATACTAATCTAATACATTATATTTAGTTACACACACATACAACATAAATATCAAATATAGTGCTATTTGTGTAAAATAATAATATAAGAATATGTTTTCACATTCTGATCTAATAAACACATTTTATTCACTGAAAGTTAGGAAGACAAGCTATCTTTTGTGAATCAACAGACTATTATCAAACCGTTACAGCGGAATATCTACATTGTGTGTTTGATAATATTACTACTATAAATAAATCAACAGTTTGTGAGGTTGGATAGGTGTTTGTTCTACTCTTACATGTAAAAATATTAAAATAGCGATTATAACAAGTTTATTTATATTTTAATACAAAATTGTAACATTTGTGTATTTTTATTATGCACAATGAGTGTATGAAATTCCTTTAACTTCAAGTATAAATCATTATCAAAATATAATTAGTAAGTATTATAATAAAGTTAAATGTATTTTTAGTTCACTGATAATTTGATCATAATAAATATAAATAGTAATATATTGTAATAACAAATTTTATTTCTTGATTTGGTGAGATATCATAAAAACAGAGAAAGAAAAACACTTTACATTAACATATTACGTACATAACAAATTAATAACATTTGTTGGATTGGATAACAATCGAACAGGTGATCCATCTAAAGGTAACGACGGGATTTAGACATCCGACTCTCACAGTCACCGTTAGCTATTATTATTATATTATATTATACTAGCTGAAGTCAATAGCTAGCTTACCACCACCACCATAACAGTTAACGAAAAACTAAATTGTCGACATCAAAACATGCTACACCTTCTGAGAGTTGGTCCCTGTCAGTTGACCCAATGCAGCCACGTCGTTATTTTTATCTACTGCCCCTCCTTTTGTAAATTCTAAACCATATTTCTAATGTAGAAAAATATTGAAAGGCATTGAGCGATACGATAATCGAAATTAATACAATATAACATAGGATAGAAAGTTATAAACTGGACTATAGAGTCCAGTTTATAATTTTCATTTTTCATTTTTTTCATGTTTATTTGAAAATATATAAAGGCATGATATATTTTTTATATAATATATTACTTACGACATTTTTAGATCACTGATAATTTGATCATATTAAATATAAGTAGTATAGTTACACAATAGTTTACAAACAACTTTAATAAATAACCATACCGCTAAAGTTGTAATTCAAATTCATTTCACAGATACAGTAATATGTAAAGTGCAACTTCAAATGACACTCGCTGGAAGTAATCCAACTCACTTTATGCTATATTACACAGTAATAAATGCTCCAAATGAGGTACTATTGTAGTAACATGCAATTTGTTATATTTTATATTATATTTTGTTGTCTATTTTAAACCATTAAAATGTTCTTTTACAAATGTAGGTCATTTAATAATGTATTTATTCTAAAACACAATTGAACGCAAATTAGATTCAATAAAATATAAAAACTAGAGCTCTACTAAACTTGTTAAAAAGTGTGTAATAATATCTAAACATTTACAACTAAATCACTATAAAATGCTGTCCACTATTCAGAAACATAAAGACCTTGTTATAAATTACTGAACGCGTTGAGACGAATATTTTTTTTTAAGTAATATCGATAATTTGAATAAATATTATTGTAGAATTTAAACATCTATATCAAAACACGTAACATTGACATGTAACATGATACACCTCTTTTCTATGAATCCATATCAAGGAATGTCTTGTCAATAATGTTATTAGGCGCTGTGTCAATATTGTAATCAACTATAATGGGAACTGAAAGCTTTCTACTTCATAGTACCGCATGTGAGAGACATACAAATTATTGTAATATATTGAGAGATCAATTTCTTTTAATAAGATAACTATTTCTTCCAACTTAATATTTGTTAAATTAATATTTTAATATTTAGCTTTTGGGGTTTAGAGTTTAGTCTTATCTCTTAGAATAACGAAATGCACTAGAAAAGAATCATGTCATTTTTTCAAAGGCGAAGATTGAATTCTATTCTAATGATTTTTTTTTCCATAGCTGTTGCCTCTGAGTCCATCCGTTGTAATATAATTTATTGCATGCCGAGAAAGAAATCAAAGTATTTCAGGAAAGTCTACAAATAACTTATGAAATATGAGAAATGTAATTATCTACATTTGTAATATTTTGTCTTATTTTATTGTAGATAAGCTGAATATTTTGTTTTAACAATCTGTTAGATTTGATATTCGATTAAATTTAATTATACACACTGTATAATAAAATTTTGGTTTCCCTTTTAGCGCTACTAGTGTTTTTAAGCTTTTCACTAAAAATAATAGTCTATCGTTAATTAAATTGAAATAAAAACTTTAATTATTGGCTGCACTCAATAATAATATCGAAAAATAATTTTAGGTTAATCGTTACTCATACTATTATTTACACAATATAAAGTGTTTTAAAGAAACTTACACAGTTTTGACTTAAAGCAAAAGTTGACTAACAGATTGTTAAAGTTACAACTACTAAATCACTGGGCACAAACTAAACAACCCTGATTTATAAGCTCTGGACTTTATGAATCTCATATCCTTTATCTGATATTATATTTTTTTGAAACTTATCTACCTCATGTGGATAATAAATAACCTTTATTATATGATTTTTATATATGTTGAATATACATTTATATTTAATTTGGACTATCTTATGGGTATATAATGTGTAAATATTTTATGATTTTTATTACATAAAGCGTTACGTTTTAAACAAACAATAATATTATAGTTTTAACATACATTGTAATATCGACCGGTGCCACATAACGTCAACGAAGGTTTGAAAATAATAAATAAATTAAAATATAGTGTAAACATTATATATTACCACTGAATATTTAACCTTAAAACAACTAGTAAATTTACGGATAAATTAAAGTTGCGTTAAAAAAAAATTCAGTACCGTGAGTAGTGAGTTCAGTAATGTGAGATTCAGCATTCTGGATAATGATAAAGATAATTTAGTAAATTGAAAACATAACTACTAAGCCTATGATATTCATTTAATAGATATATTTACACCGGGGTGAAACGATGATACGGCAGTTATTTTATATAACTTATAATAACTTAACATAACCTGAACCTTATGTCGTTTGGCATCGGATATAAAAAAGAAATAAGTGAATGTAACGAAATTTATTACATCATTAAATTAATTAATATTTACGTCACCATTAAATATTATTATTAATAACAATAATTTATTTTCCTTACACCGAATATAATTTTATTAATAAAATAATAATAATAATATTTAAGAAAAATATTGTGTAACTATCCTCAGTATTTTATGCATATTTATTACTTTGTATTAATGATCGTTTTTAAGTATAAAAGTATTTAAATATAATCAAAACTATCGATGATTGACTTTTGCAAGCTGTAAAAATAAACATATTTTGTTTGATTAAGATAATTAATTATTAACATAATGATAAAAAATATATTGATATATATAAAAATCACTTTCAATTGTAATAACTAATATATAATTTGTGAGCCACTGAAACATGAAACGCCTTGAAAATATTTTACGAAAAATAAAAAAAATTATAACAAAAATCAAATCTGCGGCGAGACGGGCGAGTTAATACGCAACCTGTGACCACTGAGCAATAAATATTCAGATGCAGGAAGACAGATCTTGACAATATCATCTGTAAGAAATTAAATACACACAATTATCCTGTACCAAAAATTACTTTAATAAGTTAATTCATTTTTTCTAGTAAATAATTACAACTAAGTTAATATTTGGAATGCATCATAAAATGTTAACATGCGAAATCATGCTTCGAAAATAATACCATACAAGAATGGTGTGCATAAAATAACATTTTCCTAGTTTATTTGAGATATAATTAAACTAGTAATTTCTGTATCTAATTTTATTTCATGCCGAGTCTTAAATTTCGCTAACAAAAAAAACACTGAAAAAAAAAAATCATAGGTACAAGTGATGGTTAAATTTTGATGAACAATTAGTTTCTCTCACCCCCATAAACAACTAATTTAAAATTGACATCAAAAATGATAACCGGTAAGGGTTCCACGACCTTCATGATTTTATTTATTTCTCGGAGATAAGTAATTTCTTACGGCACCATACCCGTGTATCGCCGGTTTAATCGCAATAATGAAATTTACTTACCTTTATTTAATTACCTGTGTCTAATATATAATTTGCTTACCACTAGTAGAATGGTATAAAATACAAATTACTTTATATTGTATATACAAGTAAACCAATCTACAAATATATTTACTTAATGTAAAATTTCTTTACTTTAGTGTACTTTCATTAAACCAGTAATTAACCCTGCTTGAAAGGCTAAAGAAAATCTGAGAAAGGACTCTTAACATTTCAAAATTAACTTTCTCTATTTGAGGATTAAAATTGAGAGAAATGTTAAGCTTTGAACTTTAATTTCTGTACTGTACTGCAATTCAGTAATAATACCGATGTGAAGGATTATCGTCTTTCATACATAGAGTAGCCAGCAACAAATAAGTAAAAACTATCCCAATTCTAATTCCTATTCCACCCACACACATCCCTATCCCTGGAAAAGATTGGTGTATTTTGTCTATTTCTATATCTACAAAGTGTTATTTATTAAATACTATTGTGTACTATATTAATATTTTCTGTATAATTTATTTACTTGTACAGGTTTCTTAGTTTTGTTTTGAACTTAAATGAATTTTATTATTCATATCTTATTACTAAGACCTACGTAGATTTTAGGGTTGATTTATTGTTCTTGAACATTTATAAAATAAAGAAACTTGTATTAATTCTGTATAAATTACCTTGTACAATCTTATATACGAAAAATATAAAAAAATATAATTTCAATTCAGTATTGAGTTCATTTTAACTCTACGCCTTCTGTCTTGTTTTATTTTTAAAGCAACTTTGTACACAAATACAAAATTGTTTAACTCTAACTTATCTACGTTGTCATTTAAGTTTCTCTCGCTATTTATGATCTAAAGTATTAGAAAGTAATTGAAATATTTTCGTTAAAATTATCATTGCTGTTTGAAATGTTTGAAATTTTTAGTTTAAGTATTCTTTCTTATTTTGTGTGCTGTACATATTATATTGTTTTTAAAGAACTAGCAATTCCATTCACATTTGTGTAAAACTCTGAATTCTAATAAAATAATAAAGATCTTCGTAGTGTTGTAGTGACTTACTGTTGTAATGACTGCTCCTAATCAACACCGTCACACTATTTGTACAATACATATTCATTTATTTACTAGTTTAAGCCACAAACAACACATCAAGATCTTCCAATAACAATATAAAATATTACCTTTTAGAATATTTTAATTATATATTACTTAAATGTGGATGATAATAAGAGATATGGATGGAGTGTGTGAAAAATCATAGAAGTAAATCCCCACTGAGATGACGTATGATAGAAGTGAGTAGAAGGAAATGACATATTGCGCCCACTCCACATAATTATAATAAGGGCAGGTAGAGAAGGATAAGCTTATAATTATATAGTATCTATTTATAAACTATATATTAATAATACTCTTACAGAATAGATTAGATAAAATAATATTAATGTGATAATACTTATTAAAGTTAAAAAAGTTGCGAGATATAACAAGCTTCTAAGTTTCTTGTCCAGTAAACTGTAAGTATATCCATTGTATATATTTTTAGGGATATTAATAATAATCTTTAAATATAACTATGACACGCTTGTGATGAGGCGACGATATGTTTATTTATATTCATAAAGGTATACAAAGGGGTCATTACAGATGGTCGATCAGTGTTTCTCTTCATTAAGCTCGTCCTTCGTCCTGGATAGCCGTCAGAGCTCATTGAATGTACTCACACACACATGCACACCACACAATAAAATAGGTAGGTAATTATTAATTTTTTCATAGAAAATGTTAATATTAGTAACAAAATGTTTAATACATTTAACTTCAAACAAGGAATCTAATGTGCCTAGTACTGTGAATTTATATTTATAAACTAAAATGACTTCATCGGTATAAGTCTATCTAAATTAGAATATAACAGAAGACAAAATATTCTAATTGGGATAGTTAAGGCGAAGGTAACCAAGTAGGAGCAAAGAAATGTTTTGGAGGGTGATGATAACTTACTTCTTTACTCAATGACTTAAATATATAAAACAAATAATATAAAAAAAGAATAACTAAATCAAGGAATGGTTGAACTTTTTTAGGTATCCAACATTTATTTTACATATTTTTTATTATTTTAGAATATTTGTGGGTTTTCGAAGTCAGGCCTACGTTGTTTATGCTTTTAGAATATTAATGGCAATACATTTATAAATGGTGAGATTTACTTCATCCACCTACTACAGAAAAATGGCAAACAATCAATAAAAGTTAGGAAGGTTTAACTCACATAGTATGTAAATGGACTAAGCTTGGTTATTAGTTACGAAATAAACTGAGAGAATAAACCGATTAATTGAGATTTACATTCATCATGTATTATATTAATTATTATTTAAAACAATACTACAATTATACTTGATATTATAAGTATTATGATTGTAAAATGGTATTATTTATGGATATAACAATTTGCTTTTTATAAAGTGTCTAAATATTTAAATCATCTGATGCCTCAGAGCGTGAATTAAAATCAAATGAAAACTGGGATCACAAATACAGAAATTCTAGATTCTAAAAGATTGTATATATTTTTTTCATATTACTAAGTCTTTAATCGCAATATAAATCCTATCACGACACTCCATAGTGCCTCTGAGGGGTACAACGAAAAACTTCACAGGAGCTATTAACTTTATTTAAGGTCTCTATAAACCTTTTAAACGTTATCAGAATGCTGAAATAAATTGGTTAGAGTGATGAACCACGCGCCTTATTTTTTTATAGTAGAATTGATTACATTAAATACTAACATTTTTTATAAACTTTAAATCATAAATATTTTTATGGTTAAATATAGCCCATCTACATAATATGCTTATTCACTATTCTGTACCCCTTAATATGAGTACATGAGACAGGAATTATACGAGTTGACTGAAACTCAAACCTAACTTCATCAGAAACGTAAAAAGCATACCAATTAAAAACAAAATCAAACTAAGAAAGCTATATCAAGAAAGCATTTCATCATTACTATAGTTTTCAGAAATATTATTATATTCACGTAGATTTATGTACACTCATAAGTAGTCTTATGAACTACAACTATGAAATAAATAATGCCAACTAAAGTACAAATTAGTCTATAAATAAAAAGTTATATCTAGTAAGAGTTTAACTTATTTTTTAAAATCGTTAACCCTGGAAAGAAACTCTGAATTACTCAGATTTTTGAAATCATTAAAAATGTATTCTCATAACTTTTGGTAAAACTTGCAATAGTGGAATGAAAAACTTTAAATTAGATTTATGTGCAATTTTTTATTTTATATTAAAAACTTGTAGTAATGTTTTTGATTTCCTATGTGAATGTAATAATAATTAATAGCAACATTTCTAAATACATGTCTCGGTTAATTGAAATATAGCTAATTTAACAGTTACATACAAAACCTATCGCAGCAACACTGATAACTCCAAATCTTTTAATACATAAAATAATATTGCTTGTGGGTGTTGCAATCAACGGATATTTCTGCAGGTACATAATTCACGAACATTGTGTAATTAATGAACTCCAGAATACTGTACGGCTAGAATACTACCAAGTGAATATCATCCTTTGTGTCCTTGAAATATGGGGCTCATTAAATTTTCATTTTATACAAATTACAATTACTTAGAGTACCGCATATCAAGCGCCTGTGTGATACCTTAAACAAAACAAGACGTCAAATATGTTTTATGTTGTTCTTCCATAAAATATGTAAGTAAAAAGTTTGTAAGTTAAATATACTCGTAATAATTTTTTTTTATGTTTTACATCAGCATACTTTAATTGCATATTAAATTAGTTTTAAGGAAAATTGACTATAAAGTAGAAGCTATATAAAATAGAACATTGTATAAGTAAAATAAACCACGATTTTACTTAATAAAAGTCCCAATGTCATATTTTGGTATGTAGGTGTCCAGCTCAGTGCAATATGATTGGTGTACCGCGGTGATATTGAATTATTTATGAGACACACACAATGCTTATGAATGGCACCACTTGAATAAAGGCTGATCGGTTTAAATACTGCCTGATGGGATATGGACTTGGTTATGGCTTTACGATTATTCTCGGTTTCATTTTATTAATAATAATACATAACAATGGTTGAGATGGCTTATAATTTTAAAATCCCATTTAATTAATATATAATAATGTACATAAATATGTATAATCAAACTATAATGCATAAATTATGAGACATGTAAATGTTTTGTTTCAATAGATATTGTAACAGGGTCCTCCGTCTGTGTTAAACATCAAAGCGTATATTAGTTATTACATTTTGTCAGAACAAGAGATATAATGGCGTAATATTTTGTAACAACACATCCCGACCATATATCGCACACTTTCTTGGAGTGAAATAATGTACCACATTAGCCTCACTTACAGTAATTAAATAGATCGGTAGTGTGAGTAAGTATAATAATGTGTTGACATTATCTCACACATAGAATTCAAATAGAGTTATATATTAATTGAAAATAATAATACAATAATTAATGAATGAATTAAAATTGATAATACAAAAATTCTTTTTTAATTTAAGTAATTGAATTGTACTTTTAATAAGTATTTATAGCAATGTAGCTAGAGGATGACTTTCGATAAAAATTATATAAGATTATTACACTACCGACACCGCGAGTTATTACATTATAAATAATATCATATATCATACTATGAAATTATCTTATATTGTTTTATTCAAATAAGCACATAATTTATTTAGAGTAGGATCACATTATTCATTTCTCACGAAAAGTTCACAAAACTGTTTCCCGAGTTAAGAATCCCTGACAAGATAGATAACACATGAAAATACGTGCATTGAAACAAAGTGTATAATAATTGAAAGATCAACACGAGATAAAACAATATTTCTGTTAACAAGTGAGCCTGAAGATCTATCGAGACAACGTAATAATTTTTCGTCCCTTATAAATCAGTGTTTCTGATAGAAGTTATTTATAACGGCCATGATATATGGTCTCTGGAGTACGACCAGTAACTTACGAAGAACATAAAGATTATTAAGAACGATAGTGATTGTACATGTTAGAAAGTATGAGAAAATAGTTATATTATGTAAAACAATTACCTCAACTACTTATTAAGTAATTACTTGTATATAATTCTATATATACTTTATATATGAATATTCATAAAACATATACAGTATACAAGCATAATTAATAAATACAAGCAAAACAAACCATGTTGAAATATTATCTTCATACTTATGGTATTTACCTCATAAACAAAGATTCACAAAGAATAGTGAAAAATATAATTTTACGTACAATTCATTGATACATTTACTTCCTCACATTATTTAAAAGTACCTCCAATGTCAAAATATACTAATAGCATTAAATAAATCAGGGAGTCTGTTACATTTCCGTTTCTTTTCTCATGTGAATATGATTTATTTCAACAGAACGACTTGTTTCCGTTCGAATGAAGACTATTATATTGCTAAAAGTTATGTGATAAAAGCTATGTTTATGATGTGCATATAACATATGCTATGTTATTATAATATTGAAATTAAATATTTTTAAGTATAGGTATATGCAAAAGTTTATCAACACCGACATTGACAGTTGAGCTGCTGTTTAAATACACAAGTTACAGTTGACAGGGCGAGAGGACTGTTTTCAAGGAGTCGCGGGTTCGAGTCCAAGTCATGTATTTTTCATTCTATAATCATAAGAAAAAAAAAAGATTATTTAAGAAATTAAACGCAGGTCTATTACAAAATATATATACAAAACTAAACCAACATCTAATTTAAATATAATTGCATTAGTAAAACCGTACTTGGTACGAGTCCTGTCTAATTGCTTTAATAAAACGATTTGATAGTCTAAACATTTTACGACCAGGGTTTTATGAAAATTGAGAAGCTCAGCCAAAATTTTCATAATAATGATCCTCATAAACATTGGGCTTCACCACTCAAATAATACGATCATAAACTATCAGACTGACAGTAGTAGTGATAACATAGCCTATTTGGCTTTATAACGACGGTGTATTATTATGCGGAACATAGGAAACAGTTTGTGGTCGTTATGTTTTTAAAAATTCGGGATTTTTTAATTTACTAAAAAAATATAAGCAAATGTATATACATATATATGTATATGTATGTATTGTATAAATGTATTTATGTATAATATGTTTAATAACAATTGTATGGTTAATATTGATTAAAGGGTAACTAATATTCAATAAATATTTTAAAATTATACATAAAGAAACTTATCTCTCACTCCTTGTTATGTCTATAAATATCTTTTATTTCTTTAGTTTTATTTCAGTTCTTAGTTTTTTTAACATATTAAACCTAGTATTAAAGCATGAAACATTATCAAAAACAAACGACAGGTTTTAAAAAGTGATGATATAAAAGAGAGCGTTTTAGACCATTATTATTCAAATAAATCTGACGTCCCTTGATGGTAGATGAAAAATTTATATAACTTTGCTCTAAATTGATATCAAATTTTAATCTTTACGACAAGGAAATTGCATTTTCTACAAAGCTGAGTTTTAACAAGTAACTAAATAAATGCAATAAAAGGTAATAAAAGTTAGTTAAAGCTCACTCGACTGCACTTTGAAGTTAACGATGACAGTTTAACTCGATTACTTATTACGATTACGATCGTTTAAGTAATATTACTATTCATAACTTAATAATAAACGTTTGAGAGAAAGCTCTGCTTTAAAGGCGGGAAAGGCGTTTAATTCGAGTTGACAATTAATAGGAACCATCTGAATGCAAATAGCGAACTCTTGGTTTTACTAAACCTCTGAAAAATGGATACCAATTGCCTTCAAGGATAATATTTTGGATAGATGCAGAGTAATGAAGTGTAAAAGATCCTAGTGCCAAAGCAAGAGCTTTTATACGAATAATAATATACAGAGCCATCATAAGAATAATAGCTGTGTATAATACAAAAATATATAAAATGTTAACATTATAATGTACCTATATGTTAACATTTAATAACACCGTTTATTACAATTTATCTCTGGTTAAATGAAAGAAAACTATAAAATTTATAGAAAGAACACTATAAGTTATACAAAGAACTTTTATATGAATAAAATATTATTGTGTATTGAATTAATTTTATATTCATTATACAGTAATCTGTGATTGACACCATTCTACTAGCGGTTATCAAATTACATATTAGTTATTGTGATTCCAAGTAATTTTTAATTAACAATTGTCGCAATAAAAACAAAATATGTTTAATATTTCTATATCTGACGAAAATCTACCTAGTCCTACCTATCTTAACATGATAATTAAAATAATGTAAATAATATGCGTAAAACACTGAGGATCGTTACTTTTTTTTTATGTAATATTAATATTATTTTATCAATATAATTATATTCAGTCTAAGGATATTTAATTGATGATTTTTAACTTTGACTTCCTTTTAAATATTAAAAGGACGAATTCTCTTATAATATTCATTTATTTATCGGAAAACCTTAAAGATACCAGAACTGGTGAAAGACAAATAACGGTATGTTGGATAGACTTAGAAAACGCTTTCGGGTCGGTACGACATGAACTGATGATGTTCGCGCTAAGGTGGTATAACTTTCCAACGTTAGTTAGTAACATGATTGCATCATATTATTCAAAATTAAAATTTTCCATAATCACAAATGAAAATCATTCCAAACCCTTAAATTACAACATTGGTTTATTTCAAGGCTGTTGTATTTCTCTAATAATATTTAACATAGTAATCAATATTTTAATAGACAAATTAATTAAAAACGAAAAAAAAATGGGATTATCGGTTTAAGTTTAACAATAAATATACAGAATCCATACTGGCATTCGCAGACGATCTCGCGATACTGACACGTAATCCAAAACAATGTCAGCTACTTTTAAATGTTGTGGAGGATTTCTGTGTTTGGACGGACGGATTGAGGACAAAATCAAATAAATGCTACAGTCTATGTCTGGGTAGGTGGAACGCCAGATATACCTCTTACGATCCGGGTCTTATAATAGGCGGTAAGTGCGTTACTACAATTACCGACGCAGCTCCGTTCAAATTCTTAGGCAAAAAAATCGATTACCAAGGGCGCACTCCATCGTTAGATATAATAGTCGATAGCTTTTTGAATGATCTAAAAAAGGTAGACAATCAACCAATAAGTAACATCAAAAAGACTTGGATATACGATAATTACTTAACATCTCATCTAAATTGGCCTTTCCTCGTTTACGATATCAATAAGACCCTTTTGTTGAAGTTAGATGCAAGCGTCATAAAGACATTGAAGTCATGGCTCGGGTTAGCGCATCCAGCGGACTCTTCTACCTTATTTAGAGACCGACACAATTTTGGGTTAAAATTAAAGAAACCATCGGAACTCTATAAACACCTAAGAGTGACCAAAAGACATATCATCTCAAAATCGAATGATGATACTATAACGTCTCTCCCAAAAGATAAAATTGCCGCAGAACTAGAGTCACGACTTCAATTCAATAAACAATTTATGATAGGTGCACAAGGTAAATACTCGCGTCGCCACGATAAAGTATTAGAAATCATACGAGAAGCGGTTAGTCTTTCTGTAGCAAGAGCGCAGAGGGGTATAACAACCACCAAAAAATCAATAGAGTTCCTAAAGGCAGGTTCGTCCAAAAAATCTAAATTAAAACCTTATTCCATCTTGGACGCGTCTCCTGATTGGACTCTCATGATGGACACGTATGAAAGGCAATACAAAACCCCCGGGGATGTTTATGTTTCGTCATCTAGGCCGGACTTATTCCGGTATTCAAAACAACTAAGGTGCGTTATACTTGTGGAGCTTACTGTACCCTGGGAAACAAACATACACAAAGATCATACATTTAAGCTTAACAAGTATTACGAACTGTGTAACGAACTGATCAGGAATAAATTCATAGTTAATTTGTACGCTGTAGAAGTAGGAGCGAGAGGTATAACAGCAAAATCTCTCTACAATTTATTTAAGGATCTCGGCCTTTCTAGAACGATCATCAGTTCATTTCTGGAACGTATTTCAAAGGCAGCTTTAGTAGGTTCTTACGATATTTGGTTAGGTAGGGAGAGGAGCGTGAACAGTGAAGGTGAGCGTGTATGCGCATGCGCAAAGGGCCCCTTAAACCTACACCTGGGTCGCAAGTCCCAGGCATTGTTTTGCGCTCCTCTTCTTGCAACGCGATGGGCCCGGCACCCGTACGGTGTATCCATGGAATGCTAAGAAGCTTCGTCTCTCTAACATAGTCTTTACAAAAAATAAATATATACATTATAATATATAAATATATATTTGTGTACATAATATACTTACACAGCTAATATATCTATTGTATGCAAATTCACTCTGATAGATTTTAGAAGGAGAATTTTAATTATAAACGTGGATAACAAACATTATTATGCGAATATCTGACACATTTTTTGAAGGGATCTGATTGGGCCACAGTTACTTTTATACTTACCATAAGGACCCACAGATCATGTTGTTAGGTACTATAGCCTAATAAGAGTCTCGATCGAATTATAATTAAATATGATAAAGATTGAAAACTGCACAATTCTGTTGTAGCTCTCTTATCATTATGAAAATGCTAACATACATAAATTACATACATACATACATACATACATATATAAGCACTTAACATACATTGCATCCATATGTTTTAAGAGTATTATTATTCGTCCTCATTAAGTAATCTCAATTATATTGTAATTAAACGTCATAACCTTAGAGTAAAACACGAACAAGGTTTACAATAAGGAATTGTAGTACATGAAGAATGACAGAAGTAATATTGTGAAAGACACATTGTATTATTATGTACGCTGTAGTCTTAATTAACTCCGTAGCTGGTGTCTTAATGTACCACAGAGCATCTTATTTAAAGACTTACTTATAATTTGTTTCTATTTTCCTTATCTTGTTTTTAATATATATGCTTTGTTACTTACACAAAAAAAAAAACTATCATATATTTCTATATAAGCTTCCATTACTTTTAAACAATATATCTGATTTCAGATCCATACGTGTATTTCATCACATTAAATCATATGGCATGTGGATTTCTGTTTATTACTTTTATCACTATAGTTAGTAAAATAATGTATTTTAATGTTTGCAGAAGTCTATCCCTGAAACGATATTTAAGAATTCTTAAAGCGTATATTGGAAGCGTATATCTGTTTTAACTTAAAAGTAAATTTTATATACCATAAGTGATAACGCACTTATGTGTTTCTAAGGAGGTGTCCTTTATTAATATATATATATATATATATATATTTATATATATATATATATATATATATATATATATATATATAGAAGCAAAATAAGCAATGTCTATATATAGCCTTATATGTTATTTTATGTAAATCATTAACATATACCGAAGACGTTGATTTACATCACCACGTCACAATATTTAAAAGTACCTTCAATGTTAAAATAGAACAAATATATAACTAAAATTTTTAATATATCCGTGTCTTTTCTCATGTGAATAAGATTTATGTCAACAGGTCGACTTGTTTACGTTCGAATAAATAATTGTATATTATAACGCTGAAAGTTACCTGATATAAATCTGTGTATGAAGTGATTAAATATTTATAAAATATAAGCATATATTAAAAAATAAAATGTAAAATACATACTAATACGTAAACATTTGGGTATAATAAGTACCCAATGAACTCAAATGCTCGTTTGTGGCCAAATTATAAAAATTGTGTCTTACAAATGTAAACGGTTTTAGTTTTGTTTTATAAAATATATGAATACAATCTAAATGCAATCTCTTGTTTGTAAAATCTTACTTAGTATGAGTACTACCTAATGGTTTAATAAAGCGATTTAGTATTTTAAACATTTTACAACCAGGGTGTTAAGAAAATTGAGGATCTCAGCCAAAATTTTATGATAATGTTCCTCATAAACATTCGTTTTTACCACCCAAATAATACGATCATAAACTATCACACTGACAGCAGTAGTGATAACATAGACTATATGTGCTTTATAACGACGGTGTGTTATTATGAAAAAAATAGAAAACACTGTGTAAACGTTATTTTTCTTAATTCCGTGTGTAAACTAGGTCTTATATTTGTTATAATATTATATGAGATAATTGCATTTTCTGTTAGGCTGAATTTAACAAGTAACTAAATAAATGCAATAAAAGGTAATAAAAATTATTTAAAACGGACTCGACTGCACTTTGAAGTAAACGATGACAGTTTAACTCGATTCTGGCAACAATTTCCTTAGCAGGGAGTTCACTCTCCAGTTGTTATTAGGTACGCTATCTGCAGAATTCTGAGGAAAGCACTGCAATTACAGTCAGGGGCAGCTCTAGCATAAAACTGATTGTTTGCATTGTTTTACTTTTAAATTACATGAAAGCTGCGTAATCAGTTCTAAAAATTATTTATAAAAGATTTCCAAAAAAAAAACTATGCAATGACAAGAACCAGAAAGAAATTAGGTAACAAAGTTCATGATTTCTGACCCTGGTAATTACTTAAACCACTAATTAATACCGCTTAAAAGAAAGGTCTCTTTGTCGCAAAGGTAGGAACTGTTTCGAGTAAGAACTCGGGAAATTTAGAACTTTGCAAGAGATTTACATAACAAAAGGATATATTGTGACTGACTCGTCCTATCGATGTCCAACCTTGACGCTTGAACTACTATACTTGAAGTATTTATATCTAAGTAAGTTACAATTTAATAAATTTACAAATTAAATATGCGACAGTTGAATTAGTTAATTCTAAATAGGATACATTCTTGGTGTATTTAATATGACTAGTCTATAAAATGAAAACGCACACCGTAATATAAAGACCATTATAGATATAAATAGAGGCTTTGAATGTGTGGAGCGAGAGTTTCACTATTCAACCCGACCAGACCATTGCATTCGACAGCTCCTATACACTTCACACTCTCATATTTACGTTTTAATACGAATGTCTAATGTTGTAATTTTATTAGCCTTAGCTTTATAATAATACATATACCTAGTTATGAATAATTGATTTAAGATTAAATTATAGACAATTACTACACTACACTGTTACACTTTGAACATAATGTTTTTCTCAAAGTTGCTTAAATTAGATTACAATTTAATTGCCTTTCTTTTGATAACTTTGGGGATAAAATTATGATATAATGTAATAATTTCTTTTCGTGAAATGTATCATATAATTATTTATTAACTACTTACTTTAATGATATGTTTGTTGACAGTGACAGTAAAATGAAGTCAATAGAGTTTATAGACAAAATGATTTTGTTAATAAATATAAAACATGTTAAAGTACATTTATGAATAAAGTCGATATCACAAAGATTTAATATATAATTATATCGATAATTAAACCATATGTTGTGACTTCACTATAAATTCTGTTTTTAGACTCTTGGTTTTTCAGCACAATTAAATATCGATAAAACTACGAATAATCAGTATAAGTTTTAAGTAGAAATAGATAACAAAGAAAACGAAAACATATGTCAAATATATCATTTTATTCAAATAACAGAAATAAATATTTTCATATGACGAAAGGCAAATAAGTGTATAACACAAGTGGAAATAAAATAGTTTGATAACAGTACATTAAGATAACAATGACTAAAAACAAAAAATGCACCAATATATGTGTTTTGATGCGCCGCCAAATATAAGGCTGACAGATGAGAATATTATCATATGTTCCTCTTTATTTGTATGCGTTAATACATTTACGTTACATGCTAATGTTACATATTGTGTTATTCACGTACTAAAAGACGGTAAGGCTTTTAAATATTTTTTTAGGTACTTAATAATTTTGTAATAAGTTTTTAGTGAAGAATAAAAGAGGAAGCATCCTGAACACAATATATATTTTAATTAAAATGGAGCTAATATAATCCCACAACACAAAGTGGTAGTTGTTACTCTGATTATTTTTGGTGTTTTTAAAGAATAAAGCATTTTAGACACTATGTAACATTATAAATATTATTGTGTTGTATATATCAAAATAAAATATTTATTTTCTTCCTCCTCTGAGATAATACTTATACTGTTCACTCAGATGGTTAGCAAACAAAACGTTTTACCAAAAACTATTAAAAATAATTTTAAAAACATAATCCACGTTATATAAATCAATGACAAGAAAATTCTCAGCTTTCAAAATTAACATTCTCCAAGAAAAAAAAATATTTGAGAAAAAGTGATGCTTTGAGGATATTTACATAAAACCAGTAAACCATAGTATTCATTATACACTTCGTAACTTTGGTTATTAATACCTTTGTGCTCTCAAAGTTTCTCTTTCAATAATAGATGTCTCTCAGCTGTTAGATAAAATAATAATTTTTATCAAATTATATGAAATCTATGCCTACAAATACTTTTAGTCTATGAGGCTTTATAAACATACAATAATAGACGTTAAACAGTGCAAAGGTATACTTTTAAAACCAGAAATGTTACATATTTATAGATCTCAAAAAATTTATAATCTTAGCAAACGATTCGCAAGACAGAACCAAATTGCTTAATAGTAGCTTGATAACCTAAGAAGGGCGTTACAAAAGCATAGCATATGGATGGTGTGAAACATAATTAAATTATGCATATGCTGTTTATTTTCGTCTTTCTTTGTTTGTTTCTCGTATCTTGTTCACAAAATAAGCTGGTTTATCTTCCATAGCACATTACAAGTGCAACCTGGTTCAAAAGAAATCTATTGTCACATCTGATGACATCACTATTCAAGGTTTCATTTTATTCATTGTCATTTACATTGTCACAAAAATGCCTAAAATGTATAATACTATATCAAAAAACCTTCGCTTTTATAAAAAGGTATATATATTTTGTACTTCTTAACGCACTTTGAAGACTAGTTCGAGATAGATAGATAGTTATTATTTTCTTGTTTCCTTTTAAAAGATTCCGTGTTCATTCTCCAGAGATTTAGCGAGGTTCATTATTTTCATCCAAATGGCCTTTATAAATCCTGTACCTGAGTTTTTCGCCTTAACGAGTCTTGTTTAACTCAAAGCTGTGCAAATATTTTGTAAAGGTTTTATTTCTATGGATTATTTCTATCGAATTATTTGAATACAAAGGATTTAATGATATAATTATTGGTAAATTACTGTACTGGTAGATAAAATATATACTCCGTAAATGTTCCTAAATGCCGTTAATTATTATACTTTGTATTATTAAGAGCAAATTAAAATCTTTTAAATGTTTTAATAGTGAACATACGCTTCCTTTTTTGTTATAGAAACGTGGAGTCACTACTTTGCGGTTGTCATACACTGAAATCGTGACCGGGATCCGTTAATACAAAAGCCAGCATTGTAAATGTCTGGTAGCTATATCTTATATGACATAACATTGGAATTCAAGGTTCATATCTACAACTTTTGTTACTATATGTTTGTTTTTTCTCATTACTATCAAAACATAACAAAAAAACTGAATACCGTTTGATAGTAAAACTATATATATCTAACTATATTTAGTAGATTACATTTAAACTATAAAGACTTAACTTGAATATATTAGTGACATTTAAATTTATACTCGACATTTCAAATGCATTGTACGTGCCTGATGTATATCTTTGAAGTACGTGTCTGTTAGTAAATTAGTTAATTTGTCATCTACCTCCTACGGTTTCTTAGTTTCTGAGTACAGAGTTCAGGATAAACACAAAATGCACTAATAGTATCTTTTGGGTCTTGGAATGCGTTCATAGACATGGGATTTTATATTTTTCATTACAGGGTATCAAGTGTTAGATAGATTAAAACTATTTTCTCTATTGCAATTAGGATGTTTTTTTTTATTTCAATAGTCTAGTGAATTAATGTAGCAATTTATTTATCTTCATGAGCAAGGATTTTTGGATTATAAAATCGGAGATAATTGTTAGCCTTATTTATTATGTGATAAATATTAAAATAAATATAAAAAATTGCAGTGTAAACACATGTTTACAGTACTAATGTTTCCAAAATTTAGTTTGTACTGCCGATGTTCCTATTTTTAATAAAACTAAGTTAAATGAGAATTCTTACTTTTAATATTAACGTGAACATTAATATCGTAAATTTAATTAAATTGCTTTAATTTTATTATTAAATTATTGCCGGTTTTCGCTGGTTAACGAACTTGACCTTCAGTTTTGGATGTTTGATTTTTGTGCAAAGTTTGAAAGCGATCCGAGCGAAACTGCGGCCGCTATCGTGCTGACAAAAGTCGAATCTGGACGCACGCACGCATATGTATATATATATATATATATATATATAAGTATATGTATAAACTTTTTGACCAATGGTCATTTCGGAATCAGGGGGTCATAAGAAGACCTCCTGTGAAGAAATTTTTCCAAAATTCGAAAGTCGGGTACAAATGAATGAGCAGACCGAATTCTTCGAGGTCTAACCAATAAGCATAAAATATTTTATAACAGAGCTAACGTTTTTTCATAAAATACTTAATTTTAAATATCTTCTTGACATTGTAAATGGTTTAGAAAACTATAAATTCAATGTCCATGAATTGTACTTTGAATAGTGAGTTCAGTTCTCTCTTGGAAAATGTTAATTTTGCAAAGCTCAGAGTTTTCTTGAAACTCATTTGATAGACGGTTGGATTAATATTGCTGGATTGGATTAGAGGTTCAATTCTGTGAATCAATTAAATAAGAAGAGATAACATTTAAATAATTTAATATTATATTTAAAATTCAGACTGAAATTAATTTTAAATATATTTTAATTATGGTATTTTAAATTTACGTATTGAGAATTACTTTTAATGTTCTCAAGGTTATTTTTGGTAAAGCATTTTGTTTGGTAATTATCTGTCTCAGCAAGTTAATTATTCATCTCAAAGGAGAAAGAAAAGAAATATTTTATTTTGACATTTGTATACAATACAATCATATTTTAAGAAAATAAATTTCAGCTATCCTATAACAATATCTTGAAAAACAGAATAATAAAAAAAAAGATTTCAATTGTAGTAAAAATAATAACAGAAGGACATTAATACTATTTTTGTGTGAAAATTGTAAAAGCTGTAATGAAAACTGCGACATAATCTACAAAATGCTTTATTCTTTAAAAACACCAAAAATAATCACAGTAACAACTACTCCTTTGTGTTCTGGGATTACACTAGCTTCATTTTAATTAAAATATATATTATGTTCAGGACATCTTTACAGGATACTTTGCATTTTATTTTTCTCTAAATTTTTTTTTTAATATTTTGCAGTACCTATAAATATCACAAAAGACGGAAATATTTGGTATGTGGATATCACAATATGTAATATTAACATGTAATATTGACGCATAATATAAATAGGAAGAAATGATAATATTCTCATCTGTCAGCCTTATATTTGGCGGCGCATCAAAACACATATATTGATGTATTTTTTGTTTTTAGTCATTGTTATCTTGAATGCACTGTTATCAAACTATTTTCAGTTCCACATGTGTTATACACTTTTTTGTTTTTTGGCATATTTATTTCTGTTATATGAATTAAATTCAATATTCAGCATATATTTTCTTTTTCTTTGTTATTTATTTCTACTTTACACTTTTACTGATTATTTATAATTTTGTCGATATTGAATTGTGATGAAAGACCAAGATTCTAAGACGAGAATTTATAATGAAGTCACTACATATGGATTAATATAAGATATAATTCATTGATCGTAATGAAATCGACTTTATTCATAAATGTACTTTAACATGTTTTATTTCTTATTACTAGAATCATTTTGTCTACAAACATCATTTCTTGACTTCATTTTACTTTCACTATCAACAAACATCATTAAAGTAAGGAGTTAATAAATAATAATAATAATATTAATATAATAATAAGCGTCTGGACCTAATCTATAATAATTTATTCTAAAATATTAGTAATAGAACTTACTTTGTGATTAAAACCTAACCATGTAACTGCAAGATATAATCTTAGCCTTTAAAAACACACCTATAATGTCGCACTTAAATTTAGATAGTAAGCCCTAATCATTGATAACTTGTGGTAATCTGCGGCGTCAAGGCCTAATATATAACAATTTATTCTAAAATGTTAGTAATAGAACTTACTTTGTGATTAAAACCTAACCATGTAACTGCACATTATAATCTTAGCCTTTAAAAACACACCTATAATGTCGCACTTAAATTTAGATAGAAAGCCCTAATCATTGATAACTTGTGGTAATCTGCGGCGTCAAGGCCAAATATATAACAATTTATTCTAAAATGTTAGTAATAGAACTTACTTTGAGATTAAAACCTAACCATGTAACTGCAAGATATAGCCTTCGCCTCTAAAAACACACGTTTAATGTCGCACTTAAATTTAGACAGTAAGAATAAATCGTTTATTTCTTGTGGTAATCTGCGGCGTAAAGACCTAATCTATAACAAGTTATTATTAAATGTAAGTAATAGAACTTACTTTAAGATTAAAACCTAACCATGTAACTACAAGATATAGTCTTAGCCTCTAAAAACACACGTTTAATGTCGCACTTAAATGTAGGCAGTAAGCCCTAATCATTGATATCTTGTGGTAATCTGCGGCGTCAAGACCTAATCTATAATAATTTATTCTAAAATATTAGTAATAGAACTTACTTTGTGATTAAAACCTAACCATGTAACTGCAAGATATAATCTTAGCCTTTAAAAACACACCTATAATGTCGCACTTAAATTTAGATAGTAAGCCCTAATCATTGATTTTTTATGGTAATCTGCGGCGTCAAGACTTAATCTATATTAATTTATTGTAACATGTAAGTAATAGAATTTACTTTGAGATTAAAACCTAACAATGTAACTGCGAGATATAGTCTTATCCTCTAAAACACACACGTCTAATATCGCACATAAATTTAGACAGTAAGCCGTAATCATTAATTTCTTTTGGTAATCTGCGGCGTCAAGACCTAGTCTATAAGAATTTATACTAAAATGTGAGTAATAGAATATACTTTGAGATTAAAACCTAACCATGTAACTGCAAGATATAGTCTTAGCCTCTAAAAACACACATTTACTGTCGCACTTTAATATAGACAGTAAGCCTTAATCATTGAATTCTTGTGAAAATCTGCGGCGGCAATACCTTATGTATAACAATTTATTCTAAAATGTAAGTAAAAGAACTTACTTTGAGATTAAAACCTAACCATGTAACTGCAAGATATAGTCTTAGCCTCTAAAAAAACACGTTTACTGTCGCACTTTAATTTAGACAGTAAGCCTTAATCATTGAATTCTTGTGAAAATCTGCGGCGGCAATACCTTATGTATAACAATTTATTCTAAAATGTAAGTAATAGAACTTACTTTGAGATTAAAACCTAACCATGTAACTGCAAGATATTGTCTTAGCCTCTAAAAACACACCTATAATGTCGCACTTAAATTTAGACAGTAAGCCCTAATCATTGATAACTTGTGGTAATCTGCGGCGTCAAGACCTAATCAATAACAATTTATTCTAAAATGTTAGTAATAGAACTTACTTTGAGATTAAAACCTAACCATGTAACTGCAAGATATTGTCTTAGCCTCTAAAAACACACCTATAATGTCGCACTTAAATTTAGACAGTAAGCCCTAACCATTAATTTTTTATGGTAGTCTGCGGCGTCAAGACCTAATCTATATTAATTTATTGTAAAATGTAAGTAACAGAATTTACTTTGAGATTAAAACCTAACAATGTAACTGCGAGATATAGTCTTATCCTCTAAAACACACACGTCTACTATCGCACTTAAATTTAGACAGTAAGCCGTAATCATTTATTTCTTGTGGTAATCTGCGGCGTCAAGATCTAATCTATAACAATTTATTCTAAAATGAAGGTAATAGAACTTACTTTGAGATTGAAACTTAACCATGTAACCGAAAGATATAGTCTTAGCCTCTAAAAACACACGTATAATGTCGCACTTAAATTTAGACAATAAGCCTTAATCATTGATTTCTTATGGTAATCTGCGGCGTCAAGACCTAGTTTATAACAATGTATTCTAAAATGTAAGTAATAGAACTTACTTTGAGATTAAAACCTAACCATGTAACTGCAAGATATAGTCTTCGCCTCTAAAAACACACGTTTAATGTCGCACTTAAATTTAGACAGTAAGACTAAATCATTAATTTCTTGTGGTAATCTGCGGCGTCAAGACCTAATCTATAACAATTTATTATTAAATGTAAGTAATAGAACTTACTTTAAGATTAAAACCTAACCATGTAACTACAAGATATAATCTTAGCCTCTAAAAACACACGTTTAATGTCGCACTTAAATGTAGGCAGTAAGCCCTAATCATTATGTCTTGTGGTAATCTGCGGCGTCAAGACCTAATCTATAACAATTTATTCTAAAATGTTAGTAATAGAACTTACTTTGAGATTGAAACCTAACCATATAACCGAAAGATATAGTCTTAGCCTCTAAAAAACACACGTATAATGTCGCACTTAAATTCTGACAATAAGCCTTAATCATTGATTTCTTATGGTAATCTGCAGCATCAAGACCTAGTTTATAACAATTTATTCTAAAATGTAAGTAATAGAACTAACTTTGAGATTAAAACCTAACCATGTAACTGCAAGATATAGTCTTCACCTCTAAAAACACATGTTTAATGTCGCACTTAAATTTAGACAGTAAGACTAAATCATTGATTTCTTGTAGTAATCTGCGGCGTCAAGACCTAATCTATAACAATTTATTATTAAATGTAAGTAATAGAACTTACTTTAAGATTAAAACCTAACCATGTAACTACAAGATATAATCTTAGCCTCTAAAAACACACGTTTAATGTCGCACTTAAATGTAGGCAGTAAGCCCTAATCATTATATCTTGTGGTAATCTGCGGCGTCAAGACCTAGATTATAACAATTTATTCTAAAATGTAAGTAATAGAACTTACTTTGAAATTAAAACCCAACCAAGTAACTGCAAGATATATTCTTAGCCTCTAAAAACACACGTTTAATGTCGCACTTAAATTTAGGCAGTAAGCCCTAATCATTGCTATCTTGTGGTAATCTGCGGCGTCAAGACCTAATCTATAACAATTTATTCTAAAATGAAGGTAATAGAACTTACTTTTAGATTAGAACCTAACAATGTAACTGTGAAATACAGTCTTAGCCTCTAAAACACACACGTTTAATGTCGCACTTAAATTTAGACAGTAAGACTAAATCATTGATTTCTTGTAGTAATCTGCGGCGTCAAGACCTAATCTATAACAATTTATTATTAAATGTAAGTAATAGAACTTACTTTAAGATTAAAACCTAATCATGTAACTACAAGATATAATCTTAGCCCCTAAAAACACACGTTTAATGTCGCACTTAAATGTAGGCAGTAAGCCCTAATCATTGATATCTTGTGGTAATCTGCGGCGTCAAGACCTAATCTATAATAATTTATTCTAAAATATTAGTAATAGAACTTACTTTGTGATTAAAACCTAACCATGTAACTGCAAGATATAATCTTAGCCTTTAAAAACACACCTATAATGTCGCACTTAAATTTAGATAGTAAGCCCTAATCATTGATTTTTTATGGTAATCTGCGGCGTCAAGACTTAATCTATATTAATTTATTGTAACATGTAAGTAATAGAATTTACTTTGAGATTAAAACCTAACAATGTAACTGCGAGATATAGTCTTATCCTCTAAAACACACACGTCTAATATCGCACATAAATTTAGACAGTAAGCCGTAATCATTAATTTCTTTTGGTAATCTGCGGCGTCAAGACCTAGTCTATAAGAATTTATACTAAAATGTGAGTAATAGAATATACTTTGAGACTAAAACCTAACCATGTAACTGCAAGATATAGTCTTAGCCTCTAAAAACACACATTTACTGTCGCACTTTAATTTAGACAGTAAGCCTTAATCATTGAATTCTTGTGAAAATCTGCGGCGGCAATACCTTATGTATAACAATTTATTCTAAAATGTAAGTAATAGAACTTACTTTGAGATTAAAACCTAACCATGTAACTGCAAGATATAGTCTTAGCCTCTAAAAAAACACGTTTACTGTCGCACTTTAATTTAGACAGTAAGCCTTAATCATTGAATTCTTGTGAAAATCTGCGGCGGCAATACCTTATGTATAACAATTTATTCTAAAATGTAAGTAATAGAACTTACTTTGAGATTAAAACCTAACCATGTAACTGCAAGATATTGTCTTAGCCTCTAAAAACACACCTATAATGTCGCACTTAAATTTAGACAGTAAGCCCTAATCATTGATAACTTGTGGTAATCTGCGGCGTCAAGACCTAATCAATAACAATTTATTCTAAAATGTTGGTAATAGAACTTACTTTGAGATTAAAACCTAACCATGTAACTGCAAGATATAGTCTTAGCCTCTAAAAACACACGTTTAATGTCGCACTTAAATTTAGACAGTAAGCCCTAATCATTGATATCTTGTGGTAATCTGCGGCGTCAAGACCTAATCTATAACAATTTATTCTAAAATGAAGGTAATAGAACTTACTTTGATATTAAAACCTAACCATGTAACTGCAAGATATAGTCTTCGCCTCTAAAAACACACGTTTAATGTCGCACTTAATTTAGACAATAAGACTTAATCATTGATTTCTTATGGTAATCTGCGGCGTCAAGACCTAGATTATAACAATTTATTCTAAAATGTAAGTAATAGAACTTACTTTGAAATTAAAACCCAACCAAGTAACTGCAAGATATATTCTTAGCCTCTAAAAACACACGTTTAATGTCGCACTTAAATTTAGGCAGTAAGCCCTAATCATTGCTATCTTGTGGTAATCTGCGGCGTCAAGACCTAATCTATAACAATTTATTCTAAAATGTTAGTAATAGAACTTACTTTGAGATTAAAACCCAACAAAGTAACTGCAAGATATAGTCTTAGCCCCTAAAAACACACGTTTAATGTCGCACTTAAATTTAGGCAGTAAGCCCTAATCATTGATATCTTGTGGTAATCTGCGGCGTCAAGACCTAAATTATAAGAATTCATACTAAAATGTGAGTAATAGAATATACTTTGAGATTAAAACCTAACCATGTAACTGCAAGATATAGTCTTCGCCTCTAAAAACACACGTTTAATATCGCACTTAAATTTAGACAGTAAGACTAAATCATTGATTTCTTGTGGTAATCTGCGGCGTCAAGACCTAATCTATAACAATTTATTATTAAATAAAAGTAATAGAACTAAATTTAAGATTAAAAACTAACCATGTAACTACAAGATATAATCTTAGCCTCTAAAAACACACGTTTAATGTCGCACTTAAATGTAGGCAGTAAGCCCTAATCATTATATCTTATGGTAATCTGCGGCGCCAAGACCTAATCTATTATAATTTATTTTAAAATGTTAGTAATAGAACTTACTTTGAGATTGAAACCTAACCATGTAACCGAAAGATATAGTCTTAGCCTCTAAAAACACACGTATAATGTCGCACTTAAATTTAGACAATAAGCCTTAATCATTGATTTCTTATGGTAATCTGCGGCGTCAAGACCTAGTTTATAACAATTTATTCTAAAATGTAAGTAATAGAACTTACTTTGAGATTAAAACCTAACCATGTAACTGCAAGATATAGTCTTCGCCTCTAAAAACACACGTTTAATGTCGCACTTAAATTTAGACAGTAAGACTAAATCATTAATTTCTTGAGGTAATCTGCGGCGTCAAGACCTAATCTATAACAATTTATTATTAAATGTAAGTAATAGAACTTACTTTAAGATTAAAACCTAACCATGTAACTACAAGATATAATCTTAGCCTCTAAAAACACACGTTTAATGTCGCACTTAAATGTAGGCAGTAAGCCCTAATCATTATATTTTGTGGTAATCTGCGGCGTCAAGACCTAGATTATAACAATTTATTCTAAAATGTAAGTAATAGAACTTACTTTGAAATTAAAACCCAACCAAGTAACTGCAAGATATAGTCTTAGCCTCTAAAAAAACACGTTTAATGTCGCACTTAAATTTAGGCAGTAAGCCCTAATCATTGCTATCTTGTGGTTATCTGCGGCGTCAAGACCTAATCTATAACAATTTATTCTAAAATGAAGGTAATAGAACTTACTTTTAGATTAGAACCTAACAATGTAACTGTGAAATACAGTCTTAGCCTCTAAAACATACACGTCTAATGTCGCACTTAAATTTATACAGTAAGCCCTAATCATTAATTTATTGTGGTAATCTGCGGCGTCAAGACCTAGTCTATAAGAATTCATACTAAAATGTGAGTAATAGAATATACTTTGAGATTAAAACCTAACCATGCAACTGCAAGATATAGTCTTCGCCTCTAAAAACACACGTTTAATGTCGCACTTAAATTTAGACAGTAAGAATAAATCGTTTATTTCTTGTGGTAATCTGCGGCGTAAAGACCTAATCTATAACAAGTTATTATTAAATGTAAGTAATAGAACTTACTTTAAGATTAAAACCTAACCATGTAACTACAAGATATAGTCTTAGCCTCTAAAAACACACGTTTAATGTCGCACTTAAATGTAGGCAGTAAGCCCTAATCATTGATATCTTGTGGTAATCTGCGGCGTCAAGACCTAATCTATAATAATTTATTCTAAAATATTAGTAATAGAACTTACTTTGTGATTAAAACCTAACCATGTAACTGCAAGATATAATCTTAGCCTTTAAAAACACACCTATAATGTCGCACTTAAATTTAGATAGTAAGCCCTAATCATTGATTTTTTATGGTAATCTGCGGCGTCAAGACTTAATCTATATTAATTTATTGTAACATGTAAGTAATAGAATTTACTTTGAGATTAAAACCTAACAATGTAACTGCGAGATATAGTCTTATCCTCTAAAACACACACGTCTAATATCGCACATAAATTTAGACAGTAAGCCGTAATCATTAATTTCTTTTGGTAATCTGCGGCGTCAAGACCTAGTCTATAAGAATTTATACTAAAATGTGAGTAATAGAATATACTTTGAGATTAAAACCTAACCATGTAACTGCAAGATATAGTCTTAGCCTCTAAAAACACACATTTACTGTCGCACTTTAATATAGACAGTAAGCCTTAATCATTGAATTCTTGTGAAAATCTGCGGCGGCAATACCTTATGTATAACAATTTATTCTAAAATGTAAGTAAAAGAACTTACTTTGAGATTAAAACCTAACCATGTAACTGCAAGATATAGTCTTAGCCTCTAAAAAAACACGTTTACTGTCGCACTTTAATTTAGACAGTAAGCCTTAATCATTGAATTCTTGTGAAAATCTGCGGCGGCAATACCTTATGTATAACAATTTATTCTAAAATGTAAGTAATAGAACTTACTTTGAGATTAAAACCTAACCATGTAACTGCAAGATATTGTCTTAGCCTCTAAAAACACACCTATAATGTCGCACTTAAATTTAGACAGTAAGCCCTAATCATTGATAACTTGTGGTAATCTGCGGCGTCAAGACCTAATCAATAACAATTTATTCTAAAATGTTAGTAATAGAACTTACTTTGAGATTAAAACCTAACCATGTAACTGCAAGATATTGTCTTAGCCTCTAAAAACACACCTATAATGTCGCACTTAAATTTAGACAGTAAGCCCTAACCATTAATTTTTTATGGTAGTCTGCGGCGTCAAGACCTAATCTATATTAATTTATTGTAAAATGTAAGTAACAGAATTTACTTTGAGATTAAAACCTAACAATGTAACTGCGAGATATAGTCTTATCCTCTAAAACACACACGTCTACTATCGCACTTAAATTTAGACAGTAAGCCGTAATCATTTATTTCTTGTGGTAATCTGCGGCGTCAAGATCTAATCTATAACAATTTATTCTAAAATGAAGGTAATAGAACTTACTTTGAGATTGAAACTTAACCATGTAACCGAAAGATATAGTCTTAGCCTCTAAAAACACACGTATAATGTCGCACTTAAATTTAGACAATAAGCCTTAATCATTGATTTCTTATGGTAATCTGCGGCGTCAAGACCTAGTTTATAACAATGTATTCTAAAATGTAAGTAATAGAACTTACTTTGAGATTAAAACCTAACCATGTAACTGCAAGATATAGTCTTCGCCTCTAAAAACACACGTTTAATGTCGCACTTAAATTTAGACAGTAAGCCCTAATCATTGATATCTTGTGGTAATCTGCGGCGTCAAGACCTAATCTATAACAATTTATTATTAAATGTAAGTAATAGAACTTACTTTAAGATTAAAACCTAACCATGTAACTACAAGATATAATCTTAGCCTCTAAAAACACACGTTTAATGTCGCACTTAAATGTAGGCAGTAAGCCCTAATCATTATATCTTGTGGTAATCTGCGGCGTCAAGACCTAATCTATAACAATTTATTCTAAAATGTTAGTAATAGAACTTACTTTGAGATTGAAACCTAACCATGTAACCGAAAGATATAGTCTTAGCCTCTAAAAAACACACGTATAATGTCGCACTTAAATTCTGACAATAAGCCTTAATCATTGATTTCTTATGGTAATCTGCAGCGTCAAGACCTAGTTTATAACAATTTATTCTAAAATGAGTAATAGAACTAACTTTGAGATTAAAACCTAACCATGTAACTGCAAGATATAGTCTTCACCTCTAAAAACACATGTTTAATGTCGCACTTAAATTTAGACAGTAAGATTAAATCATTGATTTCTTGTAGTAATCTGCGGCGTCAAGACCTAATCTATAACAATTTATTATTAAATGTAAGTAATAGAACTTACTTTAAGATTAAAACCTAACCATGTAACTACAAGATATAATCTTAGCCTCTAAAAACACACGTTTAATGTCGCACTTAAATGTAGGCAGTAAGCCCTAATCATTATATCTTGTGGTAATCTGCGGCGTCAAGACCTAGATTATAACAATTTATTCTAAAATGTAAGTAATAGAACTTACTTTGAAATTAAAACCCAACCAAGTAACTGCAAGATATATTCTTAGCCTCTAAAAACACACGTTTAATGTCGCACTTAAATTTAGGCAGTAAGCCCTAATCATTGCTATCTTGTGGTAATCTGCGGCGTCAAGACCTAATCTATAACAATTTATTCTAAAATGAAGGTAATAGAACTTACTTTTAGATTAGAACCTAACAATGTAACTGTGAAATACAGTCTTAGCCTCTAAAACATACACGTCTAATGTCGCACTTAAATTTATACAGTAAGCCCTAATCATTAATTTATTGTGGTAATCTGCGGCGTCAAGACCTAGTCTATAAGAATTCATACTAAAATGTGAGTAATAGAATATACTTTGAGATTAAAACCTAACCATGCAACTGCAAGATATAGTCTTCGCCTCTAAAAACACACGTTTAATGTCGCACTTAAATTTAGACAGTAAGACTAAATCATTGATTTCTTGTAGTAATCTGCGGCGTCAAGACCTAATCTATAACAATTTATTATTAAATGTAAGTAATAGAACTTACTTTAAGATTAAAACCTAACCATGTAACTACAAGATATAATCTTAGCCCCTAAAAACACACGTTTAATGTCGCACTTAAATGTAGGCAGTTAGCCCTAATCATTGATATCTTGTGGTAATCTGCGGCGTCAAGACCTAATCTATAATAATTTATTCTAAAATATTAGTAATAGAATATACTTTGAGATTAAAACCTAACCATGTAACTGCAAGATATAGTCTTAGCCTCTAAAAACACACATTTACTGTCGCACTTTAATTTAGACAGTAAGCCTTAATCATTGAATTCTTGTGAAAATCTGCGGCGGCAATACCTTATGTATAACAATTTATTCTAAAATGTAAGTAATAGAACTTACTTTGAGATTAAAACCTAACCATGTAACTGCAAGATATAGTCTTAGCCTCTAAAAAAACACGTTTACTGTCGCACTTTAATTTAGACAGTAAGCCTTAATCATTGAATTCTTGTGAAAATCTGCGGCGGCAATACCTTATGTATAACAATTTATTCTAAAATGTAAGTAATAGAACTTACTTTGAGATTAAAACCTAACCATGTAACTGCAAGATATTGTCTTAGCCTCTAAAAACACACCTATAATGTCGCACTTAAATTTAGACAGTAAGCCCTAATCATTGATAACTTGTGGTAATCTGCGGCGTCAAGACCTAATCAATAACAATTTATTCTAAAATGTTGGTAATAGAACTTAATTTGAGATTAAAACCTAACCATGTAACTGCAAGATATAGTCTTAGCCTCTAAAAACACACGTTTAATGTCGCACTTAAATTTAGACAGTAAGCCCTAATCATTGATATCTTGTGGTAATCTGCGGCGTCAAGACCTAATCTAAAACAATTTATTCTAAAATGAAGGTAATAGAACTTACTTTGATATTAAAACCTAACCATGTAACTGCAAGATATAGTCTTCGCCTCTAAAAACACACGTTTAATGTCGCACTTAATTTAGACAATAAGACTTAATCATTGATTTCTTATGGTAATCTGCGGCGTCAAGACCTAGATTATAACAATTTATTCTAAAATGTAAGTAATAGAACTTACTTTGAGATTAAAACCCAACCAAGTAACTGCAAGATATATTCTTAGCCTCTAAAAACACACGTTTAATGTCGCACTTAAATTTAGGCAGTAAGCCCTAATCATTGCTTTCTTGTGGTAATCTGCGGCGTCAAGACCTAATCTATAACAATTTATTCTAAAATGTTAGTAATAGAACTTACTTTGAGATTAAAACCCAACAAAGTAACTGCAAGATATAGTCTTAGCCCCTAAAAACACACGTTTAATGTCGCACTTAAATTTAGGCAGTAAGCCCTAATCATTGATATCTTGTGGTAATCTGCGGCGTCAAGACCTAAATTATAAGAATTCATACTAAAATGTGAGTAATAGAATATACTTTGAGATTAAAACCTAACCATGTAACTGCAAGATATAGTCTTCGCCTCTAAAAACACACGTTTAATATCGCACTTAAATTTAGACAGTAAGACTAAATCATTGATTTCTTGTGGTAATCTGCGGCGTCAAGACCTAATCTATAACAATTTATTATTAAATAAAAGTAATAGAACTAAATTTAAGATTAAAAACTAACCATGTAACTACAAGATATAATCTTAGCCTCTAAAAACACACGTTTAATGTCGCACTTAAATGTAGGCAGTAAGCCCTAATCATTATATCTTATGGTAATCTGCGGCGCCAAGACCTAATCTATAATAATTTATTTTAAAATGTTAGTAATAGAACTTACTTTGAGATTGAAACCTAACCATGTAACCGAAAGATATAGTCTTAGCCTCTAAAAACACACGTATAATGTCGCACTTAAATTTAGACAATAAGCCTTAATCATTGATTTCTTATGGTAATCTGCGGCGTCAAGACCTAGTTTATAACAATGTATTCTAAAATGTAAGTAATAGAACTTTCTTTGCGATTAAAACCCAACCAAGTAACTGCAAGATATAGTCTTAGCCTCTAAAAGCACACGTTTAATGTCGCATTTAAATTTAGGCAGTAAGCCCTAATCATTGATATCCTGTGGTAATCTGCGGCGTCAAGACCTAATCTATAACAATTTATTCTAAAATGAAGGTAATAGAACTCACTTTGAGATTGAAACCTAACCATGTAACTGAAAGATATAGTCTTAGCCTCTAAAAACACACGTATAATGTCGCACTTAAATTTAGACAGTAAGCCCTAATCATTGATATCCTGTGGTAATCTGCGGCGTCAAGACCTAATCTATAACAATTTATTCTAAAATCAAGGTAATAGAACTTACTTTGAGATTGAAACCTAACCATGTAACTGAAAGATATAGTCTTAGCCTCTAAAAACACACGTATAATGTCGCACTTAAATTTAGACAATAAGCCTTAATCATTGATTTCTTATGGTAATCTGCGGCGTCAAGACCTAGTTTATAACAATTTATCCTAAAATGAAGGTAATACAACTTACTTTGATATTAAAACCTAACCATGTAACTGCAAGATACAGTCTTAGCCTCTCAAAACACACGTAAATTGTCGCACTTAAATTTAGACTGTAAGCCCCAATCATTGATATCTTATGGTAATCTGCGTTGTCAAAACCTAGTCTATAACAATTTATTCTAAAATGAAGGTAATAGAACTTACTTTGAGATTAAAACCGAACAATGTAACTGCGAAATATAGTCTTAGCCTCTAAAAACACACACGTCTAATGTCACACTTAAATTTAGACAGTAAGCCCTTATCATTAATTTTTTGTGGTAATCTGCGGCGTCAAGACCTAATCTATAACAATTTATTCTAAAATGAAGGTAATAGAACTTACTTTGAGATTAATACCCAACCAAGTAACTGCAAAATATAGTCTTAGCCTCTAAAAACACACGTTAAATGTCGCACTTAAATTTAGACAGTAAGCCCTAATCATTGATTTCTTTTGATAATCTGCGGCGACAAGACCTATTAAAACCTTCGAAATCTTATATTTTATGAATTATTTTATTGAATTTCCTAGTTTTAGGTGTGTCATAATTTGATGTAAAATGTGGTATTAAAAAACATTTTTTGATATAAAATTTACAAATTTTTGTTAAAATAAAACCCTAGAAATCATGCATTTTAGGATTTATTTTTTTTAATTTCTAACTTTAGGTGTGTCAATAATTGATGAAAAATGTGGTATTAAAATACATTTTTTGATATGAAATTTAATAATTTTTGTTAATATAATACCTCAAAAATCTTGCATTTTATGATTGATTTTTTTGAATTTCTAACTTTAGATGTGACAATACTTGATGTAAAATGTGGTATTAAAATACATTTTTTAACATAATATTTTATAATTTTTGTTAGAATAAAACCTTAGAAATCTTATATTTTATGAATTATTTTATTGAATTTCCTACTTTTAAATGTGTCAGAATTTGATGTAAAATGTGGTATTAAAATACATTTTTTTATATAAAATTTACAAATTTTTGTTAAAATAACACCCTAGAAATCATGCATTTTAGGATTGATTTTTTTTAATTTCTAACTTTAGGTCTGTCAATATTTGATGAAAAATGTGGTATTAAAATACATTTTTTGATATAAAATTTACAAATTTTTGTTAATATAATACCTCAGAAATCTTGCATTTTATGATTGATTTTTTTTAATTTCTAACTTTAGATGTGACAATACTTGATGTAAAATGTGGTATTAAAATACATTTTTTAACATAATATTTTATAATTTTTGTTAGAATAAAACCTTAGAAATCTTATATTTTATGAATTATTTTATTGAATTTCCTACTTTTAGCTGTGTCAATATTTGTTGTAAAATGTGGTATTAAAATAAATTTTTTATATAAAATTTACAAATTTTTGTTAAAATAAAACCCTAGAAATCATGCATTTTAGGAATGATTTTTTTTTATTTCTTACTTTAGGTGTGTCAATATTTGATGTAAAATGTGGTATTAAAATTCATTTTTTAACATAATATTTTATAATTTTTGTTAGAATAAAACCTTAGAAATCTTATATTTTATGAATTATTTTATTGAATTTCCTACTTTTAAGTGTGTCAGTATTTGATGTAAAATGTGGTATTATTATTAAAAACCTAACCATGTAACTGCAAGATATAGTCTTAGCCTCTAGAAACACACGTTTAATGTCGCACTTAAATTTTGGTAGTAAGCCCTAATCATTAATTTTTGTATTAATCTGCAGCGTCAAGATCTAATCTATTACAATTAACACTCACATGTAAGTAATAGAACTTACTTTGTGATTAAAACCTAACCATGTAACTGCAAGATATAGTCTAAGCCTCTAGAAACACACGTTTAATGTCGCACTTAAATTTTGGTAGTAAGCCCTAATCATTAAATTTTTGTATTAATCTGTGGCGTCAAGATCTAATCTATTACAATTAACACTCACATGTAAGTAATAGAACTTACTTTGAGATTAAAACCTAACCATGTAACTACAAGATATAGTCTTAGCCTCTAAAAAACACACGTTTAATGTCGCACTTAAATTTAGACAGTAAGCCCTAATCATTGATATCTTGTGTTAATCTGCGGCGTCAAGACCTAATCTATAACAATTAACACTCACATGTAAGTTAAAAAACTTACTTTGAGATTTAAACCTAGCCATGTAACTGCAAGATATTGTCTTAGCCTCTAAAAACACACGTATAATGTCGCACTTAAATTTACGACAGTAAGCCCTAATCATTGATATCCTGTGGTAATCTGCGGCGTCAAGACCTAATCTATAACAATTTATTCTAAAATCAAGGTAATAGAACTTACTTTGAGATTAAAACCCAACCAAGTAACTGCAAGATATAGTCTTAGCCTCTAAAAACACACGTATAATGTCGCACTTAAATTTAGACAGTAAGCCCTAATCATTGATATCCTGTGGTAATCTGCGGCGTCAAGACCTAATCTATAACAATTTATTCTAAAATCAAGGTAATAGAACTTACTTTGAGAGTAAAACCCAACCAAGTAACTGGATATAGTCTTAGCCTCTCAAAACACACGTATATTGTCGCACTTAAATTTAGACAGTAAGCCCCAATCATTGATATCTTATGGTAATCTGCGGTGTCAAGACCTAGTCTATAACAATTTATTCTAAAATGAAGGTAATAAAACTTACTTTGAGATTAAAACCTAACAATGTAACTGCGAAATATAGTCTTAGCCTCTAAAACACACACGTCTAATGTCACACTTAAATTTAGACAGTAAGCCCTAATCATTGATTTTTTATGGTAATCTGCGGCGTCAAGACCTAGTTTATAACAATTTATTCTTAAATGTAAGTAATAGAAATTACTTTGAGATTAAAACCTAACAAAGTAACTGCAAAATATAGTCTTAGCCTCTAAAAACACACGTTAAATGTCGCACTTAAATTTAGACAGTAAGCCCTAATCATTGATTTCTTTTGATAATCTGCGGCGACAAGACCTATTAAAACCTTCGAAATCTTATATTTTATGAATTATTTTATTGAATTTCCTAGTTTTAGGTGTGTCATAATTTGATGTAAAATGTGGTATTAAAAAAACATTTTTTTGATATAAAATTTACAAATTTTTGTTAAAATAAAACCCTAGAAATCATGCATTTTAGGATTTATTTTTTTTAATTTCTAACTTTAGGTGTGTCAATATTTGATGAAAAATGTGGTATTAAAATACATTTTTTGATATGAAATTTAATAATTTTTGTTAATATAATACCTCAAAAATCTTGCATTTTATGATTGATTTTTTTGAATTTCTAACTTTAGATGTGACAATACTTGATGTAAAATGTGGTATTAAAATACATTTTTTAACATAATATTTTATAATTTCTTGTTAGAATAAAACCTTAGAAATCTTATATTTTATGAATTATTTTATTGAATTTCCTACTTTTAGGTGTGTCAATATTTGTTGTAAAATGTGGTATTAAAATAAATTTTTTTATATAAAATTTACAAATTTTTGTTAAAATAAAACCCTAGAAATCATGCATTTTAGGATTGATTTTTTTTTATTTCTTACTTTAGGTGTGTCAATATTTGATGTAAAATGTGGTATTAAAATTCATTTTTTAACATAATATTTTATAATTTTTGTTAGAATAAAACCTTAGAAATCTTATATTTTATGAATTATTTTATTGAATTTCCTACTTTCAAGTGTGTCAGTATTTGATGTAAAATGTGGTATTATTATTAAAAACCTAACCATGTAACTGCAATATATAGTCTTAGCCTCTAGAAACACACGTTTAATGTCGCACTTAAATTTTGGTAGTAAGCCCTAATCATTAATTTTTGTATTAATCTGCGGCGTCAAGATCTAATCTATTACAATTAACACTCACATATAAGTAATAGAACTTACTTTGAGATTAAAACCTAACCATGTAACTGCAAGATATAGTCTAAGCCTCTAAAAACACACGTTTAATGTCGCACTTAAATTTTGGTAGTAAGCCCTAATCATTGAATTTTTGTATTAATCTGCGGCGTCAAGACCTAATCTATAACAATTAACACTCACATGTAAGTTAAAAAACTTACTTTGAGATAAAAACCTAGCCATGTAACTGCAAGATATTGTCTTAGCCTCTAAAAACACACGTATAATGTCGCACTTAAATTTAGACAGTAAGCCCTAATCATTGATATCCTGTGGTAATCTGCGGCGTCAAGACCTAATCTATAACAATTTATTCTAAAATGAAGGTAATAGAACTTACTTTGAGATTAAAACCCAACCAAGTAACTGCAAGATATAGTCTTAGCCTCTCAAAACACACGTATATTGTCGCACTTAAATTTAGACAGTAAGCCCCAATCATTGATATCTTATGGTAATCTGCGGCGTCAAGACCTAGTCTATAACAATTTATTTTAAAATGTTAGTAATAGAACTTACTTTGAGAATAAAACCTAGCCGTGTAACTGCAAGATATAGTCTTAGCCTCTAGAAACACACATTTAATGTCGCACTTTAATTTAGACAGTAAGACTAAATCACTAATTTTTTATGGTAATCTGCGGCGTCAAGACCTAATCTAAAACAATTTATCCTAAAATGAAGGTAATACAACTTACTTTGATATTAAAACCTAACCATGTAACTGCAAGATATAGTCTTAGCCTCTAAAAACACACCTATAATGTCGCACTTAAATTTAGATAGTAAGCCCTAATCATTGATTTTTTATGGTAATCTGCGGCGTCAAGACCTAGTTTATAACAATTTATTCTAAAATGTAAGTAATAGAATTTACTTTGAGATTAAAACCCAACAAAGTAACTGCAAGATATAGTCTTAGCCTCTAGAAAAACACGTTTAATGTCGTACTTAAATTTAGGCAGTAAGCCCTAATCATTGATATCTTGTGGTAATCTGCGGCGTCAAGACCTAATCTATAACAATTTATCCTAAAATGAAGGTAATACAACTTACTTTGATATTAAAACCTAACCATGTAACTGCAAGATATAGTCTTAGCCTCTCAAAACACACGTATATTGTCGCACTTAAATTTAGACAGTAAGCCCCAATCATTCATATCTTATGGTAATCTGCGGTGTCAAGACCTAGTCTATAACAATCTATTCTAAAATGAAGGTAATAAAACTTACTTTGAGATTAAAACCTAACAATGTAACTGCGAAATATAGTCTTAGCCTCTAAAACACACACGTCTACTGTCACACTTAAATTTAGACAGTAAGCCCTAATCATTGATTTTTTTTGGTAATCTGCGGCGCCAAGACCTAGTCTATAACAATTTATTCTAAAATGTAAGTAATAGAACTTACTTTGAGATTAATACCCAACCAAGTAACTGCAAGATGTAGTCTTAGCTTCTAAAAACACACTTTTAATGTCGTACTTAAATTTTGGCAATAAGCCCTAATCAATGATATCTTGTGGAAGTCTGCGGCGTCAAGACCTAATCTATAACAATTTATTTTAAAATGTTAGTAATAGAACTTACTTTGAGAATAAAACCTAATCGTGTAACTGCAAGATATAGTCTTAGCCTCTAGAAACACACATTTAATGTCGCACTTTAATTTAGACAGTAAGACTAAATCATTAATTTTTTGTGGTGATCTGCGGCGTCAAGACCTAATCTATAACAATTTATTCTAAAATGAAAGTAATAGAACTTACTTTGAGATTAATACCCAACCAAGTAACTGCAAAATATAGTCTTAGCCTCTAAAAACACACGTTAAATGTCGCACTTAAATTTAGACAGTAAGCCCTAATCATTGATTTCTTTTGATAATCTGCGGCGACAAGACCTATTAAAACCTTCGAAATCTTATATTTTATGAATTATTTTATTGAATTTCCTAGTTTTAGGTGGGTCATAATTTGATGTAAAATGTGGTATTCAAAAACATTTTTTGATATAAAATTTACAAATTTTTGTTAAAATAAAACCCTAGAAATCATGCATTTTAGGATTTATTTTTTTTAATTTCTAACTTTAGGTGTGTCAATATTTGATGAAAAATGTGGTATTAAAATACATTTTTTGATATGAAATTTAATAATTTTTGTTAATATAATACCTCAAAAATCTTGCATTTTATGATTGATTTTTTTGAATTTCTAACTTTAGATGTGACAATACTTGATGTAAAATGTGGTATTAAAATACATTTTTTAACATAATATTTTATAATTTTTGTTAGAATAAAACCTTAGAAATCTTATATTTTATGAATTATTTTATTGAATTTCCTACTTTTAGGTGTGTCAATATTTGATGTAAAATATGGTATTAAAATAAATTTTTTGATATAAAATTTACAAATTTTTGTTAAAATGAAACCCTAGAAATCATGCATTTTAGGATTGATTTTTTTTTATTTCTTACTTTAGGTGTGTCAATATTTGATGTAAAATGTGGTATTAAAATTCATTTTTTAACATAATATTTTATAATTTTTGTTGGAATAAAACCTTAGAAATCTTATATTTTATGAATTATTTTATTGAATTTCCTACTTTTAAGTGTGTCAGAATTTGATGTAAAATGTGGTATTAAAATACATTTTTTTATATAAAATTTACAAATTTTTGTTAAAATAATACCCTAGAAATCATGCATTTTAGGATTGATTTTTTTTAATTTCTAACTTTAGGTGTGTCAATATTTGATGAAAAATGTGGTATTAAAATACATTTTTTGATATAAAATTTACAAATTTTTGTTAATATAATACCTCAGAAATCTTGCATTTTATGATTGATTTTTTTGAATTTCTAACTTTAGATGTGACAATACTTGATGTAAAATGTGGTATTAAAATACATTTTTTAACATAATATTTTATAATTTTTGTTAGAATAAAACCTTAGAAATCTTATATTTTATGAATTATTTTATTGAATTTCCTACTTTTAAGTGTGTCAGTATTTGATGTAAAATGTGGTATTATTATTAAAAACCTAACCATGTAACTGCAAGATATAGTCTTAGCCTTTAGAAACACACGTTTAATGTCGCACTTAAATTTTGGTAGTAAGCCCTAATCATTAATTTTTGTATTAATCTGCGGCGTCAAGATCTAATCTATTACAATTAACACTCACATGTAAGTAATAGAACTTACTTTGAGATTAAAACCTAACCATGTAACTGCAAGATATAGTCTAAGCCTCTAAAAACACACGTTTAATGTCGCACTTAAATTTTGGTAGTAAGCCCTAATCATTGAATTTTTGTATTAATCTGCGGCGTCAAGACCTAATCTATAACAATTAACACTCACATGTAAGTTAAAAAACTTACTTTGAGATAAAAACCTAGCCATGTAACTGCAAGATATTGTCTTAGCCTCTAAAAACACACGTTTAATGTCGCACTTAAATTTAGACAGTAAGCCCTAATCATTGATATCCTGTGGTAATCTGCGGCGTCAAGACCTAATCTATAACAATTTATTCTAAAATCAAGGTAATAGAACTTACTTTGAGAGTAAAACCCAACCAAGTAACTGCAAGATATAGTCTTAGCCTCTCAAAACACACGTATATTGTCGCACTTAAATTTAGACAGTAAGCCCCAATCATTGATATCTTATGGTAATCTGCGGCGTCAAGACCTAGTCTATAACAATTTATTTTAAAATGTTAGTAATAGAACTTACTTTGAGAATAAAACCTAGCCGTGTAACTGCAAGATATAGTCTTAGCCTCTAGAAACACACATTTAATGTCGCACTTTAATTTAGACAGTAAGACTAAATCACTAATTTTTTATGGTAATCTGCGGCGTCAAGACCTAATCTAAAACAATTTATCCTAAAATGAAGGTAATACAACTTACTTTGATATTAAAACCTAACCATGTAACTGCAAGATATAGTCTTAGCCTCTAAAAACACACCTATAATGTCGCACTTAAATTTAGATAGTAAGCCCTAATCATTGATTTTTTATGGTAATCTGCGGCGTCAAGACCTAGTTTATAACAATTTATTCTAAAATGTAAGTAATAGAATTTACTTTGAGATTAAAACCCAACAAAGTAACTGCAAGATATAGTCTTAGCCTCTAGAAAAACACGTTTAATGTCGTACTTAAATTTAGGCAGTAAGCCCTAATCATTGATATCTTGTGGTAATCTGCGGCGTCAAGACCTAATCTATAACAATTTATCCTAAAATGAAGGTAATACAACTTACTTTGATATTAAAACCTAACCATGTAACTGCAAGATATAGTCTTAGCCTCTCAAAACACACGTATATTGTCGCACTTAAATTTAGACAGTAAGCCCCAATCATTCATATCTTATGGTAATCTGCGGTGTCAAGACCTAGTCTATAACAATCTATTCTAAAATGAAGGTAATAAAACTTACTTTGAGATTAAAACCTAACAATGTAACTGCGAAATATAGTCTTAGCCTCTAAAACACACACGTCTACTGTCACACTTAAATTTAGACAGTAAGCCCTAATCATTGATTTTTTTTGGTAATCTGCGGCGCCAAGACCTAGTCTATAACAATTTATTCTAAAATGTAAGTAATAGAACTTACTTTGAGATTAATACCCAACCAAGTAACTGCAAGATGTAGTCTTAGCTTCTAAAAACACACTTTTAATGTCGTACTTAAATTTTGGCAATAAGCCCTAATCAATGATATCTTGTGGAAGTCTGCGGCGTCAAGACCTAATCTATAACAATTTATTTTAAAATGTTAGTAATAGAACTTACTTTGAGAATAAAACCTAATCGTGTAACTGCAAGATATAGTCTTAGCCTCTAGAAACACACATTTAATGTCGCACTTTAATTTAGACAGTAAGACTAAATCATTAATTTTTTGTGGTGATCTGCGGCGTCAAGACCTAATCTATAACAATTTATTCTAAAATGAAGGTAATAGAACTTACTTTGAGATTAATACCCAACCAAGTAACTGCAAAATATAGTCTTAGCCTCTAAAAACACACGTTAAATGTCGCACTTAAATTTAGACAGTAAGCCCTAATCATTGATTTCTTTTGATAATCTGCGGCGACAAGACCTATTAAAACCTTCGAAATCTTATATTTTATGAATTATTTTATTGAATTTCCTAGTTTTAGGTGGGTCATAATTTGATGTAAAATGTGGTATTAAAAAACATTTTTTGATATAAAATTTACAAATTTTTGTTAAAATAAAACACTAGAAATCATGCATTTTAGGATTTATTTTTTTTAATTTCTAACTTTAGGTGTGTCAATATTTGATGTAAAATGTGGTATTAAAATACATTTTTTAACATAATATTTTATAATTTTTGTTAGAATAAAACCTTAGAAATCTTATATTTTATGAATTATTTTATTGAATTTCCTACTTTTAGGTGTGACAATATTTGATGTAAAATATGGTATTAAAATAAATTTTTTGATATAAAATTTACAAATTTTTGTTAAAATGAAACCCTAGAAATCATGCATTTTAGGTTTGATTTTTTTTTATTTCTTACTTTAGGTGTGTCAATATTTGATGTAAAATGTGGTATTAAAATTCATTTTTTAACATAATATTTTATAATTTTTGTTGGAATAAAACCTTAGAAATCTTATATTTAATGAATTATTTTATTGAATTTCCTACTTTTAAGTGTGTCAGAATTTGATGTAAAATGTGGTATTAAAATACATTTTTTTATATAAAATTTACAAATTTTTGTTAAAATAATACCCTAGAAATCATGCATTTTAGGATTGATTTTTTTTAATTTCTAACTTTAGGTGTGTCAATATTTGATGAAAAATGTGGTATTAAAATACATTTTTTGATATAAAATTTACAAATTTTTGTTAATATAATACCTCAGAAATCTTGCATTTTATGATTGATTTTTTTGAATTTCTAACTTTAGATGTGACAATACTTGATGTAAAATGTGGTATTAAAATACATTTTTAACATAATATTCTATAATTTTTGTTAGAATAAAACCTTACAAATCTTATATTTTATGAATTATTTTATTGAATTTCCTACTTTTAAGTGTGTCAATATTTGATGTAAAATGTGGTATTATTATTCAAAACCTAACCATGTAACTGCAAGATATAGTCTTATCCTCTAAAAACACACGTTTAATGTCGCACTTTAATTTTGGTAGTAAGCCCTAATCATTAATTTTTGTATTAATCTGCGGCGTCAAGATCTAATCTATTACAATTAACACTCACATGTAAGTAATAGAACTTACTTTGAGATTAAAACCTAACCATGTAACTGCAAGATATAGTCTTATCCTCTAAAAACACACGTTTAATGTCGCACTTAAATTTTGGTAGTAAGCCCTAATCATTGAATTTTTGTATTAATCTGCGGCGTCAAGACCTAATCTATAACAATTAACACTCACATGTAAGTTAAAAAACTTACTTTGAGATAAAAACCTAGCCATGTAACTGCAAGATATAGTCTTAGCCTCTAAAAACACACGTATAATGTCGCACTTAAATTTAGACAGTAAGCCCTAATCATTGATATCCTGTGGTAATCTGCGGCGTCAAGACCTAATCTATAACAATTTATTCTAAAATCAAGGTAATAGAACTTACTTTGAGATTAAAACCCAACCAAGTAACTGCAAGATATAGTCTTAGCCTCTCAAAACACACGTATATTGTCGCACTTAAATTTAGACAGTAAGCCCCAATCATTGATATCTTATGGTAATCTGCGGCGTCAAGACCTAGTCTATAACAATTTATTTTAAAATGTTAGTAATAGAACTTACTTTGAGAATAAAACCTAGCCGTGTAACTGCAAGATATAGTCTTAGCCTCTAGAAACACACATTTAATGTCGCACTTTAATTTAGACAGTAAGACTAAATCACTAATTTTTTATGGTAATCTGCGGCGTCAAGACCTAATCTAAAACAATTTATCCTAAAATGAAGGTAATATAACTTACTTTGATATTAAAACCTAACCATGTAACTGCAAGATATAGTCTTAGCCTCTAAAAACACACCTATAATGTCGCACTTAAATTTAGATAGTAAGCCCTAATCATTGATTTTTTATGGTAATCTGCGGCGTCAAGACCTAGTTTATAACAATTTATTCTAAAATGTAAGTAATAGAATTTACTTTGAGATTAAAACCCAACAAAGTAACTGCAAGATATAGTCTTAGCCTCTAAAAACACACGTTTAATGTCGTACTTAAATTTAGGCAGTAAGCCCTAATCATTGATATCTTGTGGTAATCTGCGGCGTCAAGACCTAATCTATAACAATTTATCCTAAAATGAAGGTAATACAACTTACTTTGATATTAAAACCTAACCATGTAACTGCAAGATATAGTCTTAGCCTCTCAAAACACACGTATATTGTCGCACTTAAATTTAGACAGTAAGCCCCAATCATTGATATCTTATGGTAATCTGCGGTGTCAAGACCTAGTCTATAACAATTTATTCTAAAATGAAGGTAATAAAACTTACTTTGAGATTAAAACCTAACAATGTAACTGCGAAATATAGTCTTAGCCTCTAAAACACACACGTCTAATGTCACACTTAAATTTAGACAATAAGCCCTAATCATTGATTTTTTATGGTAATCTGCGGCGTCAAGACCTAGTTTATAACAATTTATTCTTAAATGTAAGTAATAGAAATTACTTTGAGATTAAAACCCAACAAAGTAACTGCAAGATATAGTCTTAGCCTCTAAAAACACACGTTTAATGTCGTACTTAAATTTAGGCAGTAAGCCCTAATCATTGATATCTTGTGGTAATCTGCGGCGTCAAGACCTAATCTATAACAATTTATCCTAAAATGAAGGTAATAGAATTTACTTTGAGATTAAAACCCAACAAAGTAACTGCAAGATACAGTCTTAGCCTCTCAAAACACACGTAAATTGTCGCACTTAAATTTAGACTGTAAGCCCTAATCATTGATATCTTGTGTTAATCTGCGGCGTCAAGACCTAATCCATAACAATTAACACTCACATGTAAGTTAAAAAACATACTTTGAGATTTAAACCTAGCCATGTAACTGCAAGATATTGTCTTAGCCTCTAAAAACACACGTTTAATGTCGCACTTAAATTTAGATAGTAAGCCCTAATTATTGATTTCTTATTGTAATACGCGGCGTCAAGACCTAGTTTATAACAATTTATTCTAAAATGTAAGTAATAGAATTTACTTTGAGATTAAAACCCAACAAAGTAACTGCAAGATATAGTCTTAGCCTCTAGAAACACACGTTTAATGTCGTACTTAAATTTAGGCAGTAAGCCCTAATCATTGATATCTTGTGGTAATCTGCGGTGTCAAGACCTAATCTATAACAATTTATCCTAAAATGAAGGTAATACAACTTACTTTGATATTAAAACCTAACCATGTAACTGCAAGATATAGTCTTAGCCTCTCAAAACACACGTATATTGTCGCACTTAAATTTAGACAGTAAGCCCCAATCATTCATATCTTATGGTAATCTGCGGTGTCAAGACCTAGTCTATAACAATTTATTCTAAAATGAAGGTAATAAAACTTACTTTGAGAGTAAAACCTAACAATGTAACTGCAAAATATAGTCTTAGCCTCTAAAACACACACGTCTACTGTCACACTTAAATTTAGACAGTAAGCCCTAATCATTGATTTTTTTTTGGTAATCTGCGGCGCCAAGACCTAGTCTATAACAATTTATTCTAAAATGTAAGTAATAGAACTTACTTTGAGATTAATACCCAACCAAGTAACTGCAAGATGTAGTCTTAGCTTCTAAAAACACACTTTTAATGTCGTACTTAAATTTTGGCAATAAGCCCTAATCAATGATATCTTGTGGAAGTCTGCGGCGTCAAGACCTAATCTATAACAATTTATTTTAAAATGTTAGTAATAGAACTTACTTTGAGAATAAAACCTAGCCGTGTAACTGCAAGATATAGTCTTAGCCTCTAGAAACACACATTTAATGTCGCACTTTAATTTAGACAGTAAGACTAAATCACTAATTTTTTATGGTAATCTGCGGCGTCAAGACCTAATCTAAAACAATTTATCCTAAAATGAAGGTAATACAACTTACTTTGATATTAAAACCTAACCATGTAACTGCAAGATATAGTCTTAGCCTCTAAAAACACACCTATAATGTCGCACTTAAATTTAGATAGTAAGCCCTAATCATTGATTTTTTATGGTAATCTGCGGCGTCAAGACCTAGTTTATAACAATTTATTCTAAAATGTAAGTAATAGAATTTACTTTGAGATTAAAACCCAACAAAGTAACTGCAAGATATAGTCTTAGCCTCTAGAAAAACACGTTTAATGTCGTACTTAAATTTAGGCAGTAAGCCCTAATCATTGATATCTTGTGGTAATCTGCGGCGTCAAGACCTAATCTATAACAATTTATCCTAAAATGAAGGTAATACAACTTACTTTGATATTAAAACCTAACCATGTAACTGCAAGATATAGTCTTAGCCTCTCAAAACACACGTATATTGTCGCACTTAAATTTAGACAGTAAGCCCCAATCATTCATATCTTATGGTAATCTGCGGTGTCAAGACCTAGTCTATAACAATCTATTCTAAAATGAAGGTAATAAAACTTACTTTGAGATTAAAACCTAACAATGTAACTGCGAAATATAGTCTTAGCCTCTAAAACACACACGTCTACTGTCACACTTAAATTTAGACAGTAAGCCCTAATCATTGATTTTTTTTGGTAATCTGCGGCGCCAAGACCTAGTCTATAACAATTTATTCTAAAATGTAAGTAATAGAACTTACTTTGAGATTAATACCCAACCAAGTAACTGCAAGATATAGTCTTAGCCTCTAAAAACACACGTTTAATGTCGTACTTAAATTTAGGCAGTAAGCCCTAATCATTGATATCTTGTGGTAATCTGCGGCGTCAAGACCTAATCTATAACAATTTATCCTAAAATGAAGGTAATAGAATTTACTTTGAGATTAAAACCCAACAAAGTAACTGCAAGATACAGTCTTAGCCTCTCAAAACACACGTAAATTGTCGCACTTAAATTTAGACTGTAAGCCCTAATCATTGATATCTTGTGTTAATCTGCGGCGTCAAGACCTAATCCATAACAATTAACACTCACATGTAAGTTAAAAAACATACTTTGAGATTTAAACCTAGCCATGTAACTGCAAGATATTGTCTTAGCCTCTAAAAACACACGTTTAATGTCGCACTTAAATTTAGATAGTAAGCCCTAATTATTGATTTCTTATTGTAATACGCGGCGTCAAGACCTAGTTTATAACAATTTATTCTAAAATGTAAGTAATAGAATTTACTTTGAGATTAAAACCCAACAAAGTAACTGCAAGATATAGTCTTAGCCTCTAGAAACACACGTTTAATGTCGTACTTAAATTTAGGCAGTAAGCCCTAATCATTGATATCTTGTGGTAATCTGCGGTGTCAAGACCTAATCTATAACAATTTATCCTAAAATGAAGGTAATACAACTTACTTTGATATTAAAACCTAACCATGTAACTGCAAGATATAGTCTTAGCCTCTCAAAACACACGTATATTGTCGCACTTAAATTTAGACAGTAAGCCCCAATCATTCATATCTTATGGTAATCTGCGGTGTCAAGACCTAGTCTATAACAATTTATTCTAAAATGAAGGTAATAAAACTTACTTTGAGAGTAAAACCTAACAATGTAACTGCAAAATATAGTCTTAGCCTCTAAAACACACACGTCTACTGTCACACTTAAATTTAGACAGTAAGCCCTAATCATTGATTTTTTTTGGTAATCTGCGGCGCCAAGACCTAGTCTATAACAATTTATTCTAAAATGTAAGTAATAGAACTTACTTTGAGATTAATACCCAACCAAGTAACTGCAAGATGTAGTCTTAGCTTCTAAAAACACACTTTTAATGTCGTACTTAAATTTTGGCAATAAGCCCTAATCAATGATATCTTGTGGAAGTCTGCGGCGTCAAGACCTAATCTATAACAATTTATTTTAAAATGTTAGTAATAGAACTTACTTTGAGAATAAAACCTAACCGTGTAACTGCAAGATATAGTTTTAGCCTCTAGAAACACACATTTAATGTCACACTTTAATTTAGACAGTAAGACTAAATCACTAATTTTTTATGGTAATCTGCGGCGTCAAGACCTAGTTTATAACAATTTATTCTAAAATGAAGGTAATAGAACTTACTTTGATATTAAAACCGAACAATGTAACTGCGAAATATAGTCTTAGCCTCTAAAAACACACACGTCTAATGTCACACTTAAATTTAGACAGTAAGCCCTTATCATTAATTTTTTGTGGTAATCTGCGGCGTCAAGACCTAATCTATAACAATTTATTCTAAAATGAAGGTAATAGAACTTACTTTGAGATTAATACCCAACCAGGTAACTGCAAAATATAGTCTTAGCCTCTAAAACACACACGTCTAATGTCACACTTAAATTTAGACAGTAAGCCCTAATCATTGATATCTTGTGGAAGTCTGCGGCGTCAAGACCTAATCTATTACAATTTATTTTAAAATGTTAGTAATAGAACTTACTTTGAGAATAAAACCTAACCGTGTAACTGCAAGATATAGTCTTAGCCTCTAGAAACACACATTTAATGTCGCACTTTAATTTAGACAGTAAGACTAAATCACTAATTTTTTATGGTAATCTGCGGCGTCAAGACCTAGTTTATAACAATTTATTCTAAAATGTAAGTAATAGAATTTTCTTTGAGATTAAAACCCAACAAAGTAACTGCAAGATATAGTCTTAGCCTCTAAAAACACACGTTTAATGTCGTACTTAAATTTAGGCAGTAAGCCCTAATCATTGATATCTTGTGGTAATCTGCGGCGTCAAGACCTAATCTATAACAATTTATCCTAAAATGAAGGTAATACAACTTAATTTGATATTAAAACCTAACCATGTAACTGCAAGATACAGTATTAGCCTCTCAAAACACACGTAAATTGTCGCACTTAAATTTAGACTGTAAGCCCCAATCATTGATATCTTATGGGAATCTGCGTTGTCAAAACCTAGTCTATAACAATTTATTCTAAAATGAAGGTAATAGAACTTACTTTGAGATTAAAACCTAACAATGTAACTGCGAAATATAGTCTTAGCCTCTAAAAACACACACGTCTAATGTCACACTTAAATTTAGACAGTAAGCCCTTATCATTAATTTTTTGTGGTGATCTGCGGCGTCAAGACCTAATCTATAACAATTTATTCTAAAATGAAGGTAATAGAACTTACTTTGAGATTAATACCCAACCAAGTGACTGCAAAATATAGTCTTAGCCTCTAAAAACACACGTTAAATGTCGCACTTAAATTTAGACAGTAAGCCCTAATCATTGATTTCTTTTGATAATCTGCGGCGACAAGACCTATTAAAACCTTCGAAATCTTATATTTTATGAATTATTTTATTGAATTTCCTAGTTTTAGGTGTGTCATAATTTGATGTAAAATGTGGTATTAAAAAACATTTTTTGATATAAAATTTACAAATTTTTGTTAAAATAAAACCCTAGAAATCATGCATTTTAGGATTTATTTTTTTTAATTTCTAACTTTAGGTGTGTCAATATTTGATGAAAAATGTGGTATTAAAATACATTTTTTGATATGAAATTTAATAATTTTTGTTAATATAATACCTCAAAAATCTTGCATTTTATGATTGATTTTTTTGAATTTCTAACTTTAGATGTGACAATACTTGATGTAAAATGTGGTATTAAAATACATTTTTTAACATAATATTTTATAATTTTTGTTAGAATAAAACCTTAGAAATCTTATATTTTATGAATTATTTTATTGAATTTCCTACTTTTAGGTGTGTCAATATTTGTTGTAAAATGTGGTATTAAAATAAATTTTTTTATATAAAATTTACAAATTTTTGTTAAAATAAAACCCTAGAAATCATGCATTTTAGGTTTGATTTTTTTTTATTTCTTACTTTAGGTGTGTCAATATTTGATGTAAAATGTGGTATTAAAATTCATTTTTTAACATAATATTTTATAATTTTTGTTGGAATAAAACCTTAGAAATCTTATATTTAATGAATTATTTTATTGAATTTCCTACTTTTAAGTGTGTCAGAATTTGATGTAAAATGTGGTATTAAAATACATTTTTTTATATAAAATTTACAAATTTTTGTTAAAATAATACCCTAGAAATCATGCATTTTAGGATTGATTTTTTTTAATTTCTAACTTTAGGTGTGTCAATATTTGATGAAAAATGTGGTATTAAAATACATTTTTTGATATAAAATTTACAAATTTTTGTTAATATAATACCTCAGAAATCTTGCATTTTATGATTGATTTTTTTGAATTTCTAACTTTAGATGTGACAATACTTGATGTAAAATGTGGTATTAAAATACATTTTTTAACATAATATTTTATAATTTTTGTTAGAATAAAACCTTAGAAATCTTATATTTTATGAATTATTTTATTGAATTTCCTACTTTTAAGTGTGTCAATATTTGATGTAAAATGTGGTATTATTATTAAAAACCTAACCATGTAACTGCAAGATATAGTCTTAGCCTCTAGAAACACACGTTTAATGTCGCACTTAAATTTTGGTAGTAAGCCCTAATCATTAATTTTTGTATTAATCTGCGGCGTCAAGATCTAATCTATTACAATTAACACTCACATGTAAGTAATAGAACTTACTTTGAGATTAAAACCTAACCATGTAACTGCAAGATATAGTCTTATCCTCTAAAAACACACGTTTAATGTCGCACTTAAATTTTGGTAGTAAGCCCTAATCATTGAATTTTTGTATTAATCTGCGGCGTCAAGACCTAATCTATAACAATTAACACTCACATGTAAGTTAAAAAACTTACTTTGAGATAAAAACCTAGCCATGTAACTGCAAGATATAGTCTTAGCCTCTAAAAACACACGTATAATGTCGCACTTAAATTTAGACAGTAAGCCCTAATCATTGATATCCTGTGGTAATCTGCGGCGTCAAGACCTAATCTATAACAATTTATTCTAAAATCAAGGTAATAGAACTTACTTTGAGATTAAAACCCAACCAAGTAACTGCAAGATATAGTCTTAGCCTCTCAAAACACACGTATATTGTCGCACTTAAATTTAGACAGTAAGCCCCAATCATTGATATCTTATGGTAATCTGCGGCGTCAAGACCTAGTCTATAACAATTTATTTTAAAATGTTAGTAATAGAACTTACTTTGAGAATAAAACCTAGCCGTGTAACTGCAAGATATAGTCTTAGCCTCTAGAAACACACATTTAATGTCGCACTTTAATTTAGACAGTAAGACTAAATCACTAATTTTTTATGGTAATCTGCGGCGTCAAGACCTAATCTAAAACAATTTATCCTAAAATGAAGGTAATACAACTTACTTTGATATTAAAACCTAACCATGTAACTGCAAGATATAGTCTTAGCCTCTAAAAACACACCTATAATGTCGCACTTAAATTTAGATAGTAAGCCCTAATCATTGATTTTTTATGGTAATCTGCGGCGTCAAGACCTAGTTTATAACAATTTATTCTAAAATGTAAGTAATAGAATTTACTTTGAGATTAAAACCCAACAAAGTAACTGCAAGATATAGTCTTAGCCTCTAGAAAAACACGTTTAATGTCGTACTTAAATTTAGGCAGTAAGCCCTAATCATTGATATCTTGTGGTAATCTGCGGCGTCAAGACCTAATCTATAACAATTTATCCTAAAATGAAGGTAATACAACTTACTTTGATATTAAAACCTAACCATGTAACTGCAAGATATAGTCTTAGCCTCTCAAAACACACGTATATTGTCGCACTTAAATTTAGACAGTAAGCCCCAATCATTCATATCTTATGGTAATCTGCGGTGTCAAGACCTAGTCTATAACAATCTATTCTAAAATGAAGGTAATAAAACTTACTTTGAGATTAAAACCTAACAATGTAACTGCGAAATATAGTCTTAGCCTCTAAAACACACACGTCTACTGTCACACTTAAATTTAGACAGTAAGCCCTAATCATTGATTTTTTTTGGTAATCTGCGGCGCCAAGACCTAGTCTATAACAATTTATTCTAAAATGTAAGTAATAGAACTTACTTTGAGATTAATACCCAACCAAGTAACTGCAAGATGTAGTCTTAGCTTCTAAAAACACACTTTTAATGTCGTACTTAAATTTTGGCAATAAGCCCTAATCAATGATATCTTGTGGAAGTCTGCGGCGTCAAGACCTAATCTATAACAATTTATTTTAAAATGTTAGTAATAGAACTTACTTTGAGAATAAAACCTAATCGTGTAACTGCAAGATATAGTCTTAGCCTCTAGAAACACACATTTAATGTCGCACTTTAATTTAGACAGTAAGACTAAATCATTAATTTTTTGTGGTGATCTGCGGCGTCAAGACCTAATCTATAACAATTTATTCTAAAATGAAAGTAATAGAACTTACTTTGAGATTAATACCCAACCAAGTAACTGCAAAATATAGTCTTAGCCTCTAAAAACACACGTTAAATGTCGCACTTAAATTTAGACAGTAAGCCCTAATCATTGATTTCTTTTGATAATCTGCGGCGACAAGACCTATTAAAACCTTCGAAATCTTATATTTTATGAATTATTTTATTGAATTTCCTAGTTTTAGGTGGGTCATAATTTGATGTAAAATGTGGTATTCAAAAACATTTTTTGATATAAAATTTACAAATTTTTGTTAAAATAAAACCCTAGAAATCATGCATTTTAGGATTTATTTTTTTTAATTTCTAACTTTAGGTGTGTCAATATTTGATGAAAAATGTGGTATTAAAATACATTTTTTGATATGAAATTTAATAATTTTTGTTAATATAATACCTCAAAAATCTTGCATTTTATGATTGATTTTTTTGAATTTCTAACTTTAGATGTGACAATACTTGATGTAAAATGTGGTATTAAAATACATTTTTTAACATAATATTTTATAATTTTTGTTAGAATAAAACCTTAGAAATCTTATATTTTATGAATTATTTTATTGAATTTCCTACTTTTAGGTGTGTCAATATTTGTTGTAAAATGTGGTATTAAAATAAATTTTTTTATATAAAATTTACAAATTTTTGTTAAAATAAAACCCTAGAAATCATGCATTTTAGGTTTGATTTTTTTTTATTTCTTACTTTAGGTGTGTCAATATTTGATGTAAAATGTGGTATTAAAATTCATTTTTTAACATAATATTTTATAATTTTTGTTGGAATAAAACCTTAGAAATCTTATATTTAATGAATTATTTTATTGAATTTCCTACTTTTAAGTGTGTCAGAATTTGATGTAAAATGTGGTATTAAAATACATTTTTTTATATAAAATTTACAAATTTTTGTTAAAATAATACCCTAGAAATCATGCATTTTAGGATTGATTTTTTTTAATTTCTAACTTTAGGTGTGTCAATATTTGATGAAAAATGTGGTATTAAAATACATTTTTTGATATAAAATTTACAAATTTTTGTTAATATAATACCTCAGAAATCTTGCATTTTATGATTGATTTTTTTGAATTTCTAACTTTAGATGTGACAATACTTGATGTAAAATGTGGTATTAAAATACATTTTTTAACATAATATTTTATAATTTTTGTTAGAATAAAACCTTAGAAATCTTATATTTTATGAATTATTTTATTGAATTTCCTACTTTTAAGTGTGTCAGTATTTGATGTAAAATGTGGTATTATTATTAAAAACCTAACCATGTAACTGCAAGATATAGTCTTAGCCTTTAGAAACACACGTTTAATGTCGCACTTAAATTTTGGTAGTAAGCCCTAATCATTAATTTTTATATTAATCTGCGGCGTCAAGATCTAATCTATTACAATTAACACTCACATGTAAGTAATAGAACTTACTTTGAGATTAAAACCTAACCATGTAACTGCAAGATATAGTCTAAGCCTCTAAAAACACACGTTTAATGTCGCACTTAAATTTTGGTAGTAAGCCCTAATCATTGAATTTTTGTATTAATCTGCGGCGTCAAGACCTAATCTATAACAATTAACACTCACATGTAAGTTAAAAAACTTACTTTGAGATAAAAACCTAGCCATGTAACTGCAAGATATAGTCTTAGCCTCTAAAAACACACGTATAATGTCGCACTTAAATTTAGACAGTAAGCCCTAATCATTGATATCCTGTGGTAATCTGCGGCGTCAAGACCTAATCTATAACAATTTATTCTAAAATCAAGGTAATAGAACTTACTTTGAGATTAAAACCCAACCAAGTAACTGCAAGATATAGTCTTAGCCTCTCAAAACACACGTATATTGTCGCACTTAAATTTAGACAGTAAGCCCCAATCATTGATATCTTATGGTAATCTGCGGCGTCAAGACCTAGTCTATAACAATTTATTTTAAAATGTTAGTAATAGAACTTACTTTGAGAATAAAACCTAACCGTGTAACTGCAAGATATAGTCTTAGCCTCTAGAAACACACATTTAATGTCGCACTTTAATTTAGACAGTAAGACTAAATCACTAATTTTTTATGGTAATCTGCGGCGTCAAGACCTAATCTAAAACAATTTATCCTAAAATGAAGGTAATACAACTTACTTTGATATTAAAACCTAACCATGTAACTGCAAGATATAGTCTTAGCCTCTAAAAACACACCTATAATGTCGCACTTAAATTTAGATAGTAAGCCCTAATCATTGATTTTTTATGGTAATCTGCGGCGTCAAGACCTAGTTTATAACAATTTATTCTAAAATGTAAGTAATAGAATTTACTTTGAGATTAAAACCCAACAAAGTAACTGCAAGATATAGTCTTAGCCTCTAGAAAAACACGTTTAATGTCGTACTTAAATTTAGGCAGTAAGCCCTAATCATTGATATCTTGTGGTAATCTGCGGCGTCAAGACCTAATCTATAACAATTTATCCTAAAATGAAGGTAATACAACTTACTTTGATATTAAAACCTAACCATGTAACTGCAAGATATAGTCTTAGCCTCTCAAAACACACGTATATTGTCGCACTTAAATTTAGACAGTAAGCCCCAATCATTCATATCTTATGGTAATCTGCGGTGTCAAGACCTAGTCTATAACAATCTATTCTAAAATGAAGGTAATAAAACTTACTTTGAGATTAAAACCTAACAATGTAACTGCGAAATATAGTCTTAGCCTCTAAAACACACACGTCTACTGTCACACTTAAATTTAGACAGTAAGCCCTAATCATTGATTTTTTTTGGTAATCTGCGGCGCCAAGACCTAGTCTATAACAATTTATTCTAAAATGTAAGTAATAGAACTTACTTTGAGATTAATACCCAACCAAGTAACTGCAAGATGTAGTCTTAGCTTCTAAAAACACACTTTTAATGTCGTACTTAAATTTTGGCAATAAGCCCTAATCAATGATATCTTGTGGAAGTCTGCGGCGTCAAGACCTAATCTATAACAATTTATTTTAAAATGTTAGTAATAGAACTTACTTTGAGAATAAAACCTAATCGTGTAACTGCAAGATATAGTCTTAGCCTCTAGAAACACACATTTAATGTCGCACTTTAATTTAGACAGTAAGACTAAATCATTAATTTTTTGTGGTGATCTGCGGCGTCAAGACCTAATCTATAACAATTTATTCTAAAATGAAGGTAATAGAACTTACTTTGAGATTAATACCCAACCAAGTAACTGCAAAATATAGTCTTAGCCTCTAAAAACACACGTTAAATGTCGCACTTAAATTTAGACAGTAAGCCCTAATCATTGATTTCTTTTGATAATCTGCGGCGACAAGACCTATTAAAACCTTCGAAATCTTATATTTTATGAATTATTTTATTGAATTTCCTAGTTTTAGGTGGGTCATAATTTGATGTAAAATGTGGTATTCAAAAACATTTTTTGATATAAAATTTACAAATTTTTGTTAAAATAAAACCCTAGAAATCATGCATTTTAGGATTTATTTTATTGAATTTCTAACTTTAGGTGTGTCAATATTTGATGAAAAATGTGGTATTAAAATACATTTTTTAACATAATATTTTATAATTTTTGTTAGAATAAAACCTTAGAAATCTTATATTTTATGAATTATTTTATTGAATTTCCTACTTTTAGGTGTGTCAATATTTGATGTAAAATATGGTATTAAAATAAATTTTTTGATATAAAATTTACAAATTTTTGTTAAAATAAAACCCTAGAAATCATGCATTTTAGGTTTGATTTTTTTTTATTTCTTACTTTAGGTGTGTCAATATTTGATGTAAAATGTGGTATTAAAATTCATTTTTTAACATAATATTTTATAATTTTTGTTGGAATAAAACCTTAGAAATCTTATATTTAATGAATTATTTTATTGAATTTCCTACTTTTAAGTGTGTCAGAATTTGATGTAAAATGTGGTATTAAAATACATTTTTTTATATAAAATTTACAAATTTTTGTTAAAATAATACCCTAGAAATCATGCATTTTAGGATTGATTTTTTTTAATTTCTAACTTTAGGTGTGTCAATATTTGATGAAAAATGTGGTATTAAAATACATTTTTTGATATAAAATTTACAAATTTTTGTTAATATAATACCTCAGAAATCTTGCATTTTATGATTGATTTTTTTGAATTTCTAACTTTAGATGTGACAATACTTGATGTAAAATGTGGTATTAAAATACATTTTTAACATAATATTCTATAATTTTTGTTAGAATAAAACCTTAGAAATCTTATATTTTATGAATTATTTTATTGAATTTCCTACTTTTAAGTGTGTCAGTATTTGATGTAAAATGTGGTATTATTATTAAAAACCTAACCATGTAACTGCAAGATATAGTCTTAGCCTCTAGAAACACACGTTTAATGTCGCACTTAAATTTTGGTAGTAAGCCCTAATCATTAATTTTTGTATTAATCTGCGGCGTCAAGATCTAATCTATTACAATTAACACTCACATGTAAGTAATAGAACTTACTTTGAGATTAAAACCTAACCATGTAACTGCAAGATATAGTCTTAGCCTCTAGAAACACACGTTTAATGTCGCACTTAAATTTTGGTAGTAAGCCCTAATCATTAATTTTTGTATTAATCTGCGGCGTCAAGATCTAATCTATTACAATTAACACTCACATGTAAGTAATAGAACTTACTTTGAGATTAAAACCTAACCATGTAACTGCAAGATATAGTCTAAGCCTCTAGAAACACACGTTTAATGTCGCACTTAAATTTTGGTAGTAAGCCCTAATCATTGAATTTTTGTATTAATCTGCGGCGTCAAGACCTAATCTATAACAATTTATTCTAAAATCAAGGTAATAGAACTTACTTTGAGATTAAAACCCAACCAAGTAACTGCAAGATATAGTCTTAGCCTCTCAAAACACACGTATATTGTCGCACTTAAATTTAGACAGTAAGCCCCAATCATTGATATCTTATGGTAATCTGCGGCGTCAAGACCTAGTCTATAACAATTTATTTTAAAATGTTAGTAATAGAACTTACTTTGAGAATAAAACCTAGCCGTGTAACTGCAAGATATAGTCTTAGCCTCTAGAAACACACATTTAATGTCGCACTTTAATTTAGACAGTAAGACTAAATCACTAATTTTTTATGGTAATCTGCGGCGTCAAGACCTAATCTAAAACAATTTATCCTAAAATGAAGGTAATACAACTTACTTTGATATTAAAACCTAACCATGTAACTGCAAAATATAGTCTTAGCCTCTAAAACACACACGTCTAATGTCACACTTTAATTTAGACAGTAAGCCCTAATCATTGATATCCTGTGGTAATCTGCGGCGTCAAGACCTAATCTATAACAATTTATTCTAAAATCAAGGTAATAGAACTTACTTTGAGAGTAAAACCCAACCAAGTAACTGCAAGATATAGTCTTAGCCTCTCAAAACACACGTATATTGTCGCACTTAAATTTAGACAGTAAGCCCCAATCATTGATATCTTATGGTAATCTGCGGTGTCAAGACCTAGTCTATAACAATTTAATCTAAAATGAAGGTAATAAAACTTACTTTGAGATTAAAACCTAACAATGTAACTGCGAAATATAGTCTTAGCCTCTAAAACACACACGTCTAATGTCACACTTAAATTTAGACAGTAAGCCCTAATCATTGATTTTTATGGTAATCTGCGGCGTCAAGACCTAATCTATAACAATTTATCCTAAAATGAAGGTAATACAACTTACTTTGATATTAAAACCTAACCATGTAACTGCAAGATACAGTCTTAGCCTCTCAAAACACACGTAAATTGTCGCACTTAAATTTAGACTGTAAGCCCCAATCATTGATATCTTATGGTAATCTGCGTTGTCAAAACCTAGTCTAAAACAATTTATTCTAACATGAAGGTAATAGAACTTACTTTGAGATTAAAACCTAACAATGTAACTGCGAAATATAGTCTTAGCCTCTAAAAACACACACGTCTAATGTCACACTTAAATTTAGACAGTAAACCCTTATCATTAATTTTTTGTAGTAATCTGCGGCGTCAAGACCTAATCTATAACAATTTATTCTAAAATGAAGGTAATAGAACTTACTTTGAGATTAATACCCAACCAAGTAACTGCAAAATATAGTCTTAGCCTCTAAAAACAAACTTTTAATGTCGTACTTAAATTTAGGCAGTAAGCCCTAATCATTGATATCTTGTGGTAATCTGCGGCGTCAAGACCTAATCTATAACAGTTTATCCTAAAATGAAGGTAATACAACTTACTTTGATATTAAAACCTAACAGACAGTATGCCCTAATCATTGACTTCTCATAATTATTCATGTATCTAAAACGGTTTCTCAGTTTCGGTTCACATAGTTCGAGATGCACTCAGATCAGAGTCCGAAATCTGACAATATTCTAGAGTCTCACAGAAAACACAAATATTTTTTTTAGCTTAGCTTAGCTCTTGGTTGATCTAGCTATAATTATATATATGAATATATATTTAGTATGTTTAAATAAAAGTGTAGAGCATTTGCTTTTTTTTCGCTACTGCATTTAGCTATTTTGCATATTTAGCAATGAATGGGCAGAGCAGTTAAAGGCAAACAACCAACAACCAACCTTTTTGGAATAACATTTCTTTTATCCACAAGAATTGAATCGCTTCCTTACGAAACGTATTTTAAAGTATATCTTTTTATTGAATATCTGTTTATCACGTACGATTATACGAGGTGCAGTGGTTTCACCCGTGAACCAAGTATGGACCTCGTGAAATCCAATGATAGGTATTTTCCAAGGCGCACCCAGGAGGTAATACCTTGCGCCTCGTTGGAATACTTAATGGTGATTCCATCCCCAATGTTACTTCTTACTATTTGATATTTGTTGTCTACGGAAAGAAACACTAACCAGCCAATAAGAAGCAACACCAGGCCTACTAAAACCATAAAATGCGACTTTGCCTAATGCCTAATGCCGATATTCAACACCTACCTACCTACCTACCTACCTACAAGCCCAACCTACCTACCTACCTACCAGCCCTACCTACCAACCAGCCCTACGTATCTACCGTACAAAGCTCAAAGTATAACAAGAAAAAAAAATTGCACAAAGGCGGACTTATCCTCGGAACAAATAAAACATATCACATGGTAAACTAAAGTGAAAGGAGACATTAAAAATGTCAATAATATGAAAGAAAAAGAATATAACTATAAAAAACTAAGTAACTAAAACTAATTTAATCGAAAGTGCTTCTCATAATAATATCTACCTAACAGCCCTACCTACCTACCATCCCTACCTACCTAACAGCCCTACCTACCTACCATCCCTACCTACCTATCAGCCCTACCTACCTACCATCCCTACCTACCTACCATCCCTACCTACCTAACAGCCCTACCTACCTACCAGCCCTACCTACCTACCAGCCCTACCTACCTACCAGCCCTACCTACCTACCTACCTACCTACCTACCGTACAAAGCTCAAAGTATAACAAGAAAAAAAAATTGCACAAAGGCCGACTTATTCCCGGAACAAATAAAACATATCACATGGTAAACTAAAGTGAAAAGATACATTAAAAATGGCATAATATGAAAGAAAATGAAAATAACTATAAAAAACTAAGTAACTAAAACTAATTTAATCGAAAGTGCTTCTCATAATAATATCTTCCTAACAGCCCTACCTACCTACCATCCCTACCTACCTAACAGCCCTACCTACCTACCAGCCCTACCTACCTACCAGCCCTACCTACCTACCAGCCCTACCTACCTACCAGCCCTACCTACCTACCTGCCTTACCTACCAGCCCTACCTACCTACCAGCCCTACCTACCTACCTGCCCTACCTACCTACCAGCCCTACCTACCTACCAGCCCTACCTACCTACCATACAAAGCTCAAAGTATAACAAGAAAAAAAAATTGCACAAAGGCGGACTTATCCTCAGAACAAATAAAACATATTACATGGTAAACTAAAGTGAAAGGAGACATTAAAAATGGCAATAATATGAAAGAAAAAGAAAATAACTATAAAAAACTAAGTAACTAAAACTAATTTAATCGAAAGTGCTTCTCATAATAATATCTACCTAACAGCCCTACCTACCTATCAGCCCTACCTACCTACCATCCCTACCTACCTATCAGCCCTACCTACCTACCATCCCTACCTACCTAACATCCCTACCTACCTAACAGCCCTACCTACCTACCAGCCCTACCTACCTACCAGCCCTACCTACCTACCATCCCTACCTACCTACCATCCCTACCTACCTAACAGCCCTACCTACCTACCATCCCTACCTACCTAACATCCCTACCTACCTAACAGCCCTACCTACCTACCAGCCCTACCTACCTACCATCCCTACCTACCTATCAGCCCTACCTACCTACCATCCCTACCTACCTAACATCCCTACCTACCTAACAGCCCTACCTACCTACCAGCCCTACCTACCTACCAGCCCTACCTACCTACCAGCCCTACCTACCTACCAGCCCTACCTACCTACCAGCCCTACCTACCTACCTACCTACCTACCTACCGTACAAAGCTCAAAGTATAACAAGAAAAAAAAATTACACAAAGGCGGACTTATCCTCAGAACAAATAAAACATATCACATGGTAAACTAAAGTGAAAGGAGACATTAAAAATGGCAATATTATGAAAGAAATAGAAAATAACTATAAAAAACTAAGTAACTAAAACTAATTTAATCGAAAGTGCTTCTCATAATAATATCTACCTAAAAGCCCTACCTACCTACCATCACTACCTACCTAACAGCCCTACCTACCTACCATCCCTACCTACCTACCAGCCCTACCTACCTACCAGCCCTACCTACCTACCAGCCCTACCTACCTACCAGCCCTACCTACCTACCAGCCCTACCTACCTACCAGCCCTACCTACCTACCAGCCCTACCTACCTACCAGCCCTAACTACCTACCTACCTACCTACCTACCGTACAAAGCTCAAAGTATAACAAGAAAAAAAAATTGCACAAAGGCGGACTTATCCTCAGAACAAATTAAACATATCACATGGTAAACTAAAGTGAAAGGAGACATTAAAAATGGCAATAATATGAAAGAAAAAGAAAATAACTATAAAAAACTAAGTAACTAAAACTAATTTAATCGAAAGTGCTTCTCATAATAATATCTACCTAAAAGCCCTACCTACCTACCATCCCTACCTACCTAACAGCCCTACCTACCTACCATCCCTACCTACCTATCAGCCCTACCTACCTATCAGCCCTACCTACCTACCATCCCTACCTACCTACCTGCCCTACCTACCAGCCCTACCTACCTACCAGCCCTACCTACCTACCTGCCCTACCTACCTACCAGCCCTACCTACCTACCAGCCCTACCTACCTACCATACAAAGCTCAAAGTATAACAAGAAAAAAAAATTGCACAAAGGCGGACTTATCCTCAGAACAAATAAAACATATTACATGGTAAACTAAAGTGAAAGGAGACATTAAAAATGGCAATAATATGAAAGAAAAAGAAAATAACTATAAAAAACTAAGTAACTAAAACTAATTTAATCGAAAGTGCTTCTCATAATAATATCTACCTAACAGCCCTACCTACCTACCTAACAGCCCTACCTACCTACCAGCCCTACCTACCTACCATCCCTACCTACCTATCAGCCCTACCTACCTACCATCCCTACCTACCTAACATCCCTACCTACCTAACAGCCCTACCTACCTACCAGCCCTACCTACCTACCAGCCCTACCTACCTACCAGCCCTACCTACCTACCAGCCCTACCTACCTACCAGCCCTACCTACCTACCAGCCCTACCTACCTACCTACCTACCTACCTACCGTACAAAGCTCAAAGTATAACAAGAAAAAAAAATTACACAAAGGCGGACTTATCCTCAGAACAAATAAAACATATCACATGGTAAACTAAAGTGAAAGGAGACATTAAAAATGGCAATAATATGAAAGAAAAAGAAAATAACTATAAAAAACTAAGTAACTAAAACTAATTTAATCGAAAGTGCTTCTCATAATAATATCTACCTAACAGCCCTACCTACCTACCATCCCTACCTACCTAACAGCCCTACCTACCTACCAGCCCTACCTACCTACCAGCCCTACCTACCTACCAGCCCTACCTACCTACCATACAAAGCTCAAAGTATAACAAGAAAAAAAAATTGCACAAAGGCGGACTTATCCTCAGAACAAATAAAACATATTACATGGTAAACTAAAGTGAAAGGAGACATTAAAAATGGCAATAATATGAAAGAAAAAGAAAATAACTATAAAAAACTAAGTAACTAAAACTAATTTAATCGAAAGTGCTTCTCATAATAATATCTACCTAACAGCCCTACCTACCTACCATCCCTACCTACCTACCATCCCTACCTACCTATCAGCCCTACCTACCTACCATCCCTACCTACCTACCATCCCTACCTACCTACCATCCCTACCTACCTAACATCCCTACCTACCTAACAGCCCTACCTACCTACCAGCCCTACCTACCTACCAGCCCTACCTACCTACATACCTACCTACCTACCTACCGTACAAAGCTCAAAGTATAACAAGAAAAAAAAATTGCACAAAGGGCAGACTTATCCTCGGAACAAATAAAACATATCACATGGTAAACTAAAGTGAAAGGACACATTAAAAATGGCAATAATATGAAAGAAATAGAAAATAACTATAAAAAACTAAGTAACTAAAACTAACTTAATCGAAAGTGCTTCTCATAATAATATCTACCTAACAGCCCTACCTACCTACCATCCCTACCTACCTAACAGCCCTATCTACCTATCAGCCCTACCTACCTACCATCCCTACCTACCTACCATCCCTACCTACCTAACATCCCTACCTACCTAACAGCCCTACCTACCTACCAGCCCTACCTACCTACCAGCCCTACCTACCTACCTACCGTACAAAGCTCAAAGTATAACAAGAAAAAAAAATTGCACAAAGGCGGACTTATTCCCGGAACAAATAAAACATATCACATGGTAAACTAAAGTGAAAGGAGACTACTATAAAAAAACTAACTAACTATAAAAAACTAAGTAACTATAACTAATTTAATCGAAAGTGCTTCTCATAATAATATCTACCTAACAGCCCTACCTACCTACCTAACAGCCCTACCTACCTACCATCCCTACCTACCTTTCAGCCCTACCTACCTACCAGCCCTACCTACCTACCAGCCCTACCTACCTACCAGCCCTACCTACCTACCAGCCCTACCTACCTACCTGCCCTACCTACCTACCAGCCCTACCTACCTACCAGCCCTACCTACCTACCTGCCCTACCTACCTACCAGCCCTACCTACCTATCAGCCCTACCTACCTACCATCCCTACCTACCTAACATCCCTACCTACCTAACAGCCCTACCTACCTAACAGCCCTACCTACCTACCAGCCCTACCTACCTACCAGCCCTACCTACCTACCAGCCCTACCTACCTACCAGCCCTAACTACCTACCAGCCCTACCTACCTACCAGCCCTACCTACCCGACCAGCCCTACCTACCTACCAGCCCTACCTACCTACCAGCCCTACCTACCTACCTACCTACCGTACAAAGCTCAAAGTATAACAAGAAAAAAAAATTGCACAAAGGCGGACTTATCCTCAGAACAAATAAAACATATCACATGGTAAACTAAAGTGAAAGGAGACATTAAAAATGGCAATAATATGAAAGAAAAAGAAAATAACTATAAAAAACTAAGTAACTAAAACTAATTTTATCGAAAGTGCTTCTCATAATAATATCTACCTAAAAGCCCTACCTACCTACCATCCCTACCTACCTAACAGCCCTACCTACCTACCATCCCTACCTACCTATCAGCCCTACCTACCTATCAGCCCTACCTACCTACCATCCCTACCTACCTAACAGCCCTACCTACCTACCATCCCTACCTACCTACCAGCCCTACCTACCTACCATCCCTACCTACCTACCAGCCCTACCTACCTATCAGCCCTACCTACCTACCATCCCTACCTACCTAACATCCCTACCTACCTAACAGCCCTACCTACCTAACAGCCCTACCTACCTACCAGCCCTACCTACCTACCATCCCTACCTACCTACCAGCCCTACCTACCTACCATCCCTACCTACCTAACATCCCTACCTACCTAACAGCCCTACCTACCTACCAGCCCTACCTACCTACCAGCCCTACCTACCTACCAGCCCTACCTACCTACCATCCCTACCTACCTACCAGCCCTACCTACCTACCTACCTACCTACCTACCGTACAAAGCTCAAAGTATAACAAGAAAAAAAAATTGCACAAAGGCGGACTTATTCCCGGAACAAATAAAACATATCACATGGTAAACTAAAGTGAAAGGAGACTACTATAAAAAAACTAACTAACTATAAAAAACTAAGTAACTATAACTAATTTAATCGAAAGTGCTTCTCATAATAATATCTACCTAACAGCCCTACCTACCTACCTAACAGCCCTACCTACCTACCATCCCTACCTACCTTTCAGCCCTACCTACCTACCATCCCTACCTACCTAACATCCCTACCTACCTAACAGCCCTACCTAACTACCAGCCCTACCTACCTACCAGCCCTACCTACCTACCATCCCTACCTACCTACCAGCCCTACCTACCTACCATCCCTACCTACCTAACATCCCTACCTACCTAACAGCCCTACCTACCTACCAGCCCTACCTACCTACCAGCCCCACCTACCTACCAGCCCTACCTACCTACCATCCCTACCTACCTACCAGCCCTACCTACCTACCTACCTACCTACCTACCGTACAAAGCTCAAAGTATAACAAGAAAAAAAAATTGCACAAAGGCGGACTTATTCCCGGAACAAATAAAACATATCACATGGTAAACTAAAGTGAAAGGAGACATTAAAAATGGCAATAATATGAAAGAAAAAGAAAATAACTATAAAAAACTAAGTAACTAAAACTAATTTAATCGAAAGTGCTTCTCATAATAATATCTACCTAACAGCCCTACCTACCTATCAGCCCTACCTACCTACCATCCCTACCTACCTAACAGCCCTACCTACCTAACATCCCTACCTACCTAACAGCCCTACCTACCTACCAGCCCTACCTACCTACCAGCCCTACCTACCTACCAGCCCTACCTACCTACCATCCCTACCTACCTACCAGCCCTACCTACCTTGCAGCCCTACCTACCTACCAGCCCTACCTACCTACCTACCTACCTACCTACTGTACAAAGCTCAAAGTATAACAAGAAAAAAAAATTGCACAAAGGCGGACTTATCCTCGGAACAAATAAAACATATCACATGGTAAACTAAAGTGAAAGGAGACATTAAAAATGGCAATAATATGAAAGAAAAAGAAAATAACTATAAAAAACTAAGTAACTAAAACTAATTTTATCGAAAGTGCTTCTCATAATAATATCTACCTAACAGCCCTACCTACCTACCTAACAGCCCTACCTACCTACCATCCCTACCTACCTATCAGCCCTACCTACCTACCATCCCTACCTACCTAACATCCCTACCTACCTAACAGCCCTACCTACCTACCAGCCCTACCTACCTACCAGCCCTACCTACCTACCAGCCCTACCTACCTACCATCCCTACCTACCTACCAGCCCTACCTACCTACCATCCCTACCTACCTAACATCCCTACCTACCTAACAGCCCTACCTACCTACCAGCCCTACCTACCTACCAGCCCTACCTACCTACCAGCCCTACCTACCTACCATCCCTACCTACCTACCAGCCCTACCTACCTACCTACCTACCTACCTACCGTACAAAGCTCAAAGTATAACAAGAAAAAAAAATTGCACAAAGGCGGACTTATTCCCGGAACAAATAAAACATATCACATGGTAAACTAAAGTGAAAGGAGACATTAAAAATGGCAATAATATGAAAGAAAAAGAAAATAACTATAAAAAACTTAGTAACTAAAACTAATTTAATCGAAAGTGCTTCTCATAATAATATCTACCTAACAGCCCTACCTACCTATCAGCCCTACCTACCTACCATCCCTACCTACCTAACAGCCCTACCTACCTACCATCCCTACCTACCTAACATCCCTACCTACCTAACAGCCCTACCTACCTACCAGCCCTACCTACCTACCAGCCCTACCTACCTACCAGCCCTACCTACCTACCTACCGTACAAAGCTCAAAGAATAACAAGAAAAAAAAATTGCACAAAGGCGGACTTATTCCCGGAACAAATAAAACATATCACATGGTAAACTAAAGTGAAAGGAGACATCAAAAATGGCAATAATATGAAAGAAAAAGAAAATAACTATAAAAAACTAAGTAACTAAAACTAATTTAATCGAAAGTGCTTCTCATAATAATATCTACCTAACAGCCCTACCTACCTACCATCCCTACCTACCTAACAGCCCTACCTACCTAACAGCCCTACCTACCTACCATCCCTACCTACCTATCAGCACTACCTACCTACCATCCCTACCTACCTAACAGCCCTACCTACCTACCATCCCTACCTACCTAACATCCCTACCTACCTACCAGCCCAACCTACCTACCAGCCCTACCTACCTACCAGCCCTACCTACCTACCTACTGTACAAAGCTCAAAGTATAACAAGAAAAAAAAATTGCACAAAGGCGGACTTATCCTCGGAACAAATAAAAAATATCACATGGTAAACTAAAGTGAAAGGACACATTAAAAATGGCAATAATATGAAAGAAATAGAAAATAACTATAAAAAACTAAGTAACTAAAACTAATTTAATCGAAAGTGCTTCTCATAATAATATCTACCTAACAGCCCTACCTACCTACCATCCCTACCTACCTATCAGCCCTACCTACCTACCATCCCTACCTACCTAGCAGCCCTACCTACCTACCATCCCTACCTACCTAACAGCCCTACCTACCTACCAGCCCTACCTACCTACCAGCCCTACCTACCTACCAGCCCTACCTACCTACCAGCCCTACCTACCTACCATCCCTACCTACCTAACAGCCCTACCTACCTACCAGCCCTACCTACCTACCAGCCCTACCTACCTACCAGCCCTACCTACCTACCAGCCCTACCTACCTACCAGCCCTACCTACCTACCTACCGTACAAAGCTCAAAGTATAACAAGAAAAAAAAATTGCACAAAGGCGGATTTATCCTCAGAACAAATAAAACATATCACATGGTAAACTAAAGTGAAAGGAGACATTAAAAATGGCAATAATATGAAAGAAAAAGAAAATAACTATAAAAAACTAAGTAACTAAAACTAATTTAATCGAAAGTGCTTCTCATAATAATATCTACCTAACAGCCCTACCTACCTACCATCCCTACCTACCTAACAGCCCTACCTACCTAACAGCCCTACCTACCTACCATCCCTACCTACCTACCAGCCCTAACTACCTACCAGCCCTACCTACCTACCAGCCCTACCTACCTACCAGCCCTACCTACCTACCTACCGTACAAAGCTCAAAGTATAACAAGAAAAAAAAATTGCACAAAGGCGGACTTATCCTCAGAACAAATAAAACATATCACATGGTAAACTAAAGTGAAAGGAGACATTAAAAATGGCAATAATATGAAAGAAAAACAAAATAACTATAAAAAACTAAGTAACTAAAACTAATTTAATCGAAAGTGCTTCCCATAATAATATCTACCTAACAGCCGTACCTACCTACCATCCCTACCTACCTAACAGCCCTACCTACCTATCAGCCCTACCTACCTACCATCCCTACCTACCTAACATCCCTACCTGCCTAACATCCCTACCTTCCTAACAGCCCTACCTACCTACCAGCCCTACCTACCTACCAGCCCTACCTACCTACCAGCCCTACCTACCTACCAGCCCTACCTACCTACCAGCCCTACCTCCCGACCAGCCCTACCTACCTACCAGCCCTACCTACCTAGCAGCCCTACCTACCTACCATCCCTACCTACCTAACAGCCCTACCTACCTACCAGCCCTACCTACCTACCAGCCCTACCTACCTACCAGCCCTACCTACCTACCTACCTACCGTACAAAGCTCAAAGTATAACAAGAAAAAAAAATTGCACAAAGGCGGACTTATCCTCGGAAGAAATAAAACATATCACATGGTAAACTAAAGTGAAAGGACACATTAAAAATGGCAATAATATGAAAGAAATAGAAAATAACTATAAAAAACTAAGTAACTAAAACTAATTTTATCGAAAGTGCTTCTCATAATAATATCTACCTAACAGCCCTACCTACCTATCATCCCGACCTACCTAACAGCCCTATCTACCTACCATCCCTACCTACCTAACAGCCCTACCTACCTACCATCCCTACCTACCTACCAGCCCTACCTACCTACCAGCCCTACCTACCTACCAGCCCTACCTACCTACCAGCCCTACCTACCTACCAGCCCTACCTACCTACCTACCGTACAAAGCTCAAAGTATAACAAGAAAAAAAAATTGCACAAAGGCGGACTTATCCTCAGAACAAATAAAACCTTACATGGTAAACTAAAGTGAAAGGAGACATTAAAAATGGCAATAATATGAAAGAAAAAGAAAATAACTATAAAAAACTAAGTAACTAAAACTAATTTAATCGAAAGTGCTTCTCATAATAATATCTACCTAACAGCCCTACCTACCTACCATCCCTACCTACCTAACAGCCCTACCTACCTATCAGCCCTACCTACCTACCATCCCTACCTACCTACCATCCCTACCTACCTAACAGCCCTACCTACCTAACATCCCTACCTACCTACCATCCCTACCTACCTAACATCCCTACCTACCTAACAGCCCTACCTACCTACCAGCCCTACCTACCTACCAGCCCTACCTACCTACCAGCCCTACCTACCTACCAGCCCTAACTACCTACCTACCTACCTACCTACCGTACAAAGCTCAAAGTATAACAAGAAAAAAAAATTGCACAAAGGCGGACTTATCCTCGGAACAAATAAAACCTATCACATGGTAAACTAAAGTGATAGGACACATTAAAAATGGCATTAATATGCATGAAATAGAAAATAACTATAAAAAACTAAGTAACTAAAACTAGTTTAATCGAAAGTGCTTCTCATAATAATATCTACCTAACAGCCCTACCTACCTACCATCCCTACCTACCTACCATCCCTACCTACCTAACAGCCCTACCTACCTACCATCCCTACCTACCTACCATCCCTACCTACCTACCAGCCCTACCTACCTACCAGCCCTACCTACCTACCTACCGTACAAAGCTCAAAGTATAACAAGAAAAAAAAATTGCACAAAGGCGGACTTATCCTCAGAACAAATAAAACATTACATGGTAAACTAAAGTGAAAGGAGACATTAAAAATGGCAATAATATGAAAGAAAAAGAAAATAACTATAAAAAACTAAGTAACTAAAACTAATTTAATCGAAAGTGCTTCTCATAATAATATCTACCTAACAGCCCTACCTACCTACCATCCCTACCTACCTAACAGCCCTACCTATCTATCAGCCCTACCTACCTACCATCCCTACCTACCTACCATCCCTACCTACCTAACAGCCCTACCTACCTACCAGCCCTACCTACCTACCAGCCCTACCTACCTACCTACCTACCTACCTACCGTACAAAGCTCAAAGTATAACAAGAAAAAAAAATTGCACAAAGGCGGACTTATCCTCGGAACAAATAAAACATATCACATGGTAAACTAAAGTGAAAGGACACATTAAAAATAGCAATAATATGAAAGAAATAGAAAATAACTATAAAAAACTAAGTAACTAAAACTTATTTAATCGAAAGTGCTTCTCATAATAATATCTACCTAACAGCCCTACCTACCTACCATCCCTACCTACCTAACAGCCCTACCTACCTACCATCCCTACCTACCTAACAGCCCTACCTACCTACCATCCCTACCTACCTACCAGCCCTACCTACCTACCAGCCCTACCTACCTACCAGCCCTACCTACCTACCAGCCCTACCTACCTACCAGCCCTACCTACCTACCAGCCCTACCTACCTACCTACCGTACAAAGCTCAAAGTATAACAAGAAAAAAAAAATGCACAAAGGCGGATTTATCCTCAGAACAAATAAAACATATCACATGGTAAACTAAAGTGAAAGGAGACATTAAAAATGGCAATAATATGAAAGAAAAAGAAAATAACTATAAAAAACTAAGTAACTAAAACTAATTTAATCGAAAGTGCTTCTCATAATAATATCTACCTAACAGCCCTACCTACCTACCATCCCTACCTACCTAACAGCCCTACCTACCTAACAGCCCTACCTACCTACCATCCCTACCTACCTACCAGCCCTACCTAACTACCAGCCCTACCTACCTACCAGCCCTACCTACCTACCAGCCCTACCTACCTACCTACCGTACAAAGCTCAAAGTATAACAAGAAAAAAAAATTGCACAAAGGCGGACTTATCCTCAGAACAAATAAAACATTACATGGTAAACTAAAGTGAAAGGAGACATTAAAAATGGCAATAATATGAAAGAAAAAGAAAATAACTATAAAAAACTAAGTAACTAAAACTAATTTAATCGAAAGTGCTTCTCATAATAATATCTACCTAACAGCCCTACCTACCTACCATCCCTACCTACCTATCAGCCCTACCTACCTACCATCCCTACCTACCTATCATCCCTACCTACCTAACAGCCCTACCTACCTAACATCCCTACCTACCTAACAGCCCAACCTACCTACCAGCCCTACCTACCTACCAGCCCTACCTACCTACCAGCCCTACCTACCTACCTACCTACCGTACAAAGCTCAAAGTATAACAAGAAAAAAAAATTGCACAAAGGCGGACTTATTCCCGGAACAAATAAAACATATCACATGGTAAACTAAAGTGAAAGGAGACATCAAAAATGGCAATAATATGAAAGAAAAAGAAAATAACTATAAAAAACTAAGTAACTAAAACTAATTTAATCGAAAGTGCTTCTCATAATAATATCTACCTAACAGCCCTACCTACCTACCATCCCTACCTACCTAACAGCCCTACCTACCTAACAGCCCTACCTACCTACCATCCCTACCTACCTATCAGCACTACCTACCTACCATCCCTACCTACCTAACAGCCCTACCTACCTACCATCCCTACCTACCTAACATCCCTACCTACCTAACATCCCTACCTACCTACCAGCCCTACCTACCTACCAGCCCTACCTACCTACCAGCCCTACCTACCTACCTACTGTACAAAGCTCAAAGTATAACAAGAAAAAAAAATTGCACAAAGGCGGACTTATCCTCGGAACAAATAAAACATATCACATGGTAAACTAAAGTGAAAGGACACATTAAAAATGGCAATAATATGAAAGAAATAGAAAATAACTATAAAAAACTAAGTAACTAAAACTAATTTAATCGAAAGTGCTTCTCATAATAATATCTACCTAACAGCCCTACCTACCTACCATCCCTACCTACCTATCAGCCCTACCTACCTACCATCCTTACCTACCTAGCAGCCCTACCTACCTACCATCCCTACCTACCTAACAGCCCTACCTACCTACCAGCCCTACCTACCTACCAGCCCTACCTACCTACCAGCCCTACCTACCTACCAGCCCTACCTACCTACGTACCGTACAAAGCTCAAAGTATAACAAGAAAAAAAAATTGCACAAAGGCGGATTTATCCTCAGAACAAATAAAACATATCACATGGTAAACTTAAGTGAAAGGAGACATTAAAAATGGCAATAATATGAAAGAAAAAGAAAATAACTATAAAAAACTAAGTAACTAAAACTAATTTAATCGAAAGTGCTTCTCATAATAATATCTACCTACCATCCCTACCTACCTACCATCCCTACCTACCTACCATCCCTACCTACCTAACAGCCCTACCTACCTACCAGCCCTACCTACCTACCAGCCCTACCTACCTACCAGCCCTACCTACCTACCAGCCCTACCTACCTACCAGCCCTACCTACCTACCTACCGTACAAAGCTCAAAGTATAACAAGAAAAAAAAATTGCACAAAGGCGGATTTATCCTCAGAACAAATAAAACATATCACATGGTAAACTAAAGTGAAAGGAGACATTACAAATGGCAATAATATGAAAGAAAAAGAAAATAACTATAAAAAACTAAGTAACTAAAACTAATTTAATCGAAAGTGCTTCTCATAATAATATCTACCTAACAGCCGTACCTACCTACCATCCCTACCTACCTAACAGCCCTACCTACCTATCAGCCCTACCTACCTACCATCCCTACCTACCTACCATCCCTACCTACCTAACAGCCCTACCTACCTAACATCCCTACCTACCTAACAGCCCAACCTACCTACCAGCCCTACCTACCTACCAGCCCTACCTACCTACCTACCTACCTACCTACCGTACAAAGCTCAAAGTATAACAAGAAAAAAAAATTGCACAAAGGCGGACTTATTCCCGGAACAAATAAAACATATCACATGGTAAACTAAAGTGAAAGGAGACATCAAAAATGGCAATAATATGAAAGAAAAAGAAAATAACTATAAAAAACTAAGTAACTAAAACTAATTTAATCGAAAGTGCTTCTCATAATAATATCTACCTAACAGCCCTACCTACCTAACAGCCCTACCTACCTAACAGCCCTACCTACCTACCATCCCTACCTACCTATCAGCACTACCTACCTACCATCCCTACCTACCTAACAGCCCTACCTACCTACCATCCCTACCTACCTAACATCCCTACCTACCTACCAGCCCTACCTACCTACCAGCCCTACCTACCTACCAGCCCTACCTACCTACCTACTGTACAAAGCTCAAAGTATAACAAGAAAAAAAAATTGCACAAAGGCGGACTTATCCTCGGAACAAATAAAACATATCACATGGTAAACTAAAGTGAAAGGACACATCAAAAATGGCAATAATATGAAAGAAAAAGAAAATAACTATAAAAAACTAAGTAACTAAAACTAATTTAATCGAAAGTGCTTCTCATAATAATATCTACCTAACAGCCCTACCTACCTACCATCCCTACCTACCTAACAGCCCTACCTACCTAACAGCCCTACCTACCTACCATCCCTACCTACCTATCAGCACTACCTACCTACCATCCCTACCTACCATCCCTACCTACCTATCAGCACTACCTACCTACCATCCCTACCTACCTAGCAGCCCTACCTACCTACCATCCCTACCTACCTAACAGCCCTACCTACCTACCAGCCCTACCTACCTACCAGCCCTACCTACCTACCAGCCCTACCTACCTACCAGCCCTACCTACCTACCAGCCCTACCTACCTACGTACCGTACAAAGCTCAAAGTATAACAAGAAAAAAAAATTGCACAAAGGCGGATTTATCCTCAGAATAAATAAAACATATCACCTGGTAAACTTAAGTGAAAGGAGACATTAAAAATGGCAATAATATGAAAGAAAAAGAAAATAACTATAAAAAACTAAGTAACTAAAACTAATTTAATCGAAAGTGCTTCTCATAATAATATCTACCTACCATCCCTACCTACCTACCATCCCTACCTACCTAACAGCCCTACCTACCTACCAGCCCTACCTACCTACCAGCCCTACCTACCTACCAGCCCTACCTACCTACCAGCCCTACCTACCTACCAGCCCTACCTACCTACCAGCCCTACCTACCTACCAGCCCTACCTACCTACCAGCCCTACCTACCTACCTACCGTACAAAGCTCAAAGTATAACAAGAAAAAAAAATTGCACAAAGGCGGATTTATCCTCAGAACAAATAAAACATATCACATGGTAAACTAAAGTGAAAGGAGACATTAAAAATGGCAATAATATGAAAGAAAAAGAAAATAACTATAAAAAACTAAGTAACTAAAACTAATTTAATCGAAAGTGCTTCTCATAATAATATCTACCTAACAGCCCTACCTACCTACCATCCCTACCTACCTAACAGCCCTACCTACCTAACAGCCCTACCTACCTACCATCCCTACCTACCTTCCAGCCCTACCTAACTACCAGCCCTACCTACCTACCAGCCCTACCTACCTACCAGCCCTACCTACCTACCTACCGTACAAAGCTCAAAGTATAACAAGAAAAAAAAATTGCACAAAGGCGGACTTATCCTCAGAACAAATAAAACATTACATGGTAAACTAAAGTGAAAGGAGACATTAAAAATGGCAATAATATGAAAGAAAAAGAAAATAACTATAAAAAACTAAGTAACTAAAACTAATTTAATCGAAAGTGCTTCTCATAATAATATCTACCTAACAGCCCTACCTACCTACCATCCCTACCTACCTATCAGCCCTACCTACCTACCATCCCTACCTACCTATCATCCCTACCTACCTAACAGCCCTACCTACCTAACATCCCTACCTACCTAACAGCCCAACCTACCTACCAGCCCTACCTACCTACCAGCCCTACCTACCTACCTACCTACCGTACAAAGCTCAAAGTATAACAAGAAAAAAAAATTGCACAAAGGCGGACTTATTCCCGGAACAAATAAAACATATCACATGGTAAACTAAAGTGAAAGGAGACATCAAAAATGGCAATAATATGAAAGAAAAAGAAAATAACTATAAAAAACTAAGTAACTAAAACTAATTTAATCGAAAGTGCTTCTCATAATAATATCTACCTAACAGCCCTACCTACCTACCATCCCTACCTACCTAACAGCCCTACCTACCTAACAGCCCTACCTACCTACCATCCCTACCTACCTATCAGCCCTACCTACCTACCATCCCTACCTACCTAACAGCCCTACCTACCTACCATCCCTACCTACCTAACATCCCTACCTACCTAACATCCCTACCTACCTACCAGCCCTACCTACCTACCAGCCCTACCTACCTACCAGCCCTACCTACCTACCTACTGTACAAAGCTCAAAGTATAACAAGAAAAAAAAATTGCACAAAGGCGGACTTATCCTCGGAACAAATAAAACATATCACATGGTAAACTAAAGTGAAAGGACACATTAAAAATGGCAATAATATGAAAGAAATAGAAAATAACTATAAAAAACTAAGTAACTAAAACTAATTTAATCGAAAGTGCTTCTCATAATAATATCTACCTAACAGCCCTACCTACCTACCATCCCTACCTACCTATCAGCCCTACCTACCTACCATCCTTACCTACCTAGCAGCCCTACCTACCTACCATCCCTACCTACCTAACAGCCCTACCTACCTACCAGCCCTACCTACCTACCAGCCCTACCTACCTACCAGCCCTACCTACCTACCAGCCCTACCTACCTACGTACCGTACAAAGCTCAAAGTATAACAAGAAAAAAAAATTGCACAAAGGCGGATTTATCCTCAGAACAAATAAAACATATCACATGGTAAACTTAAGTGAAAGGAGACATTAAAAATGGCAATAATATGAAAGAAAAAGAAAATAACTATAAAAAACTAAGTAACTAAAACTAATTTAATCGAAAGTGCTTCTCATAATAATATCTACCTACCATCCCTACCTACCTACCATCCCTACCTACCTAACAGCCCTACCTACCTACCAGCCCTACCTACCTACCAGCCCTACCTACCTACCAGCCCTACCTACCTACCAGCCCTACCTACCTACCAGCCCTACCTACCTACCAGCCCTACCTACCTACCTACCGTACAAAGCTCAAAGTATAACAAGAAAAAAAAATTGCACAAAGGCGGATTTATCCTCAGAACAAATAAAACATATCACATGGTAAACTAAAGTGAAAGGAGACATTACAAATGGCAATAATATGAAAGAAAAAGAAAATAACTATAAAAAACTAAGTAACTAAAACTAATTTAATCGAAAGTGCTTCTCATAATAATATCTACCTAACAGCCGTACCTACCTACCATCCCTACCTACCTAACAGCCCTACCTACCTATCAGCCCTACCTACCTACCATCCCTACCTACCTACCATCCCTACCTACCTAACAGCCCTACCTACCTAACATCCCTACCTACCTAACAGCCCAACCTACCTACCAGCCCTACCTACCTACCAGCCCTACCTACCTACCTACCTACCAACCTACCGTACAAAGCTCAAAGTATAACAAGAAAAAAAAATTGCACAAAGGCGGACTTATTCCCGGAACAAATAAAACATATCACATGGTAAACTAAAGTGAAAGGAGACATCAAAAATGGCAATAATATGAAAGAAAAAGAAAATAACTATAAAAAACTAAGTAACTAAAACTAATTTAATCGAAAGTGCTTCTCATAATAATATCTACCTAACAGCCCTACCTACCTAACAGCCCTACCTACCTAACAGCCCTACCTACCTACCATCCCTACCTACCTATCAGCACTACCTACCTACCATCCCTACCTACCAAACAGCCCTACCTACCTACCATCCCTACCTACCTAACATCCCTACCTACCTACCAGCCCTACCTACCTACCAGCCCTACCTACCTACCAGCCCTACCTACCTACCTACTGTACAAAGCTCAAAGTATAACAAGAAAAAAAAATTGCACAAAGGCGGACTTATCCTCGGAACAAATAAAACATATCACATGGTAAACTAAAGTGAAAGGACACATTAAAAATGGCAATAATATGAAAGAAATAGAAAATAACTATAAAAAACTAAGTAACTAAAACTAATTTAATCGAAAGTGCTTCTCATAATAATATCTACCTAACAGCCCTACCTACCTACCATCCCTACCTACCTATCAGCCCTACCTACCTACCATCCCTACCTACCTAGCAGCCCTACCTACCTACCATCCCTACCTACCTAACAGCCCTACCTACCTACCAGCCCTACCTACCTACCAGCCCTACCTACCTACCAGCCCTACCTACCTACGTACCGTACAAAGCTCAAAGTATAATATATAACAGCCCTACCTACCTACCAGCCCTACCTACCTACCAGCCCTACCTACCTACCAGCCCTACCTACCTACGTACCGTACAAAGCTCAAAGTATAACAAGAAAAAAAAATTGCACAAAGGCGGACTTATTCCCGGAACAAATAAAACATATCACATGGTAAACTAAAGTGAAAGGAGACATCAAAAATGGCAATAATATGAAAGAAAAAGAAAATAACTATAAAAAACTAAGTAACTAAAACTAATTTAATCGAAAGTGCTTCTCATAATAATATCTACCTAACAGCCCTACCTACCTACCATCCCTACCTACCTAACAGCCCTACCTACCTAACAGCCCTACCTACCTACCATCCCTACCTACCTATCAGCACTACCTACCTACCATCCCTACCTACCTAACAGCCCTACCTACCTACCATCCCTACCTACCTAACATCCCTACCTACCTACCAGCCCTACCTACCTACCAGCCCTACCTACCTACCAGCCCTACCTACCTACCTACTGTACAAAGCTCAAAGTATAACAAGAAAAAAAAATTGCACAAAGGCGGACTTATCCTCGGAACAAATAAAACATATCACATGGTAAACTAAAGTGAAAGGACACATCAAAAATGGCAATAATATGAAAGAAAAAGAAAATAACTATAAAAAACTAAGTAACTAAAACTAATTTAATCGAAAGTGCTTCTCATAATAATATCTACCTAACAGCCCTACCTACCTACCATCCCTACCTACCTAAAAGCCCTACCTACCTAACAGCCCTACCTACCTACCATCCCTACCTACCTATCAGCACTACCTACCTACCATCCCTACCTACCATCCCTACCTACCTATCAGCACTACCTACCTACCATCCCTACCTACCTAGCAGCCCTACCTACCTACCATCCCTACCTACCTAACAGCCCTACCTACCTACCAGCCCTACCTACCTACCAGCCCTACCTACCTACCAGCCCTACCTACCTACGTACCGTACAAAGCTCAAAGTATAACAAGAAAAAAAAATTGCACAAAGGCGGATTTATCCTCAGAACAAATAAAACATATCACCTGGTAAACTTAAGTGAAAGGAGACATTAAAAATGGCAATAATATGAAAGAAAAAGAAAATAACTATAAAAAACTAAGTAACTAAAACTAATTTAATCGAAAGTGCTTCTCATAATAATATCTACCTACCATCCCTACCTACCTACCATCCCTACCTACCTAACAGCCCTACCTACCTACCAGCCCTACCTACCTACCAGCCCTACCTACCTACCAGCCCTACCTACCTACCAGCCCTACCTACCTACCAGCCCTACCTACCTACCAGCCCTACCTACCTACCAGCCCTACCTACCTACCAGCCCTACCTACCTACCTACCGTACAAAGCTCAAAGTATAACAAGAAAAAAAAATTGCACAAAGGCGGATTTATCCTCAGAACAAATAAAACATATCACATGGTAAACTAAAGTGAAAGGAGACATTACAAATGGCAATAATATGAAAGAAAAAGAAAATAACTATAAAAAACTAAGTAACTAAAACTAATTTAATCGAAAGTGCTTCTCATAATAATATCTACCTAACAGCCCTACCTACCTACCATCCCTACCTACCTAACAGCCCTACCTACCTACCATCCCTACCTACCTAACAGCCCTACCTACCTACCATCCCTACCTACCTACCAGCCCTACCTACCTACCAGCCCTACCTACCTACCTGCCCTACCTACCTACCAGCCCTACCTACCTACCAGCCCTACCTACCTACCAGCCCTACCTACCTACCTACCGTACAAAGCTCAAAGTATAACAAGAAAAAAAAATTGCACAAAGGCGGATTTATCCTCAGAACAAATAAAACATATCACATGGTAAACTAAAGTGAAAGGAGACATTAAAAATGGCAATAATATGAAAGAAAAAGAAAATAACTATAAAAAACTAAGTAACTAAAACTAATTTAATCGAAAGTGCTTCTCATAATAATATCTACCTAACAGCCCTACCTACCTACCATCCCTACCTACCTAACAGCCCTACCTACCTAACAGCCCTACCTACCTACCATCCCTACCTACCTACCAGCCCTACCTACCTACCAGCCCTACCTACCTACCAGCCCTACCTACCTACCAGCCTTACCTACCTACCTACCGTACAAAGCTCAAAGTATAACAAGAAAAAAAAATTGCACAAAGGCGGACTTATCCTCAGAACAAATAAAACATATCACATGGTAAACTAAAGTGAAAGGAGACATTAAAAATGGCAATAATATGAAAGAAAAACAAAATAACTATAAAAAACTAAGTAACTAAAACTAATTTAATCGAAAGTGCTTCCCATAATAATATCTACCTAACAGCCCTACCTACCTACCATCCCTACATACCTAACAGCCCTACCTATCTATCAGCCCTACCTACCTACCATCCCTACCTACCTACCATCCCTACCTACCTACCAGCCCTACCTACCTACCAGCCCTACCTACCTACCAGCCCTACCTACCTACCAGCCCTACCTACCTACCTGCCCTACCTACCTACCAGCCCTACCTACCTACCAGCCCTACCTACCTACCTACCGTACAAAGCTCAAAGTATAACAAGAAAAAAAAATTGCACAAAGGCGGATTTATCCTCAGAACAAATAAAACATATCACATGGTAAACTAAAGTGAAAGGAGACATTAAAAATGGCAATAATATGAAAGAAAAAGAAAATAACTATAAAAAACTAAGTAACTAAAACTAATTTAATCGAAAGTGCTTCTCATAATAATATCTACCTAACAGCCCTACCTACCTACCATCCCTACCTACCTAACAGCCCTACCTACCTAACAGCCCTACCTACCTACCATCCCTACCTACCTATCAGCACTACCTACCTACCATCCCTACCTACCTAACAGCCCTACCTACCTACCATCCCTACCTACCTAACATCCCTACCTACCTACCAGCCCTACCTACCTACCAGCCCTACCTACCTACCAGCCCTACCTACCTACCTACTGTACAAAGCTCAAAGTATAACAAGAAAAAAAAATTGCACAAAGGCGGACTTATCCTCGGAACAAATAAAACATATCACATGGTAAACTAAAGTGAAAGGACACATCAAAAATGGCAATAATATGAAAGAAAAAGAAAATAACTATAAAAAACTAAGTAACTAAAACTAATTTAATCGAAAGTGCTTCTCATAATAATATCTACCTAACAGCCCTACCTACCTACCATCCCTACCTACCTAACAGCCCTACCTACCTAACAGCCCTACCTACCTATCAGCACTACCTACCTACCATCCCTACCTACCTAGCAGCCCTACCTACCTACCATCCCTACCTACCTATCAGCACTACCTACCTACCATTCCTACCTACCTAGCAGCCCTACCTACCTACCATCCCTACCTACCTAACAGCCCTACCTACCTACCAGCCCTACCTACCAGCCCTACCTACCTACCAGCCCTACCTACCTACGTACCGTACAAAGCTCAAAGTATAACAAGAAAAAAAAATTGCACAAAGGCGGATTTATCCTCAGAACAAATAAAACATATCACCTGGTAAACTTAAGTGAAAGGAGACATTAAAAATGGCAATAATATGAAAGAAAAAGAAAATAACTATAAAAAACTAAGTAACTAAAACTAATTTAATCGAAAGTGCTTCTCATAATAATATCTACCTACCATCCCTACCTACCTACCATCCCTACCTACCTAACAGCCCTACCTACCTACCAGCCCTACCTACCTACCAGCCCTACCTACCTACCAGCCCTACCTACCTACCAGCCCTACCTACCTACCAGCCCTACCTACCTACCAGCCCTACCTACCTACCAGCCCTACCTACCTACCAGCCCTACCTACCTACCTACCGTACAAAGCTCAAAGTATAACAAGAAAAAAAAAATGCACAAAGGCGGATTTATCCTCAGAACAAATAAAACATATCACATGGTAAACTAAAGTGAAAGGAGACATTAAAAATGGCAATAATATGAAAGAAAAAGAAAATAACTATAAAAAACTAAGTAACTAAAACTAATTTAATCGAAAGTGCTTCTCATAATAATATCTACCTAACAGCCCTACCTACCTACCATCCCTACCTACCTAACAGCCCTACCTACCTAACAGCCCTACCTACCTACCATCCCTACCTACCTACCAGCCCTACCTAACTACCAGCCCTACCTACCTACCAGCCCTACCTACCTACCAGCCCTACCTACCTACCTACCGTACAAAGCTCAAAGTATAACAAGAAAAAAAAATTGCACAAAGGCGGACTTATCCTCAGAACAAATAAAACATTACATGGTAAACTAAAGTGAAAGGAGACATTAAAAATGGCAATAATATGAAAGAAAAAGAAAATAACTATAAAAAACTAAGTAACTAAAACTAATTTAATCGAAAGTGCTTCTCATAATAATATCTACCTAACAGCCCTACCTACCTACCATCCCTACCTACCTATCAGCCCTACCTTACTACCATCCCTACCTACCTATCATCCCTACCTACCTAACAGCCCTACCTACCTAACATCCCTACCTACCTAACAGCCCAACCTACCTACCAGCCCTACCTACCTACCAGCCCTACCTACCTACCTACCTACCGTACAAAGCTCAAAGTATAACAAGAAAAAAAAATTGCACAAAGGCGGACTTATTCCCGGAACAAATAAAACATATCACATGGTAAACTAAAGTGAAAGGAGACATCAAAAATGGCAATAATATGAAAGAAAAAGAAAATAACTATAAAAAACTAAGTAACTAAAACTAATTTAATCGAAAGTGCTTCTCATAATAATATCTACCTAACAGCCCTACCTACCTACCATCCCTACCTACCTAACAGCCCTACCTACCTAACAGCCCTACCTACCTACCATCCCTACCTACCTATCAGCCCTACCTACCTACCATCCCTACCTACCTAACAGCCCTACCTACCTACCATCCCTACCTACCTAACATCCCTACCTACCTAACATCCCTACCTACCTACCAGCCCTACCTACCTACCAGCCCTACCTACCTACCTACTGTACAAAGCTCAAAGTATAACAAGAAAAAAAAATTGTACAAAGGCGGACTTATCCTCGGAACAAATAAAACATATCACATGGTAAACTAAAGTGAAAGGACACATTAAAAATGGCAATAATATGAAAGAAATAGAAAATAACTATAAAAAACTAAGTAACTAAAACTAATTTAATCGAAAGTGCTTCTCATAATAATATCTACCTAACAGCCCTACCTACCTACCATCCCTACCTACCTATCAGCCCTACCTACCTACCATCCTTACCTACCTAGCAGCCCTACCTACCTACCATCCCTACCTACCTAACAGCCCTACCTACCTACCAGCCCTACCTACCTACCAGCCCTACCTACCTACCAGCCCTACCTACCTACCAGCCCTACCTACCTACGTACCGTACAAAGCTCAAAGTATAACAAGAAAAAAAAATTGCACAAAGGCGGATTTATCCTCAGAACAAATAAAACATATCACATGGTAAACTTAAGTGAAAGGAGACATTAAAAATGGCAATAATATGAAAGAAAAAGAAAATAACTATAAAAAACTAAGTAACTAAAACTAATTTAATCGAAAGTGCTTCTCATAATAATATCTACCTACCATCCCTACCTACCTACCATCCCTACCTACCTAACAGCCCTACCTACCTACCAGCCCTACCTACCTACCAGCCCTACCTACCTACCAGCCCTACCTACCTACCAGCCCTACCTACCTACCAGCCCTACCTACCTACCTACCATACAAAGCTCAAAGTATAACAAGAAAAAAAAATTGCACAAAGGCGGATTTATCCTCAGAACAAATAAAACATATCACATGGTAAACTAAAGTGAAAGGAGACATTACAAATGGCAATAATATGAAAGAAAAAGAAAATAACTATAAAAAACTAAGTAACTAAAACTAATTTAATCGAAAGTGCTTCTCATAATAATATCTACCTAACAGCCGTACCTACCTACCATCCCTACCTACCTAACAGCCCTACCTACCTATCAGCCCTACCTACCTACCATCCCTACCTACCTACCATCCCTACCTACCTAACAGCCCTACCTACCTAACATCCCTACCTACCTAACAGCCCAACCTACCTACCAGCCCTACCTACCTACCAGCCCTACCTACCTACCTACCTACCTACCTACCTACCTACCTACCTACCGTACAAAGCTCAAAGTATAACAAGAAAAAAAAATTGCACAAAGGCGGACTTATTCCCGGAACAAATAAAACATATCACATGGTAAACTAAAGTGAAAGGAGACATCAAAAATGGCAATAATATGAAAGAAAAAGAAAATAACTATAAAAAACTAAGTAACTAAAACTAATTTAATCGAAAGTGCTTCTCATAATAATATCTACCTAACAGCCCTACCTACCTAACAGCCCTACCTACCTACCATCCCTACCTACCTATCAGCACTACCTACCTACCATCCCTACCTACCAAACAGCCCTACCTACCTACCATCCCTACCTACCTAACATCCCTACCTACCTACCAGCCCTACCTACCTACCAGCCCTACCTACCTACCAGCCCTACCTACCTACCTACTGTACAAAGCTCAAAGTATAACAAGAAAAAAAAATTGCACAAAGGCGGACTTATCCTCGGAACAAATAAAACATATCACATGGTAAACTAAAGTGAAAGGACACATTAAAAATGGCAATAATATGAAAGAAATAGAAAATAACTATAAAAAACTAAGTAACTAAAACTAATTTAATCGAAAGTGCTTCTCATAATAATATCTACCTAACAGCCCTACCTACCTACCATCCCTACCTACCTATCAGCCCTACCTACCTACCATCCCTACCTACCTAGCAGCCCTACCTACCTACCATCCCTACCTACCTACCAGCCCTACCTACCTACCAGCCCTACCTACCTACCAGCCCTACCTACCTACCAGCCCTACCTACCTACCTACCGTACAAAGCTCAAAGTATAACAGCCCTACCTACCTACCAGCCCTACCTACCTACCAGCCCTACCTACCTACCAGCCCTACCTACCTACCAGCCCTACCTACCTACGTACCGTACAAAGCTCAAAGTATAACAAGAAAAAAAAATTGCACAAAGGCGGACTTATTCCCGGAACAAATAAAACATATCACATGGTAAACTAAAGTGAAAGGAGACATCAAAAATGGCAATAATATGAAAGAAAAAGAAAATAACTATAAAAAACTAAGTAACTAAAACTAATTTAATCGAAAGTGCTTCTCATAATAATATCTACCTAACAGCCCTACCTACCTACCATCCCTACCTACCTAACAGCCCTACCTACCTAACAGCCCTACCTACCTACCATCCCTACCTACCTATCAGCACTACCTACCTACCATCCCTACCTACCTAACAGCCCTACCTACCTACCATCCCTACCTACCTAACATCCCTACCTACCTACCAGCCCTACCTACCTACCAGCCCTACCTACCTACCAGCCCTACCTACCTACCTACTGTACAAAGCTCAAAGTATAACAAGAAAAAAAAATTGCACAAAGGCGGACTTATCCTCGGAACAAATAAAACATATCACATGGTAAACTAAAGTGAAAGGACACATCAAAAATGGCAATAATATGAAAGAAAAAGAAAATAACTATAAAAAACTAAGTAACTAAAACTAATTTAATCGAAAGTGCTTCTCATAATAATATCTACCTAACAGCCCTACCTACCTACCATCCCTACCTACCTAACAGCCCTACCTACCTAACAGCCCTACCTACCTACCATCCCTACCTACCTATCAGCACTACCTACCTACCATCCCTACCTACCTAACAGCCCTACCTACCTACCATCCCTACCTACCTAACATCCCTACCTACCTAACATCCCTACCTACCTACCAGCCCTACCTACCTACCAGCCCTACCTACCTACCTACTGTACAAAGCTCAAAGTATAACAAGAAAAAAAAATTGTACAAAGGCGGACTTATCCTCGGAACAAATAAAACATATCACATGGTAAACTAAAGTGAAAGGACACATTAAAAATGGCAATAATATGAAAGAAATAGAAAATAACTATAAAAAACTAAGTAACTAAAACTAATTTAATCGAAAGTGCTTCTCATAATAATATCTACCTAACAGCCCTACCTACCTACCATCCCTACCTACCTATCAGCCCTACCTACCTACCATCCTTACCTACCTAGCAGCCCTACCTACCTACCATCCCTACCTACCTAACAGCCCTACCTACCTACCAGCCCTACCTACCTACCAGCCCTACCTACCTACCAGCCCTACCTACCTACCAGCCCTACCTACCTACGTACCGTACAAAGCTCAAAGTATAACAAGAAAAAAAAATTGCACAAAGGCGGATTTATCCTCAGAACAAATAAAACATATCACATGGTAAACTTAAGTGAAAGGAGACATTAAAAATGGCAATAATATGAAAGAAAAAGAAAATAACTATAAAAAACTAAGTAACTAAAACTAATTTAATCGAAAGTGCTTCTCATAATAATATCTACCTACCATCCCTACCTACCTACCATCCCTACCTACCTAACAGCCCTACCTACCTACCAGCCCTACCTACCTACCAGCCCTACCTACCTACCAGCCCTACCTACCTACCAGCCCTACCTACCTACCAGCCCTACCTACCTACCAGCCCTACCTACCTACCTACCGTACAAAGCTCAAAGTATAACAAGAAAAAAAAATTGCACAAAGGCGGATTTATCCTCAGAACAAATAAAACATATCACATGGTAAACTAAAGTGAAAGGAGACATTACAAATGGCAATAATATGAAAGAAAAAGAAAATAACTATAAAAAACTAAGTAACTAAAACTAATTTAATCGAAAGTGCTTCTCATAATAATATCTACCTAACAGCCGTACCTACCTACCATCCCTACCTACCTAACAGCCCTACCTACCTATCAGCCCTACCTACCTACCATCCCTACCTACCTACCATCCCTACCTACCTAACAGCCCTACCTACCTAACATCCCTACCTACCTAACAGCCCAACCTACCTACCAGCCCTACCTACCTACCAGCCCTACCTACCTACCTACCTACCTACCTACCTACCTACCTACCTACCGTACAAAGCTCAAAGTATAACAAGAAAAAAAAATTGCACAAAGGCGGACTTATTCCCGGAACAAATAAAACATATCACATGGTAAACTAAAGTGAAAGGAGACATCAAAAATGGCAATAATATGAAAGAAAAAGAAAATAACTATAAAAAACTAAGTAACTAAAACTAATTTAATCGAAAGTGCTTCTCATAATAATATCTACCTAACAGCCCTACCTACCTAACAGCCCTACCTACCTACCATCCCTACCTACCTATCAGCCCTACCTACCTACCATCCCTACCTACCAAACAGCCCTACCTACCTACCATCCCTACCTACCTAACATCCCTACCTACCTACCAGCCCTACCTACCTAACAGCCCTACCTACCTACCAGCCCTACCTACCTACCTACTGTACAAAGCTCAAAGTATAACAAGAAAAAAAAATTGCACAAAGGCGGACTTATCCTCGGAACAAATAAAACATATCACATGGTAAACTAAAGTGAAAGGACACATTAAAAATGGCAATAATATGAAAGAAATAGAAAATAACTATAAAAAACTAAGTAACTAAAACTAATTTAATCGAAAGTGCTTCTCATAATAATATCTACCTAACAGCCCTACCTACCTACCATCCCTACCTACCTATCAGCCCTACCTACCTACCATCCCTACCTACCTAGCAGCCCTACCTACCTACCATCCCTACCTACCTACCAGCCCTACCTACCTACCAGCCCTACCTACCTACCAGCCCTACCTACCTACCAGCCCTACCTACCTACGTACCGTACAAAGCTCAAAGTATAATATATAACAGCCCTACCTACCTACCAGCCCTACCTACCTACCAGCCCTACCTACCTACCAGCCCTACCTACCTACCAGCCCTACCTACCTACGTACCGTACAAAGCTCAAAGTATAACAAGAAAAAAAAATTGCACAAAGGCGGACTTATTCCCGGAACAAATAAAACATATCACATGGTAAACTAAAGTGAAAGGAGACATCAAAAATGGCAATAATATGAAAGAAAAAGAAAATAACTATAAAAAACTAAGTAACTAAAACTAATTTAATCGAAAGTGCTTCTCATAATAATATCTACCTAACAGCACTACCTACCTACCATCCCTACCTACCTAACAGCCCTACCTACCTAACAGCCCTACCTACCTACCATCCCTACCTACCTATCAGCACTACCTACCTACCATCCCTACCTACCTAACAGCCCTACCTACCTACCATCCCTACCTACCTACCATCCCTACCTACCTACCAGCCCTACCTACCTACCAGCCCTACCTACCTACCAGCCCTACCTACCTACCTACTGTACAAAGCTCAAAGTATAACAAGAAAAAAAAATTGCACAAAGGCGGACTTATCCTCGGAACAAATAAAACATATCACATGGTAAACTAAAGTGAAAGGACACATCAAAAATGGCAATAATATGAAAGAAAAAGAAAATAACTATAAAAAACTAAGTAACTAAAACTAATTTAATCGAAAGTGCTTCTCATAATAATATCTACCTAACAGCCCTACCTACCTACCATCCCTACCTACCTAACAGCCCTACCTACCTAACAGCCCTACCTACCTACCATCCCTACCTACCTATCAGCACTACCTACCTACCATCCCTACCTACCATCCCTACCTACCTATCAGCACTACCTACCTACCATCCCTACCTACCTAGCAGCCCTACCTACCTACCATCCCTACCTACCTAACAGCCCTACCTACCTACCAGCCCTACCTACCTACCAGCCCTACCTACCTACCAGCCCTACCTACCTACCAGCCCTACCTACCTACGTACCGTACAAAGCTCAAAGTATAACAAGAAAAAAAAATTGCACAAAGGCGGATTTATCCTCAGAACAAATAAAACATATCACCTGGTAAACTTAAGTGAAAGGAGACATTAAAAATGGCAATAATATGAAAGAAAAAGAAAATAACTATAAAAAACTAAGTAACTAAAACTAATTTAATCGAAAGTGCTTCTCATAATAATATCTACCTACCATCCCTACCTACCTACCATCCCTACCTACCTAACAGCCCTACCTACCTACCAGCCCTACCTACCTACCAGCCCTACCTACCTACCAGCCCTACCTACCTACCAGCCCTACCTACCTACCAGCCCTACCTACCTACCAGCCCTACCTACCTACCAGCCCTACCTACCTACCAGCCCTACCTACCTACCAGCCCTACCTACCTACCAGCCCTACCTACCTACCAGCCCTACCTACCTACCAGCCCTACCTACCTACGTACCGTACAAAGCTCAAAGTATAACAAGAAAAAAAAATTGCACAAAGGCGGATTTATCCTCAGAACAAATAAAACATATCACATGGTAAACTTAAGTGAAAGGAGACATTAAAAATGGCAATAATATGAAAGAAAAAGAAAATAACTATAAAAAACTAAGTAACTAAAACTAATTTAATCGAAAGTGCTTCTCATAATAATATCTACCTACCATCCCTACCTACCTACCATCCCTACCTACCTAACAGCCCTACCTACCTACCAGCCCTACCTACCTACCAGCCCTACCTACCTACCAGCCCTACCTACCTACCAGCCCTACCTACCTACCAGCCCTACCTACCTACCTACCGTACAAAGCTCAAAGTATAACAAGAAAAAAAAATTGCACAAAGGCGGATTTATCCTCAGAACAAATAAAACATATCACATGGTAAACTAAAGTGAAAGGAGACATTACAAATGGCAATAATATGAAAGAAAAAGAAAATAACTATAAAAAACTAAGTAACTAAAACTAATTTAATCGAAAGTGCTTCTCATAATAATATCTACCTAACAGCCGTACCTACCTACCATCCCTACCTACCTAACAGCCCTACCTACCTATCAGCCCTACCTACCTACCATCCCTACCTACCTACCATCCCTACCTACCTAACAGCCCTACCTACCTAACAACCCTACCTACCTAACAGCCCAACCTACCTACCAGCCCTACCTACCTACCAGCCCTACCTACCTACCTACCTACCTACCTACCGTACAAAGCTCAAAGTATAACAAGAAAAAAAAATTGCACAAAGGCGGACTTATTCCCGGAACAAATAAAACATATCACATGGTAAACTAAAGTGAAAGGAGACATCAAAAATGGCAATAATATGAAAGAAAAAGAAAATAACTATAAAAAACTAAGTAACTAAAACTAATTTAATCGAAAGTGCTTCTCATAATAATATCTACCTAACAGCCCTACCTACCTAACAGCCCTACCTACCTAACAGCCCTACCTACCTACCATCCCTACCTACCTGACAGCCCTACCTACCTACCATCCCTACCTACCAAACAGCCCTACCTACCTACCATCCCTACCTACCTAACATCCCTACCTACCTACCAGCCCTACCTACCTACCAGCCCTACCTACCTACCAGCCCTACCTACCTACCTACTGTACAAAGCTCAAAGTATAACAAGAAAAAAAAATTGCACAAAGGCGGACTTATCCTCGGAACAAATAAAACATATCACATGGTAAACTAAAGTGAAAGGACACATTAAAAATGGCAATAATATGAAAGAAATAGAAAATAACTATAAAAAACTAAGTAACTAAAACTAATTTAATCGAAAGTGCTTCTCATAATAATATCTACCTAACAGCCCTACCTACCTACCATCCCTACCTACCTATCAGCCCTACCTACCTACCATCCCTACCTACCTAGCAGCCCTACCTACCTACCATCCCTACCTACCTAACAGCCCTACCTACCTACCAGCCCTACCTACCTACCAGCCCTACCTACCTACCAGCCCTACCTACCTACCTACCGTACAAAGCTCAAAGTATAATATATAACAGCCCTACCTACCTACCAGCCCTACCTACCTACCAGCCCTACCTACCTACCAGCCCTACCTACCTACCAGCCCTACCTACCTACGTACCGTACAAAGCTCAAAGTATAACAAGAAAAAAAAATTGCACAAAGGCGGACTTATTCCCGGAACAAATAAAACATATCACATGGTAAACTAAAGTGAAAGGAGACATCAAAAATGGCAATAATATGAAAGAAAAAGAAAATAACTATAAAAAACTAAGTAACTAAAACTAATTTAATCGAAAGTGCTTCTCATAATAATATCTACCTAACAGCCCTACCTACCTACCATCCCTACCTACCTAACAGCCCTACCTACCTAACAGCCCTACCTACCTACCATCCCTACCTACCTATCAGCACTACCTACCTACCATCCCTACCTACCTAACAGCCCTACCTACCTACCATCCCTACCTACCTAACATCCCTACCTACCTACCAGCCCTACCTACCTACCAGCCCTACCTACCTACCAGCCCTACCTACCTACCAGCCCTACCTACCTACCAGCCCTACCTACCTACCAGCCCTACCTACCTACCAGCCCTACCTACCTACGTACCGTACAAAGCTCAAAGTATAACAAGAAAAAAAAATTGCACAAAGGCGGACTTATCCTTGGAACAAATAAAACATATCACATGGTAAACTAAAGTGAAAGGACACATCAAAAATGGCAATAATATGAAAGAAAAAGAAAATAACTATAAAAAACTAAGTAACTAAAACTAATTTAATCGAAAGTGCTTCTCATAATAATATCTACCTAACAGCCCTACCTACCTACCATCCCTACCTACCTAACAGCCCTACCTACCTACCATCCCTACCTACCTATCAGCACTACCTACCTACCATCCCTACCTACCATCCCTACCTACCTATCAGCACTACCTACCTACCATCCCTACCTACCTAGCAGCCCTACCTACCTACCATCCCTACATACCTAACAGCCCTACCTACCTACCAGCCCTACCTACCTACCAGCCCTACCTACCTACCAGCCCTACCTACCTACCAGCCCTACCTACCTACGTACCGTACAAAGCTCAAAGTATAACAAGAAAAAAAAATTGCACAAAGGCGGATTTATCCTCAGAACAAATAAAACATATCACCTGGTAAACTTAAGTGAAAGGAGACATTAAAAATGGCAATAATATGAAAGAAAAAGAAAATAACTATAAAAAACTAAGTAACTAAAACTAATTTAATCGAAAGTGCTTCTCATAATAATATCTACCTACCATCCCTACCTACCTACCATCCCTACCTACCTAACAGCCCTACCTACCTACCAGCCCTACCTACCTACCAGCCCTACCTACCTACCAGCCCTACCTACCTACCAGCCCTACCTACCTACCAGCCCTACCTACCTACCAGCCCTACCTACCTACCAGCCCTACCTACCTACCAGCCCTACCTACCTACCTACCGTACAAAGCTCAAAGTATAACAAGAAAAAAAAATTGCACAAAGGCGGATTTATCCTCAGAACAAATAAAACATATCACATGGTAAACTAAAGTGAAAGGAGACATTACAAATGGCAATAATATGAAAGAAAAAGAAAATAACTATAAAAAACTAAGTAACTAAAACTAATTTAATCGAAAGTGCTTCTCATAATAATATCTACCTAACAGCCCTACCTACCTACCATCCCTACCTACCTAACAGCCCTACCTACCTACCATCCCTACCTACCTAACAGCCCTACCTACCTACCATCCCTACCTACCTACCAGCCCTACCTACCTACCAGCCCTACCTACCTACCTGCCCTACCTACCTACCAGCCCTACCTACCTACCAGCCCTACCTACCTACCAGCCCTACCTACCTACCTACCGTACAAAGCTCAAAGTATAACAAGAAAAAAAAATTGCACAAAGGCGGATTTATCCTCAGAACAAATAAAACATATCACATGGTAAACTAAAGTGAAAGGAGACATTAAAAATGGCAATAATATGAAAGAAAAAGAAAATAACTATAAAAAACTAAGTAACTAAAACTAATTTAATCGAAAGTGCTTCTCATAATAATATCTACCTAACAGCCCTACCTACCTACCATCCCTACCTACCTAACAGCCCTACCTACCTAACAGCCCTACCTACCTACCATCCCTACCTACCTACCAGCCCTACCTACCTACCAGCCCTACCTACCTACCAGCCCTACCTACCTACCAGCCTTACCTACCTACCTACCGTACAAAGCTCAAAGTATAACAAGAAAAAAAAATTGCACAAAGGCGGACTTATCCTCAGAACAAATAAAACATATCACATGGTAAACTAAAGTGAAAGGAGACATCAAAAATGGCAATAATATGAAAGAAAAAGAAAATAACTATAAAAAACTAAGTAACTAAAACTAATTTAATCGAAAGTGCTTCTCATAATAATATCTACCTAACAGCCCTACCTACCTACCATCCCTACCTACCTAACAGCCCTACCTACCTAACAGCCCTACCTACCTACCATCCCTACCTACCTATCAGCACTACCTACCTACCATCCCTACCTACCTAACAGCCCTACCTACCTACCATCCCTACCTACCTAACATCCCTACCTACCTACCAGCCCTACCTACCTACCAGCCCTACCTACCTACCAGCCCTACCTACCTACCAGCCCTACCTACCTACCAGCCCTACCTACCTACCAGCCCTACCTACCTACCAGCCCTACCTACCTACGTACCGTACAAAGCTCAAAGTATAACAAGAAAAAAAAATTGCACAAAGGCGGACTTATCCTCGGAACAAATAAAACATATCACATGGTAAACTAAAGTGAAAGGACACATCAAAAATGGCAATAATATGAAAGAAAAAGAAAATAACTATAAAAAACTAAGTAACTAAAACTAATTTAATCGAAAGTGCTTCTCATAATAATATCTACCTAACAGCCCTACCTACCTACCATCCCTACCTACCTAACAGCCCTACCTACCTAACAGCCCTACCTACCTACCATCCCTACCTACCTATCAGCACTACCTACCTACCATCCCTACCTACCATCCCTACCTACCTATCAGCACTACCTACCTACCATCCCTACCTACCTAGCAGCCCTACCTACCTACCATCCCTACATACCTAACAGCCCTACCTACCTACCAGCCCTACCTACCTACCAGCCCTACCTACCTACCAGCCCTACCTACCTACCAGCCCTACCTACCTACGTACCGTACAAAGCTCAAAGTATAACAAGAAAAAAAAATTGCACAAAGGCGGATTTATCCTCAGAACAAATAAAACATATCACCTGGTAAACTTAAGTGAAAGGAGACATTAAAAATGGCAATAATATGAAAGAAAAAGAAAATAACTATAAAAAACTAAGTAACTAAAACTAATTTAATCGAAAGTGCTTCTCATAATAATATCTACCTACCATCCCTACCTACCTACCATCCCTACCTACCTAACAGCCCTACCTACCTACCAGCCCTACCTACCTACCAGCCCTACCTACCTACCAGCCCTACCTACCTACCAGCCCTACCTACCTACCAGCCCTACCTACCTACCAGCCCTACCTACCTACCAGCCCTACCTACCTACCAGCCCTACCTACCTACCTACCGTACAAAGCTCAAAGTATAACAAGAAAAAAAAATTGCACAAAGGCGGATTTATCCTCAGAACAAATAAAACATATCACATGGTAAACTAAAGTGAAAGGAGACATTACAAATGGCAATAATATGAAAGAAAAAGAAAATAACTATAAAAAACTAAGTAACTAAAACTAATTTAATCGAAAGTGCTTCTCATAATAATATCTACCTAACAGCCCTACCTACCTACCATCCCTACCTACCTAACAGCCCTACCTACCTACCATCCCTACCTACCTAACAGCCCTACCTACCTACCATCCCTACCTACCTACCAGCCCTACCTACCTACCAGCCCTACCTACCTACCTGCCCTACCTACCTACCAGCCCTACCTACCTACCAGCCCTACCTACCTACCAGCCCTACCTACCTACCTACCGTACAAAGCTCAAAGTATAACAAGAAAAAAAAATTGCACAAAGGCGGATTTATCCTCAGAACAAATAAAACATATCACATGGTAAACTAAAGTGAAAGGAGACATTAAAAATGGCAATAATATGAAAGAAAAAGAAAATAACTATAAAAAACTAAGTAACTAAAACTAATTTAATCGAAAGTGCTTCTCATAATAATATCTACCTAACAGCCCTACCTACCTACCATCCCTACCTACCTAACAGCCCTACCTACCTAACAGCCCTACCTACCTACCATCCCTACCTACCTACCAGCCCTACCTACCTACCAGCCCTACCTACCTACCAGCCCTACCTACCTACCAGCCTTACCTACCTACCTACCGTACAAAGCTCAAAGTATAACAAGAAAAAAAAATTGCACAAAGGCGGACTTATCCTCAGAACAAATAAAACATATCACATGGTAAACTAAAGTGAAAGGAGACATTAAAAATGGCAATAATATGAAAGAAAAACAAAATAACTATAAAAAACTAAGTAACTAAAACTAATTTAATCGAAAGTGCTTCCCATAATAATATCTACCTAACAGCCCTACCTACCTACCATCCCTACATACCTAACAGCCCTACCTATCTATCAGCCCTACCTACCTACCATCCCTACCTACCTACCATCCCTACCTACCTAACAGCCCTACCTACCTAACATCCCTACCTACCTAACAGCCCTACCTACCTACCAGCCCTACCTACCTACCAGCCCTACCTACCTACCTACCTACCTACCTACCTACCGTACAAAGCTCAAAGTATAACAAGAAAAAAAAATTGCACAAAGGCGGACTTATCCTCGGAACAAATAAAACATATCACATGGTAAACTAAAGTGAAAGGACACATTAAAAATAGCAATAATATGAAAGAAATAGAAAATAACTATAAAAAACTAAGTAACTAAAACTAATTTAATCGAAAGTGCTTCTCATAATAATATCTACCTAACAGCCGTACCTACCTACCATCCCTACCTACCTAACAGCCCTACCTACCTATCAGCCCTACCTACCTACCATCCCTACCTACCTACCATCCCTACCTACCTAACAGCCCTACCTACCTAACATCCCTACCTACCTAACAGCCCAACCTACCTACCAGCCCTACCTACCTACCAGCCCTACCTACCTACCTACCTACCTACCTACCGTACAAAGCTCAAAGTATAACAAGAAAAAAAAATTGCACAAAGGCGGACTTATTCCCGGAACAAATAAAACATATCACATGGTAAACTAAAGTGAAAGGAGACATCAAAAATGGCAATAATATGAAAGAAAAAGAAAATAACTATAAAAAACTAAGTAACTAAAACTAATTTAATCGAAAGTGCTTCTCATAATAATATCTACCTAACAGCCCTACCTACCTAACAGCCCTACCTACCTAACAGCCCTACCTACCTACCATCCCTACCTACCTATCAGCACTACCTACCTACCATCCCTACCTACCAAACAGCCCTACCTACCTACCATCCCTACCTACCTAACATCCCTACCTACCTACCAGCCCTACCTACCTACCAGCCCTACCTACCTACCAGCCCTACCTACCTACCTACTGTACAAAGCTCAAAGTATAACAAGAAAAAAAAATTGCACAAAGGCGGACTTATCCTCGGAACAAATAAAACATATCACATGGTAAACTAAAGTGAAAGGACACATTAAAAATGGCAATAATATGAAAGAAATAGAAAATAACTATAAAAAACTAAGTAACTAAAACTAATTTAATCGAAAGTGCTTCTCATAATAATATCTACCTAACAGCCCTACCTACCTACCATCCCTACCTACCTATCAGCCCTACCTACCTACCATCCCTACCTACCTAGCAGCCCTACCTACCTACCATCCCTACCTACCTAACAGCCCTACCTACCTACCAGCCCTACCTACCTACCAGCCCTACCTACCTACCAGCCCTACCTACCTACGTACCGTACAAAGCTCAAAGTATAATATATAACAGCCCTACCTACCTACCAGCCCTACCTACCTACCAGCCCTACCTACCTACCAGCCCTACCTACCTACCAGCCCTACCTACCTACCAGCCCTACCTACCTACGTACCGTACAAAGCTCAAAGTATAACAAGAAAAAAAAATTGCACAAAGGCGGACTTATCCTCGGAACAAATAAAACATATCACATGGTAAACTAAAGTGAAAGGACACATCAAAAATGGCAATAATATGAAAGAAAAAGAAAATAACTATAAAAAACTAAGTAACTAAAACTAATTTAATCGAAAGTGCTTCTCATAATAATATCTACCTAACAGCCCTACCTACCTACCATCCCTACCTACCTAACAGCCCTACCTACCTAACAGCCCTACCTACCTACCATCCCTACCTACCTATCAGCACTACCTACCTACCATCCCTACCTACCATCCCTACCTACCTATCAGCACTACCTACCTACCATCCCTACCTACCTAGCAGCCCTACCTACCTACCATCCCTACATACCTAACAGCCCTACCTACCTACCAGCCCTACCTACCTACCAGCCCTACCTACCTACCAGCCCTACCTACCTACCAGCCCTACCTACCTACGTACCGTACAAAGCTCAAAGTATAACAAGAAAAAAAAATTGCACAAAGGCGGATTTATCCTCAGAACAAATAAAACATATCACCTGGTAAACTTAAGTGAAAGGAGACATTAAAAATGGCAATAATATGAAAGAAAAAGAAAATAACTATAAAAAACTAAGTAACTAAAACTAATTTAATCGAAAGTGCTTCTCATAATAATATCTACCTACCATCCCTACCTACCTACCATCCCTACCTACCTAACAGCCCTACCTACCTACCAGCCCTACCTACCTACCAGCCCTACCTACCTACCAGCCCTACCTACCTACCAGCCCTACCTACCTACCAGCCCTACCTACCTACCAGCCCTACCTACCTACCAGCCCTACCTACCTACCAGCCCTACCTACCTACCTACCGTACAAAGCTCAAAGTATAACAAGAAAAAAAAATTGCACAAAGGCGGATTTATCCTCAGAACAAATAAAACATATCACATGGTAAACTAAAGTGAAAGGAGACATTAAAAATGGCAATAATATGAAAGAAAAAGAAAATAACTATAAAAAACTAAGTAACTAAAACTAATTTAATCGAAAGTGCTTCTCATAATAATATCTACCTAACAGCCCTACCTACCTACCATCCCTACCTACCTAACAGCCCTACCTACCTACCATCCCTACCTACCTAACAGCCCTACCTACCTACCATCCCTACCTACCTACCAGCCCTACCTACCTACCAGCCCTACCTACCTACCTGCCCTACCTACCTACCAGCCCTACCTACCTACCAGCCCTACCTACCTACCAGCCCTACCTACCTACCTACCGTACAAAGCTCAAAGTATAACAAGAAAAAAAAATTGCACAAAGGCGGATTTATCCTCAGAACAAATAAAACATATCACATGGTAAACTAAAGTGAAAGGAGACATTAAAAATGGCAATAATATGAAAGAAAAAGAAAATAACTATAAAAAACTAAGTAACTAAAACTAATTTAATCGAAAGTGCTTCTCATAATAATATCTACCTAACAGCCCTACCTACCTACCATCCCTACCTACCTAACAGCCCTACCTACCTAACAGCCCTACCTACCTACCATCCCTACCTACCTACCAGCCCTACCTACCTACCAGCCCTACCTAACTACCAGCCCTACCTACCTACCAGCCTTACCTACCTACCTACCGTACAAAGCTCAAAGTATAACAAGAAAAAAAAATTGCACAAAGGCGGACTTATCCTCAGAACAAATAAAACATATCACATGGTAAACTAAAGTGAAAGGAGACATTAAAAATGGCAATAATATGAAAGAAAAAGAAAATAACTATAAAAAACTAAGTAACTAAAACTAATTTAATCGAAAGTGCTTCTCATAATAATATCTACCTACCATCCCTACCTACCTACCATCCCTACCTACCTAACAGCCCTACCTACCTACCAGCCCTACCTACCTACCAGCCCTACCTACCTACCAGCCCTACCTACCTCCCAGCCCTACCTACCTACCAGCCCTACCTACCTACCAGCCCTACCTACCTACCAGCCCTACCTACCTACCAGCCCTACCTACCTACCTACCGTACAAAGCTCAAAGTATAACAAGAAAAAAAAATTGCACAAAGGCGGATTTATCCTCAGAACAAATAAAACATATCACATGGTAAACTAAAGTGAAAGGAGACATTAAAAATGGCAATAATATGAAAGAAAAAGAAAATAACTATAAAAAACTAAGTAACTAAAACTAATTTAATCGAAAGTGCTTCTCATAATAATATCTACCTAACAGCCCTACCTACCTACCATCCCTACCTACCTAACAGCCCTACCTACCTACCATCCCTACCTACCTAACAGCCCTACCTACCTACCATCCCTACCTACCTACCAGCCCTACCTACCTACCAGCCCTACCTACCTACCTGCCCTACCTACCTACCAGCCCTACCTACCTACCAGCCCTACCTACCTACCAGCCCTACCTACCTACCTACCGTACAAAGCTCAAAGTAGAACAAGAAAAAAAAATTGCACAAAGGCGGATTTATCCTCAGAACAAATAAAACATATCACATGGTAAACTAAAGTGAAAGGAGACATTAAAAATGGCAATAATATGAAAGAAAAAGAAAATAACTATAAAAAACTAAGTAACTAAAACTAATTTAATCGAAAGTGCTTCTCATAATAATATCTACCTAACAGCCCTACCTACCTACCATCCCTACCTACCTAACAGCCCTACCTACCTAACAGCCCTACCTACCTACCATCCCTACCTACCTACCAGCCCTACCTACCTACCAGCCCTACCTAACTACCAGCCCTACCTACCTACCAGCCTTACCTACCTACCTACCGTACAAAGCTCAAAGTATAACAAGAAAAAAAAATTGCACAAAGGCGGACTTATCCTCAGAACAAATAAAACATATCACATGGTAAACTAAAGTGAAAGGAGACATTAAAAATGGCAATAATATGAAAGAAAAACAAAATAACTATAAAAAACTAAGTAACTAAAACTAATTTAATCGAAAGTGCTTCCCATAATAATATCTACCTAACAGCCCTACCTACCTACCATCCCTACATACCTAACAGCCCTACCTATCTATCAGCCCTACCTACCTACCATCCCTACCTACCTACCATCCCTACCTACCTAACAGCCCTACCTACCTAACATCCCTACCTACCTAACAGCCCTACCTACCTACCAGCCCTACCTACCTACCAGCCCTACCTACCTACCTACCTACCTACCTACCGTACAAAGCTCAAAGTATAACAAGAAAAAAAAATTGCACAAAGGCGGACTTATCCTCGGAACAAATAAAACATATCACATGGTAAACTAAAGTGAAAGGACACATTAAAAATAGCAATAATATGAAAGAAATAGAAAATAACTATAAAAAACTAAGTAACTAAAACTAATTTAATCGAAAGTGCTTCTCATAATAATATCTACCTAACAGCCCTACCTACCTACCATCCCTACCTACCTAACAGCCCTACCTACCTACCATCCCTACCTACCTAACAGCCCTACCTACCTACCATCCCTACCTACCTACCAGCCCTACCTACCTACCAGCCCTACCTACCTACCAGCCCTACCTACCTACCTACCGTACAAAGCTCAAAGTATAACAAGAAAAAAAAATTGCACAAAGGCGGACTTATCCTCAGAACAAATAAAACATTACATGGTAAACTAAAGTGAAAGGAGACATTAAAAATGGCAATAATATGAAAGAAAAAGAAAATAACTATAAAAAACTAAGTAACTAAAACTAATTTAATCGAAAGTGCTTCTCATAATAATATCTACCTAACAGCCCTACCTACCTACCATCCCTACCTACCTAACAGCCCTACCTACCTATCAGCCCTACCTACCTACTATCCCTACCTACCTACCATCCCTACCTACCTAACAGCCCTACCTACCTACCTACCTACCTACCTACCGTACAAAGCTCAAAGTATAAAAAGAAAAAAAAATTGCACAAAGGCGGACTTATTCCCGGAACAAATAAAACATATCACATGGTAAACTAAAGTGAAAGGAGACATCAAAAATGGCAATAATATGAAAGAAAAAGAAAATAACTATAAAAAACTAAGTAACTAAAACTAATTTAATCGAAAGTGCTTCTCATAATAATATCTACCTAACAGCCCTACCTACCTACCATCCCTACCTACCTAACAGCCCTACCTACCTAACAGCCCTACCTACCTACCATCCCTACCTACCTATCAGCACTACCTACCTACCATCCCTACCTACCTAACAGCCCTACCTACCTACCATCCCTACCTACCTAACATCCCTACCTACCTACCAGCCCTACCTACCTACCAGCCCTACCTACCTACCAGCCCTACCTACCTACCTACTGTACAAAGCTCAAAGTATAACAAGAAAAAAAAATTGCACAAAGGCGGACTTATCCTCGGAACAAATAAAACATATCACATGGTAAACTAAAGTGAAAGGACACATTAAAAATGGCAATAATATGAAAGAAATAGAAAATAACTATAAAAAACTAAGTAACTAAAACTAATTTAATCGAAAGTGCTTCTCATAATAATATCTACCTAACAGCCCTACCTACCTACCATCCCTACCTACCTAACAGCCCTACCTACCTACCAGCCCTACCTACCTAACAGCCCTACCTACCTACCAGCCCTACCTACCTACCAGCCCTACCTACCTACCAGCCCTACCTACCTACCAGCCCTATCTACCTACCTACCGTACAAAGCTCAAAGTATAACAAGAAAAAAAAATTGCGCAAAGGCGGATTTATCCTCAGAACAAATAAAACATATCACATGGTAAACTAAAGTGAAAGGAGACATTAAAAATGGCAATAATATGAAAGAAAAAGAAAATAACTATAAAAAACTAAGTAACTAAAACTAATTTAATCGAAAGTGCTTCTCATAATAATATCTACCAAACAGCCCTACCTACCTACCATCCCTACCTACCTAACAGCCCTACCTACCTAACAGCCCTACCTACCTACCATCCCTACCTACCTACCAGCCCTACCTACCTACCAGCCCTACCTACCTACCAGCCCTACCTACCTACCAGCCCTACCTACCTACCTACCGTACAAAGCTCAAAGTATAACAAGAAAAAAAAATTGCACAAAGGCGGACTTATCCTCAGAACAAATAAAACATATCACATGGTAAACTAAAGTGAAAGGAGACATTAAAAATGGCAATAATATGAAAGAAAAAGAAAATAACTATAAAAAACTAAGTAACTAAAACTAATTTAATCGAAAGTGCTTCCCATAATAATATCTACCTAACAGCCCTACCTACCTACCATCCCTACCTACCTAACAGCCCTACTTCCTATCAGCCCTACCTACCTACCATCCCTACCTACCTAACATCCCTACCTACCTAACATCCCTACCTTCCTACCAGCCCTACCTACCTACCAACCCTACCTACCTACCAGCCCTACCTACCTACCATCCCTACCTACCTTCCAGCCCTACCTACCTACCAGCCCTACCTACCTACCAGCCCTACCTCCCGACCAGCCCTACCTACCTACCAGCCCTACCTACCTACCAGCCCTACCTGCCTACCTACCTACCTACCTACCTACCGTACAAAGCTCAAAGTATAACAAGAAAAAAAAATTGCACAAAGGTGGACTTATCCTCAGAACAAATAAAACATATCACATGGTAAACTAAAGTGAAAGAAGACATTAAAAATGGCAATAATATGAAAGAAAAAGAAAATAACTATAAAAAACTAAGTAACTAAAACTAATTTAATCGAAAGTGCTTCTCATAATAATATCTACCTAACAGCCCTACCTACCTACCATCCCTACCTACCTATCAGCCCTACCTACCTACCATCCCTACCTACCTAGCAGCCCTACCTACCTACCATCCCTACCTACCTAACAGCCCTACCTACCTACCAGCCCTACCTACCTACCAGCCCTACCTACCTACCAGCCCTACCTACCTACCTACCTACCGTACAAAGCTCAAAGTATAACAAGAAAAAAAAATTGCACAAAGGCGGACTTATCCTCGGAAGAAATAAAACATATCACATGGTAAACAAAAGTGAAAGGACACATTAAGAATGGCAATAATATGAAAGAAATAGAAAATAACTATAAAAAACTAAGTAACTAAAACTAATTTTATCGAAAGTGCTTCTCATAATAATATCTACCTAACAGCCCTACCTACCTACCATCCCGACCTACCTAACAGCCCTATCTACCTACCATCCCTACCTACCTAACAGCCCTACCTACCTACCATCCCTACCTACCTACCAGCCCTACCTACCTACCAGCCCTACCTACCTACCAGCCCTACCTACCTACCAGCCCTACCTACCTACCAGCCCTACCTACCTACCTACCGTACAAAGCTCAAAGTATAACAAGAAAAAAAAATTGCACAAAGGCGGACTTATCCTCAGAACAAATAAAACATTACATGGTAAACTAAAGTGAAAGGAGACATTAAAAATGGCAATAATATGAAAGAAAAAGAAAATAACTATAAAAAACTAAGTAACTAAAACTAATTTAATCGAAAGTGCTTCTCATAATAATATCTACCTAACAGCCCTACCTACCTACCATCCCTACCTACCTACCAGCCCTACCTACCTACCAGCCCTACCTACCTACCATCCCTACCTACCTACCATCCCTACCTACCTAACAGCCCTACCTACCTACCTACCTACCTACCTACCGTACAAAGCTCAAAGTATAACAAGAAAAAAAAATTGCACAAAGGCGGACTTATTCCCGGAACAAATAAAACATATCACATGGTAAACTAAAGTGAAAGGAGACATCAAAAATGGCAATAATATGAAAGAAAAAGAAAATAACTATAAAAAACTAAGTAACTAAAACTAATTTAATCGAAAGTGCTTCTCATAATAATATCTACCTAACAGCCCTACCTACCTACCATCCCTACCTACCTAACAGCCCTACCTACCTAACAGCCCTACCTACCTACCATCCCTACCTACCTATCAGCCCTACCTACCTACCATCCCTACCTACCTAACAGCCCTACCTACCTACCATCCCTACCTACCTAACATCCCTACCTACCTACCAGCCCTACCTACCTACCAGCCCTACCTACCTACCAGCCCTACCTACCTACCTACTGTACAAAGCTCAAAGTATAACAAGAAAAAAAAATTGCACAAAGGCGGACTTATCCTCGGAACAAATAAAACATATCACATGGTAAACTAAAGTGAAAGGACACATTAAAAATGGCAATAATATGAAAGAAATAGAAAATAACTATAAAAAACTAAGTAACTAAAACTAATTTAATCGAAAGTGCTTCTCATAATAATATCTACCTAACAGCCCTACCTACCTACCATCCCTACCTACCTAACAGCCCTACCTACCTACCAGCCCTACCTACCTAACAGCCCTACCTACCTACCAGCCCTACCTACCTACCAGCCCTACCTACCTACTAGCCCTACCTACCTACCTATCGTACAAAGCTCAAAGTATAACAAGAAAAAAAAATTGCGCAAAGGCGGATTTATCCTCAGAACAAATAAAACATATCACATGGTAAACTAAAGTGAAAGGAGACATTAAAAATGGCAATAATATGAAAGAAAAAGAAAATAACTATAAAAAACTAAGTAACTAAAACTAATTTAATCGAAAGTGCTTCTCATAATAATATCTACCAAACAGCCCTACCTACCTACCATCCCTACCTACCTAACAGCCCTACCTACCTAACAGCCCTACCTACCTACCATCCCTACCTACCTACCAGCCCTACCTACCTACCAGCCCTACCTACCTACCAGCCCTACCTACCTACCAGCCCTACCTACCTACCTACCGTACAAAGCTCAAAGTATAACAAGAAAAAAAAATTGCACAAAGGCGGACTTATCCTCAGAACAAATAAAACATATCACATGGTAAACTAAAGTGAAAGGAGACATTAAAAATGGCAATAATATGAAAGAAAAAGAAAATAACTATAAAAAACTAAGTAACTAAAACTAATTTAATCGAAAGTGCTTCCCATAATAATATCTACCTAACAGCCCTACCTACCTACCATCCCTACCTACCTAACAGCCCTACCTACCTATCAGCCCTACCTACCTACCATCCCTACCTACCTAACATCCCTACCTACCTAACATCCCTACCTTCCTACCAGCCCTACCTACCTACCAGCCCTACCTACCTACCAGCCCTACCTACCTACCATCCCTACCTACCTTCCAGCCCTACCTACCTACCAGCCCTACCTACCTACCAGCCCTACCTCCCGACCAGCCCTACCTACCTACCAGCCCTACCTACCTACCAGCCCTACCTGCCTACCTACCTACCTACCTACCTACCGTACAAAGCTCAAAGTATAACAAGAAAAAAAAATTGCACAAAGGTGGACTTATCCTCAGAACAAATAAAACATATCACATGGTAAACTAAAGTGAAAGAAGACATTAAAAATGGCAATAATATGAAAGAAAAAGAAAATAACTATAAAAAACTAAGTAACTAAAACTAATTTAATCGAAAGTGCTTCTCATAATAATATCTACCTAACAGCCCTACCTACCTACCATCCCTACCTACCTATCAGCCCTACCTACCTACCATCCCTACCTACCTAGCAGCCCTACCTACCTACCATCCCTACCTACCTAACAGCCCTACCTACCTACCAGCCCTACCTACCTACCAGCCCTACCTACCTACCAGCCCTACCTACCTACCTACCTACCGTACAAAGCTCAAAGTATAACAAGAAAAAAAAATTGCACAAAGGCGGACTTATCCTCGGAAGAAATAAAACATATCACATGGTAAACAAAAGTGAAAGGACACATTAAGAATGGCAATAATATGAAAGAAATAGAAAATAACTATAAAAAACTAAGTAACTAAAACTAATTTTATCGAAAGTGCTTCTCATAATAATATCTACCTAACAGCCCTACCTACCTACCATCCCGACCTACCTAACAGCCCTATCTACCTACCATCCCTACCTACCTAACAGCCCTACCTACCTACCATCCCTACCTACCTACCAGCCCTACCTACCTACCAGCCCTACCTACCTACCAGCCCTACCTACCTACCAGCCCTACCTACCTACCAGCCCTACCTACCTACATACCGTACAAAGCTCAAAGTATAACAAGAAAAAAAAATTGCACAAAGGCGGACTTATCCTCAGAACAAATAAAACATTACATGGTAAACTAAAGTGAAAGGAGACATTAAAAATGGCAATAATATGAAAGAAAAAGAAAATAACTATAAAAAACTAAGTAACTAAAACTAATTTAATCGAAAGTGCTTCTCATAATAATATCTACCTAACAGCCCTACCTACCTACCATCCCTACCTACCTAACAGCCCTACCTACCTATCAGCCCTACCTACCTACTATCCCTACCTACCTACCATCCCTACCTACCTAACAGCCCTACCTACCTACCTACCTACCTACCTACCGTACAAAGCTCAAAGTATAACAAGAAAAAAAAATTGCACAAAGGCGGACTTATTCCCGGAACAAATAAAACATATCACATGGTAAACTAAAGTGAAAGGAGACATCAAAAATGGCAATAATATGAAAGAAAAAGAAAATAACTATAAAAAACTAAGTAACTAAAACTAATTTAATCGAAAGTGCTTCTCATAATAATATCTACCTAACAGCCCTACCTACCTACCATCCCTACCTACCTAACAGCCCTACCTACCTAACAGCCCTACCTACCTACCATCCCTACCTACCTATCAGCACTACCTACCTACCATCCCTACCTACCTAACAGCCCTACCTACCTACCATCCCTACCTACCTAACATCCCTACCTACCTACCAGCCCTACCTACCTACCAGCCCTACCTACCTACCAGCCCTACCTACCTACCTACCGTACAAAGCTCAAAGTATAACAAGAAAAAAAAATTGCACAAAGGCGGACTTATCCTCAGAACAAATAAAACATTACATGGTAAACTAAAGTGAAAGGAGACATTAAAAATGGCAATAATATGAAAGAAAAAGAAAATAACTATAAAAAACTAAGTAACTAAAACTAATTTAATCGAAAGTGCTTCTCATAATAATATCTACCTAACAGCCCTACCTACCTACCATCCCTACCTACCTAACAGCCCTACCTACCTATCAGCCCTACCTACCTACTATCCCTACCTACCTACCATCCCTACCTACCTAACAGCCCTACCTACCTACCTACCTACCTACCTACCGTACAAAGCTCAAAGTATAACAAGAAAAAAAAATTGCACAAAGGCGGACTTATTCCCGGAACAAATAAAACATATCACATGGTAAACTAAAGTGAAAGGAGACATCAAAAATGGCAATAATATGAAAGAAAAAGAAAATAACTATAAAAAACTAAGTAACTAAAACTAATTTAATCGAAAGTGCTTCTCATAATAATATCTACCTAACAGCCCTACCTACCTACCAGCCCTACCTACCTAACAGCCCTACCTACCTACCAGCCCTACCTACCTACCATCCCTACCTACCTATCAGCACTACCTACCTACCATCCCTACCTACCTAACAGCCCTACCTACCTACCATCCCTACCTACCTAACATCCCTACCTACCTACCAGCCCTACCTACCTACCAGCCCTACCTACCTACCATCCCTACCTACCTACCTACTGTACAAAGCTCAAAGTATAACAAGAAAAAAAAATTGCACAAAGGCGGACTTATCCTCGGAACAAATAAAACATATCACATGGTAAACTAAAGTGAAAGGACACATTAAAAATGGCAATAATATGAAAGAAATAGAAAATAACTATAAAAAACTAAGTAACTAAAACTAATTTAATCGAAAGTGCTTCTCATAATAATATCTACCTAACAGCCCTACCTACCTACCATCCCTACCTACCTAACAGCCCTACCTACCTACCAGCCCTACCTACCTAACAGCCCTACCTACCTACCAGCCCTATCTACCTACCAGCCCTACCTACCTACCAGCCCTACCTACCTACCAGCCCTACCTACCTACCTACCGTACAAAGCTCAAACTATAACAAGAAAAAAAAATTGCGCAAAGGCGGATTTATCCTCAGAACAAATAAAACATATCACATGGTAAACTAAAGTGAAAGGAGACATTAAAAATGGCAATAATATGAAAGAAAAAGAAAATAACTATAAAAAACTAAGTAACTAAAACTAATTTAATCGAAAGTGCTTCTCATAATAATATCTACCAAACAGCCCTACCTACCTACCATCCCTACCTACCTAACAGCCCTACCTACCTAACAGCCCTACCTACCTACCATCCCTACCTACCTACCAGCCCTACCTACCTACCAGCCCTACCTACCTACCAGCCCTACCTACCTACCAGCCCTACCTACCTACCAGCCCTACCTACCTACCAGCCCTACCTACCTACCTACCGTACAAAGCTCAAAGTATAACAAGAAAAAAAAATTGCACAAAGGTGGACTTATCCTCAGAACAAATAAAACATATCACATGGTAAACTAAAGTGAAAGAAGACATTAAAAATGGCAATAATATGAAAGAAAAAGAAAATAACTATAAAAAACTAAGTAACTAAAACTAATTTAATCGAAAGTGCTTCTCATAATAATATCTACCTAACAGCCCTACCTACCTACCATCCCTACCTACCTATCAGCCCTACCTACCTACCATCCCTACCTACCTAGCAGCCCTACCTACCTACCATCCCTACCTACCTAACAGCCCTACCTACCTACCAGCCCTACCTACCTACCAGCCCTACCTACCTACCAGCCCTACCTACCTACCAGCCCTACCTACCTACCTACCTACCGTACAAAGCTCAAAGTATAACAAGAAAAAAAAATTGCACAAAGGCGGACTTATTCCCGGAACAAATAAAACATATCACATGGTAAACTAAAGTGAAAGGAGACATCAAAAATGGCAATAATATGAAAGAAAAAGAAAATAACTTTAAAAAACTAAGTAACTAAAACTAATTTAATCGAAAGTGCTTCTCATAATAATATCTACCTAACAGCCCTACCTACCTACCATCCCTACCTACCTAACAGCCCTACCTACCTAACAGCCCTACCTACCTACCATCCCTACCTACCTATCAGCACTACCTACCTACCATCCCTACCTACCTAACAGCCCTACCTACCTACCATCCCTACCTACCTAACATCCCTACCTACCTACCAGCCCTACCTACCTACCAGCCCTACCTACCTACCAGCCCTACCTACCTACCTACTGTACAAAGCTCAAAGTATAACAAGAAAAAAAAATTGCACAAAGGCGGACTTATCCTCGGAACAAATAAAACATATCACATGGTAAACTAAAGTGAAAGGACACATTAAAAATGGCAATAATATGAAAGAAATAGAAAATAACTATAAAAAACTAAGTAACTAAAACTAATTTAATCGAAAGTGCTTCTCATAATAATATCTACCTAACAGCCCTACCTACCTACCATCCCTACCTACCTAACAGCCCTACCTACCTACCAGCCCTACCTACCTAACAGCCCTACCTACCTACCAGCCCTACCAACCTACCAGCCCTACCTACCTACCAGCCCTACCTACCTACTAGCCCTACCTACCTACCTATCGTACAAAGCTCAAAGTATAACAAGAAAAAAAAATTGCGCAAAGGCGGATTTATCCTCAGAACAAATAAAACATATCACATGGTAAACTAAAGTGAAAGGAGACATTAAAAATGGCAATAATATGAAAGAAAAAGAAAATAACTATAAAAAACTAAGTAACTAAAACTAATTTAATCGAAAGTGCTTCTCATAATAATATCTACCAAACAGCCCTACCTACCTACCATCCCTACCTACCTAACAGCCCTACCTACCTAACAGCCCTACCTACCTACCATCCCTACCTACCTACCAGCCCTACCTACCTACCAGCCCTACCTACCTACCAGCCCTACCTACCTACCAGCCCTACCTACCTACCTACCGTACAAAGCTCAAAGTATAACAAGAAAAAAAAATTGCACAAAGGCGGACTTATCCTCAGAACAAATAAAACATATCACATGGTAAACTAAAGTGAAAGGAGACATTAAAAATGGCAATAATATGAAAGAAAAAGAAAATAACTATAAAAAACTAAGTAACTAAAACTAATTTAATCGAAAGTGCTTCCCATAATAATATCTACCTAACAGCCCTACCTACCTACCATCCCTACCTACCTAACAGCCCTACCTACCTATCAGCCCTACCTACCTACCATCCCTACCTACCTAACATCCCTACCTACCTAACATCCCTACCTTCCTACCAGCCCTACCTACCTACCAGCCCTACCTACCTACCAGCCCTACCTACCTACCATCCCTACCTACCTTCCAGCCCTACCTACCTACCAGCCCTACCTACCTACCAGCCCTACCTCCCGACCAGCCCTACCTACCTACCAGCCCTACCTACCTACCAGCCCTACCTGCCTACCTACCTACCTACCTACCTACCGTACAAAGCTCAAAGTATAACAAGAAAAAAAAATTGCACAAAGGTGGACTTATCCTCAGAACAAATAAAACATATCACATGGTAAACTAAAGTGAAAGAACACATTAAAAATGGCAATAATATGAAAGAAAAAGAAAATAACTATAAAAAACTAAGTAACTAAAACTAATTTAATCGAAAGTGCTTCTCATAATAATATCTACCTAACAGCCCTACCTACCTACCATCCCTACCTACCTATCAGCCCTACCTACCTACCATCCCTACCTACCTAGCAGCCCTACCTACCTACCATCCCTACCTACCTAACAGCCCTACCTACCTACCAGCCCTACCTACCTACCAGCCCTACCTACCTACCAGCCCTACCTACCTACCTACCTACCGTACAAAGCTCAAAGTATAACAAGAAAAAAAAATTGCACAAAGGCGGACTTATCCTCGGAAGAAATAAAACATATCACATGGTAAACAAAAGTGAAAGGACACATTAAGAATGGCAATAATATGAAAGAAATAGAAAATAACTATAAAAAACTAAGTAACTAAAACTAATTTTATCGAAAGTGCTTCTCATAATAATATCTACCTAACAGCCCTACCTACCTACCATCCCGACCTACCTAACAGCCCTATCTACCTACCATCCCTACCTACCTAACAGCCCTACCTACCTACCATCCCTACCTACCTACCAGCCCTACCTACCTACCAGCCCTACCTACCTACCAGCCCTACCTACCTACCAGCCCTACCTACCTACCAGCCCTACCTACCTACCTACCGTACAAAGCTCAAAGTATAACAAGAAAAAAAAATTGCACAAAGGCGGACTTATCCTCAGAACAAATAAAACATTACATGGTAAACTAAAGTGAAAGGAGACATTAAAAATGGCAATAATATGAAAGAAAAAGAAAATAACTATAAAAAACTAAGTAACTAAAACTAATTTAATCGAAAGTGCTTCTCATAATAATATCTACCTAACAGCCCTACCTACCTACCATCCCTACCTACCTAACAGCCCTACCTACCTATCAGCCCTACCTACCTACTATCCCTACCTACCTACCATCCCTACCTACCTAACAGCCCTACCTACCTACCTACCTACCTACCTACCGTACAAAGCTCAAAGTATAACAAGAAAAAAAAATTGCACAAAGGCGGACTTATTCCCGGAACAAATAAAACATATCACATGGTAAACTAAAGTGAAAGGAGACATCAAAAATGGCAATAATATGAAAGAAAAAGAAAATAACTATAAAAAACTAAGTAACTAAAACTAATTTAATCGAAAGTGCTTCTCATAATAATATCTACCTAACAGCCCTACCTACCTACCATCCCTACCTACCTAACAGCCCTACCTACCTAACAGCCCTACCTACCTACCATCCCTACCTACCTATCAGCACTACCTACCTACCATCCCTACCTACCTAACAGCCCTACCTACCTACCATCCCTACCTACCTAACATCCCTACCTACCTACCAGCCCTACCTACCTACCAGCCCTACCTACCTACCAGCCCTACCTACCTACCTACTGTACAAAGCTCAAAGTATAACAAGAAAAAAAAATTGCACAAAGGCGGACTTATCCTCGGAACAAATAAAACATATCACATGGTAAACTAAAGTGAAAGGAGACATTAAAAATGGCAATAATATGAAAGAAAAAGAAAATAACTATAAAAAACTAAGTAACTAAAACTAATTTAATCGAAAGTGCTTCTCATAATAATATCTACCAAACAGCCCTACCTACCTACCATCCCTACCTACCTATCAGCACTACCTACCTACCATCCCTACCTACCTAACAGCCCTACCTACCTACCATCCCTACCTACCTAACATCCCTACCTACCTACCAGCCCTACCTACCTACCAGCCCTACCTACCTACCAGCCCTACCTACCTACCTACTGTACAAAGCTCAAAGTATAACAAGAAAAAAAAATTGCACAAAGGCGGACTTATCCTCGGAACAAATAAAACATATCACATGGTAAACTAAAGTGAAAGGAGACATTAAAAATGGCAATAATATGAAAGAAAAAGAAAATAACTATAAAAAACTAAGTAACTAAAACTAATTTAATCGAAAGTGCTTCTCATAATAATATCTACCAAACAGCCCTACCTACCTACCATCCCTACCTACCTAACAGCCCTACCTACCTAACAGCCCTACCTACCTACCATCCCTACCTACCTACCAGCCCTACCTACCTACCAGCCCTACCTACCTACCAGCCCTACCTACCTACCAGCCCTAACTACCTACCTACCGTACAAAGCTCAAAGTATAACAAGAAAAAAAAATTGCACAAAGGCGGACTTATCCTCAGAACAAATAAAACATATCACATGGTAAACTAAAGTGAAAGGAGACATTAAAAATGGCAATAATATGAAAGAAAAAGAAAATAACTATAAAAAACTAAGTAACTAAAACTAATTTAATCGAAAGTGCTTCCCATAATAATATCTACCTAACAGCCCTACCTACCTACCATCCCTACCTACCTAACAGCCCTACCTACCTATCAGCCCTACCTACCTACCATCCCTACCTACCTAACATCCCTACCTACCTAACATCCCTACCTTCCTACCAGCCCTACCTACCTACCAGCCCTACCTACCTACCAGCCCTACCTACCTACCATCCCTACCTACCTACCAGCCCTACCTACCTACCAGCCCTACCTACCTACCAGCCCTACCTCCCGACCAGCCCTACCTACCTACCAGCCCTACCTACCTACCAGCCCTACCTGCCTACCTACCTACCTACCTACCTACCGTACAAAGCTCAAAGTATAACAAGAAAAAAAAATTGCACAAAGGTGGACTTATCCTCAGAACAAATAAAACATATCACATGGTAAACTAAAGTGAAAGAAGACATTAAAAATGGCAATAATATGAAAGAAAAAGAAAATAACTATAAAAAACTAAGTAACTAAAACTAATTTAATCGAAAGTGCTTCTCATAATAATATCTACCTAACAGCCCTACCTACCTACCATCCCTACCTACCTATCAGCCCTACCTACCTACCATCCCTACCTACCTAGCAGCCCTACCTACCTACCATCCCTACCTACCTACCAGCCCTACCTACCTACCAGCCCTACCTACCTACCAGCCCTACCTACCTACCAGCCCTACCTACCTACCTACCTACCGTACAAAGCTCAAAGTATAACAAGAAAAAAAAATTGCACAAAGGCGGACTTATCCTCGGAAGAAATAAAACATATCACATGGTAAACAAAAGTGAAAGGACACATTAAGAATGGCAATAATATGAAAGAAATAGAAAATAACTATAAAAAACTAAGTAACTAAAACTAATTTTATCGAAAGTGCTTCTCGTAATAATATCTACCTAACAGCCCTACCTACCTACCATCCCGACCTACCTAACAGCCCTATCTACCTACCATCCCTACCTACCTAACAGCCCTACCTACCTACCATCCCTACCTACCTACCAGCCCTACCTACCTACCAGCCCTACCTACCTACCAGCCCTACCTACCTACCAGCCCTACCTACCTACCAGCCCTACCTACCTACCTACCGTACAAAGCTCAAAGTATAACAAGAAAAAAAAATTGCACAAAGGCGGACTTATCCTCAGAACAAATAAAACATTACATGGTAAACTAAAGTGAAAGGAGACATTAAAAATGGCAATAATATGAAAGAAAAAGAAAATAACTATAAAAAACTAAGTAACTAAAACTAATTTAATCGAAAGTGCTTCTCATAATAATATCTACCTAACAGCCCAACCTACCTACCATCCCTACCTACCTAACAGCCCTACCTACCTAACAGCCCTACCTACCTACCATCCCTACCTACCTACCAGATCTACCTACCTACCAGCCCTACCTACCTACCAGCCCTACCTACCTACCAGCCCTACCTACCTACCAGCCCTACCTACCTACCTACCGTACAAAGCTCAAAGTATAACAAGAAAAAAAAATTGCACAAAGGCGGACTTATCCTCAGAACAAATAAAACATTACATGGTAAACTAAAGTGAAAGGAGACATTAAAAATGGCAATAATATGAAAGAAAAAGAAAATAACTATAAAAAACTAAGTAACTAAAACTAATTTAATCGAAAGTACTTCTCATAATAATATCTACCTAACAGCCCTACCTACCTACCATCCCTACCTACCTAACAGCCCTACCTACCTACCATCCCTACCTACCTAACAGCCCTACCTACCTAACAGCCCTACCTACCTACCATCCCTACCTACCTAGCAGCCCTACCTACCTACCAGCCCTACCTACCTACCAGCCCTACCTACCTACCAGCCCTACCTACCTACCTACCGTACAAAGCTCAAAGTATAACAAGAAAAAAAAATTGCACAAAGGCGGACTTATCCTCAGAACAAATAAAACATATCACATGGTAAACTAAAGTGAAAGGACACATTAAAAATGGCAATAATATGAAAGAAAAAGAAAATAACTATTAAAAACTAAGTAACTAAAACTAATTTAATCGAAAGTGCTTCCCATAATAATATCTACCTAACAGCCCTACCTACCTACCATCCCTACCTACCTAACAGCCCTACCTACCTATCAGCCCTACCTACCTACCATCCCTACCTACCTAACATCCCTACCTACCTAACATCCCTACCTACCTAACAGCCCTACCTACCTACCAGCCCTACCTACCTACCAGCCCTACCTACCTACCATCCCTACCTACCTACCAGCCCTACCTACCTACCAGCCCTACCTACCTACCAGCCCTACCTACCTACCAGCCCTACCTCCCGACCAGCCCTACCTACCTACCAGCCCTACCTACCTACCAGCCCTACCTGCCTACCTACCTACCTACCTACCGTACAAAGCTCAAAGTATAACAAGAAAAAAAAATTGCACAAAGGTGGACTTATCCTCAGAACAAATAAAACATATCACATGGTAAACTAAAGTGAAAGGAGACATTAAAAATGGCAATAATATGAAAGAAAAAGAAAATAACTATAAAAAACTAAGTAACTAAAACTAATTTAATCGAAAGTGCTTCTCATAATAATATCTACCTAACAGCCCTACCTACCTACCATCCTTACCTACCTATCAGCCCTACCTACCTACCATCCCTACCTACCTAGCAGCCCTACCTACCTACCATCCCTACCTACCTAACAGCCCTACCTACCTACCAGCCCTACCTACCCACCAGCCCTACCTACCTACCAGCCCTACCTACCTACCTACCTACCGTACAAAGCTCAAAGTATAACAAGAAAAAAAAATTGCACAAAGGCGGACTTATCCTCGGAACAAATAAAACATATCACATGGTAAACTAAAGTGAAAGGACACATTAAAAATGGCAATAATATGAAAGAAATAGAAAATAACTATAAAAAACTAAGTAACTAAAACTAATTTTATCGAAAGTGCTTCTCGTAATAATATCTACCTAACAGCCCTACCTACCTACCATCCCTACCTACCTAACAGCCCTACCTACCTACCATCCCTACCTACCTAACAGCCCTACCTACCTACCATCCCTACCTACCTACCAGCACTACCTACCTGCCAGCCCTACCTACCTACCAGCCCTACCTACCTACCAGCCCTACCTACCTACCAGCCCTACCTACCTACCAGCCCTACCTACCTACCTACCGTACAAAGCTCAAAGTATAACAAGAAAAAAAAATTGCACAAAGGCGGATTTATCCTCAGAACAAATAAAACATATCACATGGTAAACTAAAGTGAAAGGAGACATTAAAAATGGCAATAATATGAAAGAAAAAGAAAATAACTATAAAAAACTAAGTAACTAAAACTAATTTAATCGAAAGTGCTTCTCATAATAATATCTACCTAACAGCCCTACCTACCTACCATCCCTACCTACCTAACAGCCCTACCTACCTACCATCCCTACCTACCTACCAGCCCTACCTACCTACCAGCCCTACCTACCTACCAGCCCTACCTACCTACCAGCCCTACCTACCTACCAGCCCTACCTACCTACCTACCGTACAAAGCTCAAAGTATAACAAGAAAAAAAAATTGCACAAAGGCGGACTTATCCTCAGAACAAATAAAACATTACATGGTAAACTAAAGTGAAAGGAGACATTAAAAATGGCAATAATATGAAAGAAAAAGAAAATAACTATAAAAAACTAAGTAACTAAAACTAATTTAATCGAAAGTGCTTCTCATAATAATATCTACCTAACAGCCCTACCTACCTACCATCCCTACCTACCTAACAGCCCTACCTACCTATCAGCCCTACCTACCTACCATCCCTACCTACCTACCATCCCTACCTACCTAACAGCCCTACCTACCTAACATCCCTACCTACCTAACAGCCCTACCTACCTACCAGCCCTACCTACCTACCAGCCCTACCTACCTACCTACCTACCTACCTACCGTACAAAGCTCAAAGTATAACAAGAAAAAAAAATTGCACAAAGGCGGACTTATTCCCGGAACAAATAAAACATATCACATGGTAAACTAAAGTGAAAGGACACATTAAAAATTGCAATAATATGAAAGAAAAAGAAAATAACTATAAAAAACTATGTAACTAAAACTAATTTAATCGAAAGTGCTACTCATAATAATATCTACCTAACAGCCCTACCTACCTACCAGCCCTACCTACCTATCAGCCCTACCTACCTACCAGCCCTACCTACATTAAACGGGAAATAGGACATAAAGGACACCAAAATATATCTAATACACTAATACTAATATACTAATAATACTAGGACAAAAAATAAAATTCAATATAAACAAAATTCTGAGGGTAGTGCGCGTGATTGTAAGAAAGCAAGGAACACTTTCCAGCGTTGAAACGTATTCAATATTTGATTATGAAATAACAGAAATAATTAATTACTAAAAGTTTCTAAAAGAATAAAGAAACATTTATAATTACTCACAGTACAACAGCAATATGTTCTTATCCCGTACCACTATCACTGTCCAACTCAAGCACTAGGTACAAAGTAAAGCGTCGAAGCGGGTTGTCCGTCATTTATACAAGTACTCAAAAAAGTTGATCGTTTGACTCGATTCCGGAAAACTACTAGGTATATCGCACGATCTCGTGACATGACGTGACAAAAAATTATTACTTACCCACAATATATATCAAAACACTATCCATTTATAAAAGGATAGCGGGGTAGTCTTAAATCTACCTTATAATATTTATTTTATTTTTTAATACAAACAATTTGTAAATATGTAACAAATAGATAATTTAATAATGAGACCTTTAAGGCTCAGCGGCGACATCTATATTATTGTTTTAAAAAGTTATCAAATTAATCTTGATATACACATAATACATTTCTCCCTAATTCATTATAGGTTTATGGGTATACCATAGGATATTTGATGATTAATTCTCTAACTCACTTATTATAATTATAGTAACACAGTCCTATTGGATCAGATGTTTAACAGACAGTTCACTTTACCTTAAAAAGGAGCTTTGACAATTGTTTGATTTATTTTGATTCTGTTATTGATTAGAAGAGATTATAATAAATGTAATGTAAATTTTTCATTACTAACATTAAAGATATATTTAAAAAAAATTAATAGTATTGAGACATATGAATGATGTTTATGATTAACTTAACACTTTCACTGCCAGCTCCGTAGCGTGTACGGAGACGCAAGTTTCACCCCAGGGCCGTAGCATGTACGGAGCAATTAAAAGTCAATTTTTTATAGTATTTAATTGGCTCAACATTTTTTTTACTATTTTTCCGTTTATTTAAATGCCTTTATGCAAACGTTTATATGAAAAATTGAAACAGCACACAGGGCTCAATTTCTGAAAATCTGGTGGCAGCGAAAGTGTTAAAAATATATTTATACCGTTTTGAGATCTTTGTGACTATAAATATCAAAATAAATCAAATTGTAGCGATTTTAAATATGTATAATAAAGTTGGTTCGTATTTCTTTTATTTAGTTGTTTAATGAATTTATTAAGAAACTTTATTATGTAAATTACAATCTTTTCTCGGAAGTTAACATATTGATACGAAAATGATAATAATAAATGGGATGCTGTTATTCGGTTTTATTGATGTAGTGGTTTAAGTAATGAGAGCAAATTAACTTTAACTTAAAACAAGAAATGAATTTCATAAAGCGATATAACACTGTAATAAATTCTTAATGTGCTACCCACATTGAGGTTCTCTTAAAAAAAACTATGATTGATTTATTTAATAAAAAAATGTTATATTGATAAAACAATGCATTGTTAACATAAAAACTGCTCCTTAGTCTTACGTTCTTAAGTTAAATGTACCTAGTCTGCCAATAGAATACTCCATCAGCGAGTGGTTGTTAAGATAATGCAGAAGATGAACTCTATAACTCCAATTTTTTATGTTTGTCTGTGATTAGGTTCATTAAATATCTGTTAACAGGAAATTCACAACACTTTAATGTTCATTTGTATTGTTATATTAATATGTATGTTCAAATCTAATGATAAATATTTGTAACATTTAACTATTTCATAACTCAAAAACGGCTTCACGGATCCCAATGGTAATTAGCGTGTAGTAAATACTTTTTTTTGAGGGGATTGGTATATTAAGCAACACATATTTTTTTGTCCTCTGATTTTTATTTTCATTATATAGTGAAACTTTACATATGTACATTAAAAAACCTTACTTAATTTACAAGAAGCAATTCTATATACCTGGCATAAATAAACTTACACAACAAACAAGTTTTGGAAAATATCACAAATGGATCTACACACACAACTACGTAAGAACATGGATGACATTGTCAATATGTTTGAGTCCCGTATGGATCACTTTGACAAGGAACTTGCACTTTCACAAGCTTCAAAAACTTCTGACACTTGTAAGGAACTCCCAGGACTTGCTGTTGAATACTCCGCCTTCAAGAATCTTGTTTGGAAAACCCTATCCATGTTGCGGCAGCAGTTGCAATTGTTGTCAGAAGGATTTCATAAACACGAAGCAAAATCAAGATGTAAAATTCTCCTATTTCATGGTTTACAAGAGACTACCGATGAGAAGACAGAATCCATAATGAAGTCTGTAATGTTTGATTGCATGAAGCTGCCAGGTTCAGTAATAGAGAGTATTGATATCTGTCATCGACTTGGCGCTAAAAGGGACCGACCACGTCCCATATTAGTCAAGTTTCTTGGTTCAAAATATAGAAATCTTGTTTGGAATTCGAAAACTGCACTCAAAGGAAGTGGCTGCACATTATCTGAGTTCCTCACCAAGCCCCGGCAGGAGGTTTTCATGACTGCACGCAGGCATTTTGGGATCAAGAACTGTTGGACTTCAGAAGGAAATATAGTCATAGTCTTGCCGGATAAAAGTATGAAAAAAATTATTTCTTTAAGTGAGTTACAACCGCTCCTCGACAGATTTCCTACTTCCACTGATTCCTCTGTCCCAAATCAGGAATATAAACAATCTTCCAGAACTCGCCGGGCTCTTAAGGTAACTAAGTAGTAAAGTAAATTAGTTGCTTAAAGAGCTGTGTTCACTTTGCGATCGGCATAGTGTCTTTATAATTTGTAAACATATTTAGTGTTACACTGCATTCTCTTTCATTTGCTACATTACTTTAAAAACTAATACAATGTTGAGTTTAAATAAATTAATATTTTCTTTTTATTTCAATTGTTTTGACATTTGTCAGTTAGTTGACACTAGCGATCTTTGGAAGCGTTCGGAAAGTTTTAATTGTGACGTCTTACCGGGTTTTAAAATATTACTATTTTATTTTTATTTGTTTGTTGTTTTAATCATAAAATGTATAGTTGTTATGTTTTTCTTTTCTCTTTTTGTTATTATTTTAATGTTAATCATTTACAACTATTTTTTTTTTCTTTTTATTATTTTTACTTTTACCTAATTATTAGTTTACTATCGAGACTTTACCAGATTTTTTTTATGCTATGCCGTGTATGTAGTGAGATTGATTTTAAGAAAACTATAATTTTGTTGATTTTTTTATAATTTTATAATAAATATAAATATTTATTTTATTTATATTATATTAATTTATTTTATTTTACGTTACATTTATTTTTTGCATTTGTAAATTTTTTATTGTTTTAAAAGTATTGCGACAAAGCACTTTCAATTTTTTTTCTATGATCCGCATTAGAAACTTGTAGTTTACAGAAATTACGAAAGTTTCTTTCAATTTCAAATGATATACTATTTATTAATGGAATAAGAAAGTTGTTCCTGGAAAGGTTGGATTTCATTTGGCGCTGTTGTTGAATTTAATTAGTATATAAACTAACCAAGTACTTTACCAATCAAACTTTAATGTATACTGATTATCTAATTTTCAACACTATTACATACAAGAATTAATATTTTATTGAATAAATTAAATTAAGATTTGGAACTTTTTCAGTTTCAATTTAATCAACCACGTAAATAATAATACTCATTTCATTAGATAAATGATAAGTGATATTTTATATATGTATTGTGTATTTGGTCTTAGTTCTTATCCTATTACTTCTACAACTCCAAGCAATGAAATCAATAAAATCTCGCTATTCTATTTAAAGTAAATTGATTTTAAATGCTAAGCTAACTTTTTACATCTAACATACATCATATTTTACAGGATCATCAAGGTAGTGAATGGATTCACATTAAAAATGTTTTTTTTTTTTTATTTTCGTTCGTTGTTTTGTTTATCTTTATTGTTTTACTTTAATATGATGTTATCCATAGTTTAATTATTCTGTTCTGATGTTTACATCGAAAAATATACACTTATATATGTAAGATAAATGCATGATGTAAATAAACAAAAATAGATGAGTAATATGTGTAGCGAACACATATATTCATAAGTCTCAATCTATACTTATAATAAATCTGTAGAGAGGTCAATTCTGTACATGAAATATATTTACAAAATAAGTAGCAGGGGGTGATTAGTGTTCGATACTGATGCCAAAAATGCAGTAAAAAAAATTTTTGTCTGTCTGTCTGTCTGTCTGTCTGTTTGTATGTTATTTATAGAAAAAAAAACTACTCGACGGATTTTAACGAAACTTAGTACAATTATTCTTTATACTCCTGGGCAGGTAATAGTATACTTTTCATCACACTACAATGAATAGGAGCAGAGCAGTGAAAGGAAATGTTGAGAAAATGGGAGAAGTTGCTTGATTTTTTAAGCTTCCGTCGCGTGTGCAGCCTTAATGGTTAGAGCTACATAGAAACTATGTATAACGGAAATATTCTACATAAAAATACACGAAAAATATTCCAAGACAGCATATATCTACCTTTTATAGTTAACTCACAATAACACGCATAACTCTCGATAGCTTAGCAGTTCGGAGATTTCTTATTATATTTGTTTACTTTTACGTTTATAAAACCAATAATGCTCACCATCATTCCTAATTAAAAAAAAAATAAACATTAGCACCAATTCAATAAAAAAAGAATCATTGAAATCGGTATAGAAACACCAAACTTATACTTACTTACATGAAATACGCCAACAAGACATCGCGCGTGAATAGTGAATCAAGCTATAAGGATTATTTTTGCGTAACGGTTGCCGCGCTCGACGGGGCTCGCGGCGGCAGAGTATAAAAGGGGCGGGAGGCGAGCGCAAGCGTCATTCAATATTTGGCTGTTGATGCGTTCAGAGTGTTGAACTTTATTGACAGACAATAATTGTTATTTTATAAACCGTGCTTATCAGCGCGACTTTTTGTCTTTAAATAGTTTATTTTAATTTCTTTTGTTGTTATTTTCTAAATTAGTTTTAGTTTTGTTTAAATTCTTAACTATTAATAGTTCCTATTTTATTTCTTTTTAAGTAGATTTAGATTCGATTTTTAGATTAGATAATAGATAGATAGATTAGATTATTGTTAGATTTTTAGTTACTGATAGGTTAGTTTTGGGCATTTTATGTTTAGTTTTTTTTGTATTGAGTAGATAAAAGCGTAGGTAGGTACTTTTATTAATTATAGTATTCATAGGTATTTTTTATTTATTTTTAAGTGAAGTAGGTATAGGTAGATATTGCCTACTATCTACCTATACTGCACACGTGTTTTAGCTTTATTTTCATTTCTTTTTTTTTTGTACCTAAGTTGTAGGTAGGTAGGTACATATTTCTTAGTTTAATTCTATTAGAATATTAGGTATTTAAGTTTAAATAGGCACTTAGATTTATATTTTTTTATTATATAGCAGCTGTACTTAGAACATCTAAGGTTTTTTTTGTATTAGCATAGGTACTTTGATTAATTACAGTAGTTGTAGGTATTTCTTATTATTCATTTTTAAGTGAAGTAGGTAAGTGTAGATAGTATTGCACACGCATTAAGTATAGCTTTATTTTCATTTTTTATTCTTTTGTAATTTGTAGGTACCTACGTACATATTTATAATTCGATTAGAATATTATTTTAGTTTTAATAGGCACTTAGATTTATATTCTATTTATTATATACTTAGCTATAGTTAGGACCTCTGACGTAAGTTTTTTGTTGGGTAACTAAATAGAATTTAAGTTACCGTCGATTAAAAATAAAATAAACGATGCCACCTAAAAAACGACCATCTTTATCTCGAACTTCGAGTCAAGCTAGGAGAATGAGAATGACGCGTTCTCAAGAATCGTAAGAGGAAAGAGCACATCGGTTAAACTCTATGAGAGTTAGTGCCTCAACATCTCGAGCTAATGAAAGCTCTCCAGAAAGAGAGATGCGATTAGCAGCTGAAAGAGCGAGACGAGCTACAACACGGGCTTCTCAAAGCTCTTCTCAACGAGAGCTAAGGCGTTCCATTGACCGGGAACAACATGCGTTATCCCGAGAAGCTGAAACTGCTTTACAACGAGAATTGCGACTCACAGCTGACCGCGAACGGCATACATTATCTCGCGAGTCTGAAACCTTCACTGAGAGGGAATTACGGCTTACAGCTGACCGCGAACGTTCTAAAATACGAAAGTGAATCTGCCTGTTACGTCAAAACTATGAGGGAGGACATCTGCTAATTTTTTTTCGAAAAACGACGGAAACGCGGACGAAGTCGCGGGCAAAAGCTAGTTATTAATATTTCATTCATTTCATTAGTAACTAACTTCAATCCACCAACTTTTGTTACTTATTTTGTATACAAAACCTTTAGTGGCTTTAGTATGGCTTCTATGTTGTAACTAATATAAGTGACAGTTAGATATTTTAAGAATATGTATGTAAATGTGAGTGTTTTTGATGGTGTGTATTAGACTTTAATGAAACTTTTATTAAAATTTGGTATTAAATCCTCCATTTCATTCTAGGATCCGCCAACCTTGCGCGGCGGGTGTTGAGCTGAGCCCCTCTCCTTTCATCTGAATAGCTACAGCAGATATTGATTTATTAGGACTAATTGTCACCTTCTAGCTAAGAACATTGCTCGCACGCGCAGGGCAGCTCTAATGTATTGTCTATGGCAGGAGTGATTTTTTTTTTGTAACTTTTGAATGGCTGAACGTTTTTTCAATCTGCTTTCGCTATAACATCCGCGTTCGGCTCCAAAATGCATGTGAAAATTTTTCGCTAATTATCGCGTCGTATTCTGGAGACAACTAAACACAAAAAAAGGTCTCCCAAACAGTTAAGAGCTTTGCTTACGCTCAGCTCAATTAACTTCTTAACCAAATTTTAATTCAAATGTCTAAAATTTGGTGCCTGAAAAGTCTGCTCCGTGCTTCATATTGTATCTCCAGCCCAAAGGTCCGAATAAGTTCTATTACAAATGAAAATTTATTCCTTTAGACCTTAATTTTTCATCAGTATTCAGTCTTCAGTCTGTATGAAGAGGTTGATATCTGTGGCCGAGGCGAAAGAGGTATTCAGGGACCGTAGCGTTTGGCGCTCCGTCGTCTCTGGCTACCCCGCAAGGGATATGGCGTGAAGCTAAATAAATAAATAATGTATTAATCCTTTAAAACACCTTTTGTTTTATTGCAAGCCGTAATTTGTATAATTTTATAGTACATCAAATTTAACTACTGCGGAACTCAACAGTTCTCAACAGTCTCATTTATGAATGTTAAAATGGAAAGATAACTTTTACCGAAAGATAATAATAATGACGTACAGGTTTTCCTTAATTTGTTGATTAAACACACAATTGGGGGAATTCTGAATCAGATTATCTGTTATAAGTGAAAGTGGAACTTGTATAACAATTAAAAATAACCGTTGGACTTATTAGAATTACGAGCAGCAGTCAAACACGGCACTAAAACGTACAAAAGAATGCCCTCGTGAGTGGTCCTGTGCAATATCTATTTAATATATTTTGACGCCTGTCACAATTATTGTAGCAAGGTTATATTATAATGAATTGCTAAGTTAAAAAAGTATATATTGATCTATGGGACACTTTTTGACCATTTAATCAAAATCTACAATCACGAATGTCACCAAAGAACTGCTAAGCGAGCGGGACACTTTCTTGAATGCATATGCAAAATTTTAAAGCTCTAGCTCAAATATCTTAGGTGGAGTAGGCGAACATCGAAACACACTTTTGACCAGTAAGAATAATAAGTAATAAGATGTATATATGATTGTGATAAAGGTTGAAATGGTATCCAAAACAGAGAGAACAGACACGTAAGAGTTACGGATGAGACATTACATCCGAGGGAAGCACGGAAAGAGGAAACCTCGATTGAATCGAATATTTTACCTTTTATTTCAACATACAGATTTTAATCCTTTAATTTGAATACGTGTAACAATCCTTTGTGGATTCTGTTTGTTTGTATTACATCTAAAGTAAAGAATTAAGTAAGTATTGTGCTAAAGGATGCACCGGTGTCTGAGGAAATTTTCTTTTTGTTTACACAAAAAAGGTATAGTAACTTACAAATTAAAAGCAAACTACGTAAAGACCAGGACTAACCATATTTTTTTACACATTAATTTTGATGAACGTTTTAATATATCTTGTACTAAAGTATAATATCTTACAAAGCTGTGAACAGCGCGGCTCAAACGTAACAATGACGAATTTTTTTTACTCAGACACCGATTTATGTCTCCACCATCGTCGTCTCTTCGAACCAGCCGTACCAAACGAGAAAGTAATAGCATTTCATCTGTTTTACAACCTTAGAGCTGCAATTGAACTATATGTGTACATTCAGAATATCTATTACAAAACCTGTTCTACTTCGAATGTTTAAAAAACTTAAATGTAACAGTAATTACCCCTTTTTAATTTTGGGACCGCGCGGAATAAAGTTAGGATTATTAGGATTTTAAATGATTTGTCTTCACTAAAAATTCTCATTGGTTGAAATTTGATTTATATGTTTATAAACTTTCAGATTAATTTTATTCCTTTAAATCCTTGGGTTTTCCGTCCTGAAGAATGACAGTATTTCTAATATAAAATAAAAGTTAATTTGGCTTGAAACCGCTCTTCGTATCTATTCCTTTTTCTGAAGCCTATACCCAAGATTTATAATATTGAATTTCTATCCAATATAACAATAAATGAAAATTATATTTTATATTATTTATATTTATAGTCCTGAAATCGAATCTATCTATTATGATCTATTGAATCTATTTATTAAGTTTGCCCATAATTTAAGGTCCTTTCGTCCTTAGCATCGCGATATAGGTGTGAAACCACAATAATGTTGCTCAGATAATCAAATTCAAAGATACTGATGTAATAATTGAGAATACTATTACTTAAGACAACTTTCGCATTGTTAATGACCTTGTTCCCAATTATTGTAATGTAGTGGTAGTTTTTTGAAAATTTTTGAAAATTTTAGTTTCGTAACAACATAAGATTTTCCAATACATTCGTACCTCGAATCATTTTGTCAGTGATTGCTCATTTACGTAAAAGACTGTTCCTCTTAAGATTGTCTTGTAAAAATCTAATGCTGACGCAATTTAGTTAGTTAGTTACATTAAAATTTCCATTATATCTAACCTTCCACATTGTATGTGGAACCCTCCTTAAGAGCAAATGAATGTCGATATAGGGTATGGCTACATTTATCAGAGCACTGTTCTTGGCAGTTTGCCCATAATTATAGTTTTACTTGCCCGCTGCAGCTGACTATTCTAATTTGATATTAACTAATTGGGAAGTATAACCATTACCAATATTACTTACATGCGCCTGTAAGCTTTAGTATTTTGAATCTTCACAACGATATAAAAGACATTAATAAATGTATTCATATTTATATAAGCCAGGTTTTATAAGTAATAAAATATTATAAAGATGTATATATGATTGTGATAAATGGTTGAAATAGTATTCAGAACAGAGAGAACAGACACGTACTAGTTACGAATGATACATCACACCCGAGGAAAACAAGGAAAGAGGAAACCTCGACTAAACCAAATATTTTACCTTTTATTTCAACATACAGATTTTAATCCTTTTATTTGAATACGTGTAACAATCCTTTCTGGGTTTTGTTCGTTTGAATCTTTTTTTTTATGGAATAGGAGGGCAAACGAGCTGGCGGGTCACAGATGATTTGTGATCACCGCCGCACATGAACTCTTGCAACATCCGAGTATTTACAGGAGCGTTGCCGGCCTTGAAGGTGGGAGTAAACGCCTTTTTTTAAGGTACCCATGTCGTACCGATCTGGAAATACCGCCGAAGGGAGTTCGTTCCACATTCCAGTGGTACGAGGAAAAAATGTACTTGAGAACCGCACAGTGGTGGATCGCCACGTATCCAGGTGGTAAGGATGGTATTGGAGGCGATGGCGCGCTGTGCGTAGTGGTGTGGAGTGTGGTAGGCATCAGATCGAATAGCTCTTTGGAACACTCCCCGTGGTAAATTCGGTAGAAGACGCACAGAGATGCAACGTCTCTACGTAATTCCAAAGAGTCCAGTCGTTCACAGAGCACCGGGTCCCCGACAATCCGAACGGCTCTCCGTTGTACGTGGTCAAATGGTAGAAGCTGATATTGGGGTGATCCGGACCAGAGGTGAGAACAGTACTCCATGTGTGGCCGGACTTGCGCTTTGTAGAGCGCAAGTCTTTGGCCAGGACTGAAGTACTGCCTCGCTCTATTGATCATGCCCAATTTCATTGAGGCCAACTTGGCCTTGCTCTCCAGATGATCACGAAACCGACAGTCACTCGAAATGTCGAGACCCCAGTATTCTGATAATTGGCGAGGCAATAAGGGGAGTGCTCTCGAAGAGTGGTGATACGACAAATGGGGTTTTCTTAGTGGTAAACGCGCAAACCTGTGTCTTTAGGGGATTGAAATGAACGTGGTTCAGTTCACCCCACTTAGAGACCATCCCCAGAGAGGTCTCTATTGAAGACTCAAGTTTCTTTCGGCACTCGTCGACGTTTTCCCGAGAGAGACCTGCACGACCGAAATATATCGCATCCCCAGTGCTGTCATCCGCATAACAATGTATGTTGGAATTATCCAACATATCATTGATGTGCAGGAGGAACACAGTTGGGGATAGCACGCAGCCTTGGGGTACACCAGCGTTCACAGGCTTGGGGTTCGAGCAAAAACCGTCGAGAACGACCTGTATGCTCCGCCCAGTGAGGAAGCTGGTGATCCACTTGCATAAACTCTCGGGAAGCCCATAGGAAGGTAGCTTCGAAAGAAGCCCCTTGTGCCATATATATACGATCGAAGGCTTTCGCCATATCCAGACTAACTGCCAGACCCTCTCCCTTGCTTTCAATAACAGCTACCCAACGGTGCGTAAGATATAACAGAAGATCACCAGCCGATCGACCATGGCGAAAGCCATATTGCCGGTCATTAACCAACTGGTGATCCTCGAGGAAGATTAGGAGCTGCTTATTGATGATACTCTCCATTACTTTGGAGAGAAGAGAGGTAATGGCGATAGGTCTGTAGTTAGCTGGGTCCGAGCTATCACCTTTTTTAGGGATCGGATGGACAAGGGCACGCTTTCATGAGACCGGGACTACGTCTTTAAGGTAGGAGTACCGAAATAGACGCGTTAGCACTGGTGTCAATTCAGGGGCACATGTTCGTAGCACAACTGGAGAGATACCATCTGGCCCACTCGACTTATGAACTTAAAAGGTAAGGAGGGCTTTTCGGATGAGTTTTTGCCGAAAAACTATTTCCGGCATTAAGGTCGGACACCGCGGGATGATAGGCGATGTCTTCCCCTGGTCGTCCAAAGTCGAGTTTGAGGCACAAAGAGTGCCCAAGAGATAGGATTTATATTTTGCCGTGTAGGCCAGAGAGTCGTTCCCAGTGCGCAATGGCGGTAGGGATGGCTGACAAAAGTTTCCCAGCGTGGCTTTAGACAGCGCCCAGAACTTGCGCGTGCCAGGCGGGTACTTTGCCAGCTGATCCCCAATTTTGACGACATGCTTGAACTTTGCTCTAGCGATTTTCCGTTTGAAGAATCTGGTGGCACGATTATATTTCCTCTTCAGAACTCTAGAATTCGGATCCTTAGTGACTAACGCATTAGCCCAAGCTTGATAAGCCTACCGTTTGCCAGCTGCTGCAGCCCTGACAGACGCATCAAACCAACTCACCACTTACCACTCACTGACTCATCACGAATTCTCCGAAACTGTTCAATTAACTTAAAATTTTACATAGTTACTTCTTCTGTGACGTAGACGTCCATTAAGAACTGATTTTAAAGAATTCCTATCCCAACGGATTTCAACTTTTTGCAGTTCGCCTAGTTTTAAACCTGTAGGAGCTATACCTTTAACGCGGGGCTAAGAGTTACTATATCAACGGCTATGATGACAACGGATAATATTACAAAGGTTACCATAGCAACCTAAGTTCACATCCAAATTAATAGTGTGCCCAGCGCAGTGGGAGGGAATAAACTAGTATATATATAAAATGTTATTTTAATTTATGTGATGTCATTGTTATTATTATGATAATTCCAATTAAAGCGAGTGTTAAGTTTTTTTAGATTAATAAATAACATATCCAAGTCCAATCCAATTTTGATATTGAGGGCTCGCTTTAAATATGAAACTCAATAATGGTAAGTGAAATTTAATTAACATTGCAATTTTCCACTTCTGTGGATGATGTCGAGCTAAGCTGATGTATTGAGCTATTTAGTGTAAAATTCTATAGACTATTTATTAAGGCGTTTGATTCAAACATTATAACAATGGGTAAGTTAATAATCTAAAATGATTTCAGTTTTGATCTATTTATTAAGTTTTTTACAATCCCTAAGAACATTTTTTGACAAAATTTAAATGTTTAACAATATTTTGTATTCGATTCGATCAAACATAAAATTTATTCAGAATTACAATTTTACACAAATTATAATTCTGAATAAATTTCGAGTTACTTAAATTGTTTGAATAAACAAATACATTCACACGAGCAATTAAACAAGTTTATAATTGATTTACTTCTTACGGTTAGTGGGTCAATGGTTAATTAATTAATATTTTTCACGCGACCTTTAATATACTACATACTCAAATATTCCATAAATAAGTACTTATACTTAAGAGCAAAATAAACAAGACGTGTGACGTAATGTCTGTAATACAATATTTTTTTAACTATATTACTTAGAAGAAAATAATGGAAACGCTTTAAAATAAATGGAATAAGTACATTCTACTAATAGTCCTTTATCTTTTTGTCTACTCTTTCCGCGTGAGCGAAATGGCATGCAAGTTAGTTTTAGAGAAACAGAGAAGAAAGGAGAAAGAGAGAGAGGGAGAGAAAGAGAAAAACTATTGTTAATGATTTAGTAATTTTAATAAGCTTCTAGAGTTTTTCTCAAGAAGGTAATTTATATGTACCATATATTGAGTATAATGTATTTATTGTAGCATATAGGTTTATGTTTATCATCTTAGCATCTAACAGCTTGTTACTGTGGGATTACCCTTAAAACATTAGCTACTGACAGCTCGATTAAAGTCACGGCTTGCTAAATTACATGTTAATTGAATTTCATAAATAGTATTCTAATCCACGATTAGATTAGAGAAATATAGAGATAGATAGAGATACTATCGATCAATATGTATGTATGTATGTAGGTTATGTTTTCAGTGTTTTTAATACCACAGCGGTATGTCCTTGGTATTGTGGGATTGTTCGCTGTATGCAATATCTATACCATGAGAGAATGTTTGAACTTGGCGGTGACACAAGTGGTTAGTAACACTAAGAACCAGGAATCCCATTACGATCCTGATGCCTGTCTAGATGAGAACGAGACATTTGTTAATGGAACTGTTTCTTCTAAGCCAGTAAGTATTTAAGATACTATGATGTAAATGCTTAAATCAATGAGATAAGAAATGAGAGAGCTTCTTGAACTATTTTTGGAAGCATCTTAAAGTTAATGCTAGTTTGAACATAACGGAGTCTAATTTTTAAATAAATTTATTTCTGATATATATTACATATGAATTTTAGAAGCAATTGTATATGTACGTTTTATAAATTTTTCAGCATGCTATTTTCGACTCAACGGAATCAACGCAAGGTCTTATTCTGAGTGGTTTCTATTATGGATATGCCATTACCCACGTTCCTGGAGGGTACTTGGCTGAAAGATATGGAGGGAAGTGGACTTTAGGAATAGGACTTCTGAGTACTGCCATCTTTACCCTCCTCACACCTGTTGTGGTGAAGGTTGGTGGAGCAACATGGTTGTTCATTCTTCGAGTTCTGCAAGGAATGGGAGAGGTAAATATTATTTGATACATTGAACGTGCAATTTTAGATGTCAATATTAACCACCATTTGTTAAAAATTAAACCTACTTTTATTCTTACAAGCAGGGCTTATACTTTTCATACCACTTAATCTTCTCAGGCTTGGTCTCTTAGAGTCACCAATTTTATATTTATAATTCATACTACTATCTCTGATTTTAGTGCTTTTGTGTAAAAAACAATTGGTCCCCATTTTTCAGGGTCCAACAATGCCAGCTCTGATGATAGTCCTGGCAAGATGTGTTCCACCACATGAGAGATCACGTCAAGGTGCCCTCGTATTTGGTGGTGCTCAGATTGGTCATATCTTCGGTTCCTTCATGTATGGCTTTCTAATGGCTGGCGGAGGAGACTGGGCCAACGTCTTCTACTTCTTCGGCTGTTTTGGAATATTGTGGTTCGTTGCTTGGGTGAGTTTTAAAATAATTATAAAAAATAAAACAATTATTTTAATCATAAAATCATTTATGATTTATTCTTTAATGCATCACTAATTAGGTTTCTTATTAGTTTAAATGTAATAAAAGTGATGCTCTTCTCGGCAAAAGTCTTCTGTAATCGAGGCATGTAAATATCTGAAAGGGAGATTAATAATTTATATATTTTGGTTTCCAGAGTATATTCTGCTACAGCACACCCAATTCCCATCCCTTTATATCTGAGGAAGAGTTGAAATATTTGAACGAATCTGTCACAAGTGTTGAAACAGCCAGTGTTAGGGATCCTGTCCCATGGAGAACAATTGTACGCTCAGTACCAGTTTGGGCACTCCTATTTGCTGCGGTAAGGTTAACTTTAATAGATTAAATTATGATATGATTCATATAGACTATCTATCTAACTATCTATGCAAGTAATAATTAATGTATCTACGATTACAGGTGGGACACGATTGGGGATACTACACCATGGTCACAGATTTGCCCAAGTACATGACAGATGTTCTTAAATTCAATATAGCTACAACTGGTACACTAACAGCTATACCATACTTGGCTATGTGGATCAGTGCCTTTATATTTGGTTGGGTGTGTGACGTATGTATTCATCGGAATTGGCATACCATCAAAACTGGAAGAATAATTCATACAACGATAGGTAATATCAAATACATTTTAATATCTTTTATCACAAATGTAATCATAAAAATAAAATACAATCTATATTTGCAAGATCCGGGTTCAAATTTCATGGGTCAAAAATATACTTATGTGTAAATGGACATTTTTATTCGTTTCAGATCACTGAAGATTGAACATTTAAATTTTTATTTACAATATTAACCCTTTGCACTCGAGAAATAACTCTTGCTCATATTATGTAATGCAACTTGATTTTTTCAAGACATTTCAATACATGGTGATGACTATTTATATTTTCTTATCTGGTGATATCTTGTTTATTTTTGATCTCATTCCGAAAACCTCCTCCTACAAGCAAAATTGCATAACATTTAACTACACTTGGAGTTGTTTAGTCCACGCGAAACTAGTTCGAGTGCAAAGGCTTAATCGTGCAAAGGCCTAATCGAATTCCTTTCCACAACCCTAATGTTTTCACATAACTTTATTTATGACATTAATCTTATTTAATCACCTTCAGCTGCAACTGGTCCAGCTATCTGTATTATACTAGCGTCATACTCCGGCTGTGATCGTTTCGCCGCTTTTGCATTTTTCATTGCCTCCATGGCCCTAATGGGGGGTTATTACAGCGGTATGAAGGTACGTATTTTATATTCTCACAGATATTCCGACCGACATAAAATTTTCCGACAGACTAATCTATTATATAAAAATGAATCGCAAAATGTGTTGGTAAGCGCATAACTCAACAACGCATGGACCAATCTTAACAATTCTTTTTTTTAAATGTTCCTTGAAGTCCAAGGATGGCTCTAACGGCGAGAAAAATTTGAATAATTTCCAGGGAAACCCTAAAAAAGCCCTTTTCTTTTTCCTATACAAATATTTTAAATGTAGAATAAATAACTAAATGTAGAGTCAATTTGAACTGTATTGCTATTCAATAAAGTTGATATTAAATTACAAGCACTCATTGTTGTCTAAACAATGTAGGTGTCTTGCTAACGTCAAAGAGTCAATTCGCGCTTTATTGTCGCTGCACAACGTTCAAATTTAATCAAATGAATGTGTACACCCGACCAAATTGAAAAGTCAAAAAAAGTAAATGTAAGATTTGATTGGCCTTGGAATATTCTTTCTTTTGTTTTAGTTTCGGAATGCGACATAAATTGTCATCAGTTTTCACGTCATTGCATCTGTCAAACAAACTGCGTTAAAAAGCGTTTATAATATTTAATAATTAATTTTGATTGTATAAATACCTGTGATTAATAATTATTTCAGGTGAATAAATTTAGGTAATTATATACGATATGCCTCCTATAAGACGAAGTAATTTAAGTAGAAGAACCCGAAATGCTACAAACCAAATGAATTACCGATCTTATCATACTGCACATGAACGTGACGACCGAAATGAACGCGAAAGAATTCGTATATCACGAACGCGGGAAGCGAGAGCGAGAGATTCAACTAATAATCGCGAAAGTTTGAATCGAGCTGCTTTCAATTACGATTTGTCAATTGACTACAGTAACCACCAATGTGTTGCTATTGGATCTATGAACTTGGTTTGCTCTTATTGTAAGGCATTGAAATACAAAAATGAAGCAAATGGATTGTGTTGCGCAAATGGGAAAGTGAAATTGATACCATTGGATCCACCACCAGAGCCATTGTACTCATGGGTTTCAGGAATAGAACCAGATTCCATACACTTTTTGTCAAATATTCAACAATATAACAATTGCTTTCAAATGACATCATTTGGGGCAACAAACGTAGTTCGGGAAAATTTCATGCCAACTTTTAAGGTATGTATTATAGCAGTTAATCATTATTATTTTAATGAACAAAATTTCCTGTTAACTAAGTAAATATGTGTCATTAACCTTCAGTTTCCTAAACCCCAAAACATATATTACTTAGTCATTATATTATTTGGTGATTCAGTATTAGCAACACTTTTATTATTTTGAAACACAATATAATTATTTGACGATGGATATTAGTTACAACTAATTATTACATATTGACATACCTAAGCATATCAATTATTATTTGGTGATTCAAATTAAGAGACAGATATACTTTTTAGGAACAAATATTATTTCTATTTGGCAAAAATCATTTTTTTTAATTTACAGATACAAGGCCAAATATATCATAGAGCAGGTTCACTGTTACCAGTGTCAGATAGCAATTACAAATTTCTGCAAATTTATTTCATGGGCAATTCACCACGAGAAATTGATATGCGTTGTTCACATAACAATTCACTAAAGGGGTCTATTGTAGAACAATTACAAACTTTATTTCATGAGTACAATCAATTGGTTATGTTGTTTAAAACTGCACTGGATCGGATGCCATCTGATAATCACAAAATTGTAATCAGAGCTGATAAAACACCTGTTGGCCAACATGCAAGACGTTTTAATGCACCAACTATTGATGAAGTTGCCATCGTTGTAGTTGGAGAAAACTTGGAATCCCGTGATATTGTTTTACATCGTCGGAATGATCAATTACAACGTATAAAGGAAACACACCGCTCATATGACGCACTGCAATATCCCATTATATTTTGGCAAGGTGAAGATGGCTATGATTTTTCAAACAAGATGATAAATCCCATTACAGGTAATAAAAAATATTAGTTTAGCTATGGAGCTATATTATCAGTCACTATATTATTATTTTTTTAATTTTCAATATTATGAAAACAAAAATCTATTTTCAGGTTCCGAAACCAACAAAAAAGTCAGTTCAATGAACTATTATTCCTACCGCCTAATGATTCGTGAAAATGAAGACAATCACATACTCAAATGTCGGCGATTATATCACAAGTATGTTGTAGACATGTATGTTAAAATTGAAACGGAGAGATTAACATTCATCAGGTTGAATCAGACCAAACTCAGATCTGAAGAGTATATTCACCTTCGAGATGCGATTAATACTGATGGAAATGCACAGAATGTTGGTCGGATGACTATTCTTCCAGCAACATACATCGGAAGCCCTCGACATATGCATGAATATGCTCAAGATGCCATGTCATATGTTCGTCATTATGGTACAGCAGATTTGTTCATCACATTTACATGCAATCCACACTGGATAGAAATCAAGCAGGAGTTATTCCCTGGGCAATCACCTATTGATCGTCATGATATTACAGCCAGAGTCTTTAGACAAAAGTTGAAATCTTTGATGGATTTCATTGTGAAACATTATGTGTTTGGAGAGACACGCTGCTGGATGTATTCTGTGGAGTGGCAGAAACGGGGATTGCCACATGCACACATTTTGATTTGGTTAGTTGAAAAGATAAGGCCAAATGAAGTTGATGCAGTAATATCAGCTGAAATTCCTAATGTAGAAGTAGATCCTGGATTGCATGAGGTAGTTATTAAAAACATGATACATGGTCCCTGTGGAACTCTTAATCAAAATTCACGGTGTATGGTGGATGGTAAATGTTCAAAGCGATATCCACGGACATTAATATCTGAAACAATCACTGGTAATGACGGTTATCCTTTGTATCGTCGCCGATCGACAGCAGACAATGGAAGATCAACAATTGTCAAATTAAATCAACAAGATATTGAAATAGATAATCGCTGGATTGTTCCATATTCACCCATTTTATCAAAGACCTTCAAAGCGCACATCAACGTTGAATCTTGCCATTCAGTAAAATCTATTAAATACATTTGCAAATATGTAACCAAAGGGAGTGATATGGCTGTGATTGGTATTAATGCAGAGAATTCCAATGATGAAGTTACCCAATACCAAATGGGTCGCTATGTTAGTAGTAATGAAGCAGTTTGGCGAATATTTTCTTTTCCTATTCATGAAAGACACCCTACTGTTGTTCATTTAGCTGTGCATTTAGAAAATGGACAAAGAGTATATTTTACAGCACAGAACGCAGTAGAAAGAGCTTTACAGCCACCATCTACTACATTAACCAGATTTTTTGAGATATGTCAAAACGATGATTTTGCTCAAACATTGTTTATTCTGAAATGCCAAAATATTATACTTGGAATCAATCCTCAAGAAGATTTATACGACGGAAACAAGGAAAACCAGTTACAGGATACCCAGATATATTTTCTACCGATGCGATTGGTCGAATTTATTCAGTACATCCAAGCAATGATGAATGTTTTTATTTACGACTGCTATTAGTCAATGTACGTGGCCCAACATCGTTCCAACATGTACGAACTGTTAATGGTGATTTGTGTGGATCATATAGAGAAGCTTGCTAACGTTTGCGATTGCTAGACAATGATGCTCATTGGGATCAAACTCTCAATGATGCTGTAATATCATCACAAGCTCATCAAATACGAACATTGTTTTCTATAATCATATCTACCTGCTTCCCATCAAACCCAAAGGATTTGTGGATCAAGTACAAAGATAATATGTGTGATGATATTTTGTATCAAATACGGATTAGAAGGGGAAATCCAAATATACAAATAAGCGAAGAAATTTACAATGAAGTATTGATTTCAATTGAGGACATGTGCTTGATGATGTCAAACAAACTATTATTTCAATTAGGCCTGGCCGCACCCAATCGTCCAATGCATGATGCTTTTAACCAAGAGTTGCACCGAGAAAAACTGTATGATCTCAACACTTTGAAAGAATTAATTCAAACGAATCTTCCACTATTGAATGAACAACAGAAGTATGTATTTGATACACTTTTGAAAGTAATAAATGATAAAAGAGGAGGGATTTACTTCTTAGATGCACCTGGTGGTACAGGAAAAACTTTTTTGATTTCATTGATATTAGCAACAATTCGCTCACAAAATAAAATTGCACTTGCACTCGCTTCGTCGGGAATCGCAGCAACTTTGCTTGAAGGTGGTAGAACAGCTCATTCAGCACTAAAATTACCATTAAACATGCAAAGCAACGAAACTCCAACCTGCAACATTTCGAAGAACTCTGCAATGGCAAAGGTTTTGCAGCAATGTGGATTGATTGTTTGGGATGAATGCACGATGGCACATAAAAAATCTTTGGAGGCTTTAGATAGAACCTTACAAGATCTCCGGAGCAATAATAACCCATTTGGTGGTGCAATGATTTTATTAGCAGGAGATTTTCGTCAAACATTGCCAGTGATTCCACGATCAACGCCAGCTGATGAACTTAATGCCTGTTTAAAGTCCTCCAATTTGTGGAAACATGTGAAGGTATTACACTTAAGCAAGAATATGCGTATCAAGTTGCAAAATGACAAATCTGGAGACATATTCTCTAAACAACTCATTGACATTGGTAATGGCAAATTTCCTATAGACACCTTGACTGGTTGCATTAACTTTCCTCAAGGTTTTTGTCAGTTAACTAGATCAAAAGATGAACTTATTCAAAAGGTGTTTCCAGATGTTGCTCAAAATTATAGAAACCATGATTGGTTGAGCGAACGGGCTATATTGGCTGCAAAAAACATAGATGTAAGTGAATTAAATTTCAAAATTCAAGAACAAATTACAGGCGAATTGAGGATATATAAATCAGTTGATTCGGCTACTAACCAAGATGATGTCGTTAACTATCCGCCTGAATTTTTAAACTCGCTGGATTTACCAGGATTGCCACCTCACAATCTTCAATTAAAGGTTGGTTCGGTAGTAATAATGTTGAGAAATATCAACCAACCGCGTCTTTGCAACGGCACACGGTTAGCGATAAAAAAATTATTGAACAACGTGATAGAAGCAACTATACTGAAAGGAAAGTATAAAGGAGAAGACGTTTTGATACCACGCATCCCAATGATTCCGACTGATGTACCATTTGAATTTAAACGACTACAATTTCCAGTGCGGCTTGCTTTTGCTATGACCATAAATAAGTCCCAGGGGCAATCATTAGGTGTTTGTGGTATTAATCTAGAAAACCCATGTTTCTCACATGGTCAATTGTATGTTGCCTGTTCCCGTGTTGGAAAACCATCAGATTTATTTATATATTCACCAGGTAATCAAACAAAAAACATTGTGTATCATAAAGCACTAAAATAAAAATAAAACAGATTTTTGTTAATAATTATGATTCACTGGATTTACAATAACGCGATTACTGAAAATACTTATGTACGTTTTATTTCATTATTTTTTATTTCATCGGTTATGAACCCTATGTTAATAATAATAGTAATAAATAATTAATTATCTCTATACTTTGTAATTGAAGCACCCACTTTATAAATATTTGTCACCTTTAGGTTCCCACTATCCCTTTAGATTATTTTTCAATCAGGTTTGAACCTTAAGTTCCCCTCTTGGTTTGAAGCCCTCTGGCAGACATCCCAATCGGGGTTTTTAGTGGGTCTCAAAAGGGTGACCAAAGTTCGTGGAAGCTAAGATACTTAAGTCACCCGAGCTGACCTTTTTCTTTAATTCTCCTGAACAGAACCGTCACCATGATGATAGGGCGATGTGTGAGGATCAGCAGAGTAAAAACGTCTAATGGTCGAAATATAAACTGCCACATTTCAAATCTATTTGACAGAACGAATTCTGCCGAGTTGTATAAAAATTGTATTCATTAAAAAAAAAAAATCTTTTAAAATTTAAATGTTTTGAGTTTAACTTTCATTGTATGTATTAGTAAAAACCACCAAATACTTTTAATTATGAACGTCTTAATAAAATGATGAAGTAACATATTAAAAAAAAATCCGTGCCCGCAGGGGGACACGCGTGGGTAGACCTCGTGTGTAACTCGTTTAAAATATAACTCACTACCTAAGAATAATACATGATGCCGTTGTTTACATCAAACATTTTCAAGCAAAAAGTGGTTTTAATTTTTTTTCTCAGAAAAGGTACCTTTTTTGGAAATACTTTTGGTACTTAAATTTAGAGTAAAAAATAACCTTTCTATTAAAAATATTTGCGAGGTGAGAATGCTACCAGAAAAAAGTTGCCGTGGTTTTACCTACCTTAAATTTTCAAGCTAAAAGTGTTTTTTATTTTTTTTCTCGGAAACGGTATCTTTTACGGGCAAAACTTCTAATACTTAAATTTAAAGTAAAAAATAACCTTTCTATTAAAAATATTTGTGATGCAAGAATGTTTACCAGAAAAAAGTAATGATTTTTTTTTCAAAAATTTTCGGTTTTTTTACCTCCACCCCTAAGTTATTGAAGTGAGGTTTTCGGTTTATCTACATTAGTTATAGGTATTCATCAAAGACATCATATAATATGAACGCAATTGATGTATTTCGTATAGGGAAAAAGTTATGGTCGAAAAACTGAAATCAGAAAAAGTGAGGCCCTAGCGCCCCCTGTGGCCGGATTTCTCTGGTTAACGAACTTGACCTTCATTTTTGGATGATTTTTGTGCAAAGTTTGAAAGCGATCCGAGCGAAACTGCGGCCGCTATCGTGCTGACAAAACTGAATCTGGACGCACGCACGCATATATATATATATATATATATATATATATATATATATAAACTTTTTGACCAATGGTCATTTCGGACTCAGGGGGTCATAAGAAGACCTCCTGTGAAGAAATTTTTCCAAAATTCGAAAGTAGGGGACAAATGAATGGGCAGACCGAATTCTTCGAGGTCTACCCAAAAGGAAAATTTTACGATTTATTTATTATAATATTAAATGATAAAAAAAATCCACCAGAATTCTTAATATATATAAATCACGTGTCGCGTTATTTGTCCGCGATGGACTCCTAAACTACTTAACTGATTTAAATAAATTTACACACCACGTACAGTTTGACCTAACTTAAAAGATATAATAATTTTCAACTCAATTCATAGTCGCAGTATTATTTTATTGCAAATTATTAGTTTATCATTTTGCAGTTAGCTCTTAACAATTCTAAAAGATGGCGGTATCTATTGACTGGATTGAGTAATTACGAATGAGATATCTACCCTACCTACCTCATTGGTAAGTTTAGTGTTCCAAGTTATTTACTAAAAACTTTGTAATATACAAATAGTGTTATAAACTTGGATAAAATTAAAAAAAATAATTATAATTATTTTGTTTTGATTTTTGCTTAATATCGACTATAAGAAAACATTATGGTTTTCATGACAGATGTACTCTGAACGTTACCCCTTAAATAGTTTAGTACAATGTAATATATCAAAAATAATAGTCACAGCAACGCGTGACCGGGTCTGCTAGTTCTCTAATATAAAATTTATCACCAAATGTAATAGTAGATCATTTTATTTTCTCACAGACATTCCGAATGGCATCACATTTTCCGACAGACTAATTTCCTTATATAAATTTTATCTCTAATAGGATAGTATTTCTCAGACCTTTTAAATGCGCTTTTATTTACTTCGGTCGTACGTTTGTTTGTAATGGAAACTTTGAACACGATTTTGCCGTTCAAGATGTCCGAGTAATTTGAAATACATACCTACTTCAAGGATCGATGGTAATGCAATAATATGAAAAAGTCAAACTAAAAAACAAATAAGTGCTTTGGCTTTTTAAGTGATCTATTGACACCCCACGCTTTTTTACATTGCAATGCAGTTCAATGAAATGGTCATGTTATACAGGTCAATGCTCTGGATCTGGCTCCTAATTATGCAGGTTCTTTAACTGCTATAATCAATGGAACGTCGACAATATGTGGCATCATCATACCGTATCTGATGGGTCTTTTGACCCCTGACGTGAGTATTTTTTTTGTATCTGACAATGTTTACAAAATATAAACACCTTACTTTGCAAGAATGCTACGAGCATTATACATTAAATCTAACTATATGATGTCTTATAGTATAGATATCTAACTCCAGTGGTTTCCCAAATAATGTTATTTAATTATTTACTAATACTTGGAATCTTGTCAAAGTTATTAATAATATATAATGGAATAGTGTATTAAATTTTCCTGAGATAGAGAAGCCTCGTCGTTGAATTATAAACTTTGTTCGTTGATTGAAGATAGTACTTCGAGAATAGTTTGATAACGACAACAAGGAATATGATTGTTTTATCATAGAATCCTACCCAGATGATAAATCCTTTGGATAACCGTTAATTTGAAATACAATATTAATGTTTTTACAAGATACTGTAATTTGCATTTCTGTTAATTCCAGTCAACGCTTAAACAATGGAGAGTAGCTTTCTGGGTGTGTTTTTCGGTTCTCGTCGGTACCAACGTGATATACAACATCTGGGCTGATGGTAAACAACAATGGTGGGACGGTGTCAGACAATATGGGTATCCGGATAACTGGAAGCCTGGAGCCCTCAAAATGGCCAATAGAGACAGCGAGAAGAATAAGAAGAAGGAAGCCAAAAGGACTGCTCTTTGAACTTTATACTTTGAGTGTATGTAATTTATGAATGATTGAATAGTATGGAGAGATGAGATGAGATTAAAACGAGTTCCCTATTAGGCAGATATCGAAGATAGTAACAAATGAGGATTAAATTCTATTCCTTTGTTCTGAGGTTAATGAAAAAGTGAAACTAAAACAAATATATTTTTAAATCGTTCTAACATTTTATCTTTATTGATATAATTTATTATTTTTATTGTGCCGTGATGAGTAGGACTATAAAGAGATTTGATGAGATGTTAATTAATGTATAATAATAATAATTATCTTTAGATACATATAACAGTAACCAAAATTTATTTATGTATTGATTTACTTTGTTACCATATTATAGTACAATAATATTAATATATATAATAAGTATATACGAATAAGATTGTTTGTTCTATCAATTTTCAAAATCTATTGTCTTTTGAGATATTTTGCCAATTTTGTGTATTAAAAATAAAACTTATTTAGTCAGATAGATATAAAGTCATTAACTATTGTTGATCATTTGTTTTCATTTATTATTATGAAAAACTTTTTGTTATATATATGAGCAGCTGATTTCATGTCTTAAGCCAAAGTACAAATTGTTTCAAACCATAGACTAAAAATAAAATTATTAGTATATAAAATACTAGCTGATTCCCGCCCGCTTCGTTGGGCACACTATTAATTTGAATGTAAACTTAGGTTGCTATGGTAATCTTTTTCATATTATCCGCTGTCATCGTAACCATTGCTATGGTAACCGTTGCTATAGTAACTCTTACCCCCGCATTAAGTATATCTCCTAAAGGTTGTAAACTTGGCAAAATTCAAAAAGATGAAATCCGTTGGGATAGGAATTCCATAAAGTCTGTTCTTAGTGGACGTCTACGTTACAAAAGAAGATAGTTTCAGAGATTTCGAGAGTCAGTGAGTGGTAAATCACTTATATATGTATATTTCTTTTTGTTTTTTATTACCTTACTAATATATCTTAGAACTGAATTTATATTAAATTACTTTAAACGACTTCAGTTTAATATTTATTAATATAAAAGTAGCCTTAGTTACGCGTTATATCATCAGCTATCTGGCAGTGAAAGTATTGTCAAAATCGGCCGTTTCAGATTAGCCGGAACAGACAGAAAAGTTGGTAAAATGTACGAATATGTTTTCATGTGCATTTAATGAAAAGATTAATTTTGAAATTATAAACAGACGTTAAAATTTTATTTATGTACTTTTTTTCTGACTACATTCAACTAAGACACAAAAAAGAAAATATAATATAATACGAATTATAGAATTATAATTAAAAAGTTTTTACGCAAAAAGATATATAGTAAGTTCTTGAACGTGCGTCATGTAGGGCATTCTCTAGATAATGTGGACAGAGATATCTTGAATTTGAAAACTCCAAATGAAAGCCCTGAAGTAAAGTATGATGATTCACAAAACTGTCCTTTTCCAGTAACTTAGATAGTTGAAACTGAATCACTGTCGCCGACTCGTAATGTAATAAGTCACCTCGATGCACCGAAATTGAAGCACTTTTCAGCCGCTCTATTGCCGCTGCAGGTCAGCATAGATAAAACTATATTTTAACATAAAATACATAAATACAAAAATACATACAAACATACAAACTAAAGGCTAACAAATCGTAATGTTTATATTTTCTTTACGTCCTCATTGTACATTATATTCTACTTTAAATAAAATTTAGATTACGAAATATTAGTAAAACGGTAAATAGGTATAAATGTTTATAATCATCACAATAATGCTATTATCAAATAATATTTAATCTCAATGTGGGATATGAGTGAGTTTACTAACAAGTAATATCTACCTAGGCGTAGAGGAAGTATATATCTAAACAATATTAACAACACATCTTCCTATATATATTTTTAGATATCCACCAGTGGCCTCCGCTTATTGAGCTGAGCGAAGCGAAGCTCTTTACTGGTCAGATCGCAAAAAATGCGAACTCTCTGTTCTTAAAAACTATTCGAACTACGTTAACTAAACTCGCCACCATGATTGCGAGCATAAGGCGCTAAGAATATATTTAATTAAAAAAAATCGTAATTCTAAATTCAGTATAATTTACTAATTCAGTTTAGGACAATTTACGTGCTAGCTCAGAAACTACGCATACCACAGTTTCGAAACTCGGCATGGTGTTTGATGCCACATTGCTTTATGACTGTGCAAAATGTCAGATAATTTCGATGGACAGATCTTGAACAATTAACAGAATTAATTAAGTTCGATTAGTGACTCACCAGCGCGCGCCTGCTCGATGCACGAGTTACGAGTGGATTGAAATCTAAGAAAGTTTGTAACTACTCTCATACATAGCAGAACTGACTATAAATTCGTCTGAATGCGGTTCACATTGAGTTCGAAGCATACTAAAAGAATGCTAAGTTTTCGAAAAAAAGAATAGCTAAATAGAAGGAACAACTGAACGAACGCTTCAGTTGCGTGTGAGGCTTCGAACAGGCAAGGTTCCGTCCGAATATCTTCTTTCACTTTTATTTTTCATTTTGCTATCCCAATTTAATATTTTATATCCACTCGCTATACATTCCATCGAGTTTCCATTTAATCATAGTTCAATCTTATTATATCACCCCATTATCATAAAATGTAACGTGGACGAGGCAGAGGAAGAGGCAGACGGCGAGCATGTTTCATATCGCGATACACAGCAACTTCTGTCCATTCACAACAGTATCGAGATAGTGCAGCCACACATATCACGCTTCCTAATATCGCAGCAAATAAGCGTCGATTCAATAAAGAATTAGAAAAATTGACATACGTTTCCTGTTCTAAATGTTCAAGAACCGATTTAAAAGAAGCAGGACTGTGTCCCTCAATATAATTGCTCCACAAATAAATCGTTAAATACTTATTCCTATGTTAATTTTCATCCCAGTTAAGGGAATCGTAAATTTGCAGGATGCCTGATAATAAGTCTCTTCTATTTGTGCCACCCATTTTTACAAAACTAGAGGTGCTAGAACATTTATATTTTGCACGAATAGCGGCAGCTACGTGCTGATGAAGAAAACTGAATATTATGAAGATATCATTAATTATTTTTGGAATGGAGTCAAATTCATAATACCTATAAGGAATTCAACTTAAGTGGCTAACAGAATACCAAATAATATCTAGAGCAAAATAAGATCTAGAGCCGTCTGGTAGGAACTGTATGTGAATCTGCCATAGGGAATTGACAAAGTTACTGCTGTTTGAGAACGTGCAACGTTATCATCATAATAATTCGTTTTATCCCCAAGGAGATTGAATGCTTTGTACTGTATCAATAGTATCGCAGTGGACTTGATTGTTTCAGCGTGATGCCATTATGAAAAGAAGGGTGCTATGAGCAATTCTGTAGAAAATTTTCCATTTAAAGACTTGAAACGAATATCAAGCTTGACATGTTTGGCAAATGATTTATTGATAATATCCTATATTTCTATTTAACTGTCGTAGCGTTTGTAAGGACTAAGCTAAAGAACATCCTGCCGGCACAGAGCAAAAGATAGCTCAGCTCACGACCCCGCTTGCGTGACCTAGTATTTTTTACTTTTACAGAAAGATATCTATAACTGCCAAATTTATACGTACAATAACAATTACACATTTTGATATGATAACCTTATTTTAGGCCCTTAATATTTAAGACTAAAATAATACATTAAGCATTTACATTCTATTTTATAAACGTTCAGATTTTTTTTTCCAAGAAGAACTTATTTGTAGTCGTTGTATAATCACATTTTTCTTTGGTTTATCAAAATAATAGAGAAGATTGTTTAGTCTGGGATGAATTTTTAGTTTTTTGTGTCTTGGTCAATTTATGAATGTTTCCTTTTCATTGAGCTTCCATACAAAATTGTAAGTCAATCGTAAATTCGCAAAGACACTCATTTACATCTATTACCTAGTAATTGAATTATATGATGGTTAGTAACGGTGTTTAAATGAAATGGTTAACAAGGGTCACTAGCACAATATATACTTGGATACAGTTTTATCTATTAACATTCTGACCTAAAGTAATAATTAACATAAATATATTTTATGACCCATATAAAATATCATAACATTGTAATGTTCAAAACTTCTAAAGAATGTAATAAAAAAAACTGATGTAAGATGATTCAAATAAATGTTTTATACACAAAATACAGATTATTTTAATATATTTAAATGAGAAACTTGAAGCGAGTTAATAGATGATTATTGAAAAGATCAAAAATTGTTTGATGGAGCTGGTTTTTGATATTCAATTCTCGCTATGTAGTAGTTAAGTTAGGTAAATAACATTAACCTAAAGATAATTTAAACAAATTTAATTGGTGGTAGTTGATTTTATTATATAATGTATCATTCGCAAATATCATATACCAATGCTTTTCTGATTAATATTTCCAATTAGCATGTAAACTAAAACAAACATTTAGAATCCATTTAAAATAGAAAACTTGAAAGAGATTCGGCTTATACAAACTTTGTATACATTTTTTTATCAAAATAAAAGTTAAAAAAATGTTCATCATCAATAGTCATTTATTTAATTTCTTTTACACAGATTTTCTAGAGAAGTAACTGTATGTAGTGTATTTATAAATATTATATATTTAATTTATGTATTTTTATACATAAATCCCAAATTTGGCATTAATTTCATATACATATTTTTATGTAGCAGCCCTTAATATTTTCAAGAAAGAGAGAAACATCTGAAATAAGAAGTCCTTGAAAAAATTATTTATGTGTTTGAGGAAATTCAAAGCAACAAGTCAAGTCAACTAAAGAATAAAATCATATATTTGGGTTAATATTTTCAATGAACGGCGAACTTCAGAAAAAATATTAATATCTCGACTCCAAACTTCCAAAAAATACTCAAGATTCATTTATATAACAAAATTATGAAAGTTTAAGCTCCCAAATACTAAGGGACAAAGTGTTATACTTTTAATCATGTAGTAATTTTCGTCTTTTACGAGTTTTAATTGAAATAATATATCTAAGTTTTATTAACCATGATATTGTTATATTATACTATTATTTACTCTTTATTATATTAAAGCTATAAAGATAATTGAACACGCGCTTCTCGTTAATTAATATCAACAAAAACTTGTATTTCCCCGGAGGAAAAAATATATTTTCAAATAATATATCTATGCAAAAGAGGTAAAACATTTGTAATTAAAATAATATTATTATCATAAGTTAAATATTAACAGACTAATTCTTCAAGAAAGAAAACGTAAACAAATAATAAGTATATAAATATTTATATATAAATATAAACTTCATTATATATTTATAATATTGACATAATGATAGTAAAATGAAATTGGATATAGATAATTGGTTTTGTGTACGCAAAGTGGAACGCAATGAATTTGACGAATAATTTAAATATTTTAATTGACATATAATATTATCCGGATAATTGAACATATATATACCAAATATTTGTTTAATTTATAATAGTTCAAAAGTCACTTCGAACTGGTATATATATAATAACATGTATTAAAGATAAGACATAGAAGTGTAGATAACAATTCACGAAGACATTAAAATGAATAATACAATTTTGTTTGTAATTTTAATAGCGTTATCCGTTTATGTCAGCGCCGAGTTCAGTGATAGAGTTAGAAAATCCAGTGTTAAACTCTTTCCCCTTATAGATTTAGAAACAAACGATACCTTTGTTATATCACCGTTGAGTATATTTAAATTAATGACAAGCGTTAGTTTTCAAGCCAGTGGAGAAACAAGAAAACAAGTTAAAATGGCATTTTATTTGCCTAAAAAAGAAAAACTTTAATAGATGGTTATGGTGAATTTGAAAAAACTGTAATGCAACCTAGCGATGGTGTTAAATTATTTACCCAAAACTTTATGTTTATAGATAAAAGTTTGCAATTGAATACAAAAATTGAAAAAAAAAACGATTACAATTCAATGAGTGCAATGTCTAAGGCTTTTGTTAAAAAACTTGATTTTACCTTAAAGCTAGCTGCGGTTCAAGCTAATGATATCATCAAGAAATCCGGTGCAAATATTTCCGAAGTATTAACTCAGAATAACTTTCAAAATTCCAAGTTGATTTTGACAAATGTGATAGATTTTAAAGGACTTTGGTCATTTCCTTTCAACAAATCTGATACAACTGTGGAATCTTTTTATGATGAAAACGGAAACGAAATTGGAAAAGTCAACATGATGTATCAGAATTATCAGTTATACGTAGTTATAGTCGTATATACAATCCTTGAAAGCTATTGTCTTGGAACTACCGTATGGAAATGATGGAAGGTACTGTATGCTGGTAGTTTTGCCATACCCAAATATATCTGTACGCGATGTGTATAATAACTTTAAAAAGGTAACGTATGTAGATATATTTAACCAACTTCAAAGTGATGAAGATTCGGTTCAAATGATATTAATGTGAGACTTCCGAGGTTCAGAATAAGTACAAATATTGTTCTAAACAAGCCACTGAACAGCATGGGAGTTATTGATATATTTGAACCGGATCGAGCAAACTTTGGAAAGATGACCAAAGAAGATATATTTGTATCAGAAATCGTTCATAAAGCTGATACAAAGGTCACAGAGTCTGGGACTGTGGCGTCAGCTGCTACTTCAGCGTACTTCTCAAATTGCTTTGCAACAACAGAGATTAATGCGTCTCGGCCATTTATTTACTTAATAATGGAAAAAAATACGAAAACTGTGATATTTACCGGTGTTTACTCACAACCAAGTCTGTTTTAATTTCTTTTTAAACTTTATACACGATAAAGGTTCAAATGTGAAATAACTGCCGATAAGAATATACCAAATACGGTAACAAAATAACACAATGTTAAATATAAACAAATGAATTGTAAATGTAAGATAACGATAATGTACTTTTGTAATTAAATGTATTTATTTTGATATCTTCTGGATTATATGTCCGTTTATGATGCCATATATAAATTTTAATAGAAGAATATAAATTTTATAAGAAGTGTTGACCGAATTTAATGAACGGGATTTTTATCCTTACAGTATAAGTTCTAAAATATATTTTTTATATTGTTAAGGAAAAGAAAACAAACATGATAAAAAATGAAAACAAAACATGGTAAATTTACTTACAAATTAAAGTATAAACAGGAAAAAAGATAACATTTAATAAGAGTGTGAGGTACGTTTGTGTTTCATTAACAACTGTGAGATATGGCACACCACATTATTCTCTGACGCTGACACTTGGAACAATTTGTCTGTATCAATGAAACATTACATTGTAATAATCTAAACTATTCGATTGTTATTGGAATTTAAGATATTCCTTCAAAAATGTATGTCATAAAGAAACAGTTGTTTGGTCCTTATTTATTCTGAATATACCTTTTAAAGAAAATGTTTTCTTCTATTATTATCATTGATATTGTCTTTCTTAATTGGTACTAAATTAAGAGATATGTATTTACAGATTAATTTAAAGCTCTAAACGCCGATATGTGTACCTATTTTAAGGCTTTTAATGAAACATAAACCCTTTCATCGAAACTCGTAAAACTGTAAAACAATATGATGACAAAGTCTTGAATTTATAGAATTGCTGTAACCTAACGAATTCTTGTTAAAACCAAAATTAAATTAATATGATTTAATCTCTTAGAGTGAGTTTAAATGTATGTATATAATATATTCAAAGTAAAGTGCAAATATAAGTTTATAAATTAAATCTTGGTATATTTGATTATAATTCACGTAGATCGTTATTCCTTGGCTATTTAAATCTATTCAAATTAGTCGTAAAGCCCAATCATCTCCTACTTCACCAAAAATTGCCAAGACTGATATTCTAGCCAAAAAAATATTTTTTATCAACCACCCTTGATAAAATTTCACGTGAGAATCAGAACATAAAGTAGTAAAAACTATTTTAAACTATTTATCATATTATACAAGAATAGTTACCTCGTATTAAGAAATAGTTTGCTCAAAAGTCGAGTTTATGTTCTTCTTTAAAGTTTCCAAGGTAATTTGGAGCTCTTTTTATAGCTTTTGTGACTAGTACTATCCTAGTAGGAAAGAAAACGTGCTTTAAATACGAGTGTAACTCCGAAGTTATACGATATTGTAAATAATGTTAAATAAAGTTAAATAACGTAGCTTTACACTTTATTAATATTTAATGTTTTTTATATTTTAGTTACATTAGTTTATGTTTTGAAGTTAGGTACATACTTACCATTTTATTTTATGACTAATATGGCTTTGAAGTGATAAATAATTAAAACGAACTAATTATGATGCGAACACTTCCAAGTAAAATTATTGGGTTTTGATGTCTCTGTAAATGTTATAAAAATGTACATGTAGGAACTGTAAGGTCAAGTATATTAATTTTGCATGTTATTGTTAATAAAGATATTTAATAATTCATTTACAGGTTAAATAGTCTCGCTTTCTCATTTACATTTAGTACTATTCCTTGTTATTTAATTAATTTGTTATCTCAAAATTTGATTAACATTACTTTAGAGAATCATCTGTAATATCTAAGAAAACTTAATTATCAATAAAAAAATTCTTACTACGAATTAAAAAATCAATAAAAAGTTTCTTCAATTTATAATTGTGTATGTATATATACTCTAGCTGTAACATAATTAATTGTTCGCCATATTTATATTTATATTTGGAGGCGTATAATGTTTTATCTATTATATCTTCTAAAGTATTTATTTGAATAATATAGTAAAAAGGACATTTTTAATGTATATTCAAATCTAAAGCTGTGAAATGCATTTATTTAGGTAGGGATTAATAATGAACAGAAAAAAGAGCCTTAAAAAGAAAGTAACATCTTTAATTTAAATGTTTGAACATAAAAGTAGTTATTGTGGGTTAACCATAAGAGATAGAAACGTGCCATCCATGACTTCATTGTAGTATTTTTATAGATTTATAATTCTTTACTTTAATGTTTCTCTTCGCGATCTCTGTTACGGTAATCCATTTTAGTCAATTTATATCACACCTTCTTCAAGAATTGCATCTTTTAGTAAAACCTGTACAAAATCCGTTTAATAGTTTATGTGAAAATCAATTACCTACAGACAGACAGACAGACAGCTTTTAATTCAGGCAAGATATTGTTTTATAATATGTAAACAAAAATTTTTCTTCTCTAATACTTTAAGACTAGAGTTTCAATGCTACTATACGCTACTATAGTGTCTTTTTCACAAAAAAAAACTTTTTTCTTATAAATATGTTCAAAATAGTATTTTTAATGTAAGCTTAACATAAACTTATTGTTACTTTGTCATAAATATAGAATACAAAATCAGTACATTCTGGAACCGTCCTATCGCTCTGCCTGCTTGTAACTTGTATCAACTCAGTCGTCTTTGTCGATATCGATGTATTTTTTCAGAATTGTATTACGTAACTTTCAGCGTTCACTACTCGAAAAGAAACAAGTCGTTCTGTTGGGATAAACTATGATATCATGGCCGTTATAAATAACGTATCAGAAACACTGATTTATAAGGGTCGAAAAATTATTACATCTTCTCGATAAAACTTCAGTCTCAATTGTTAGGAGATGTATTGTTTTATCTCGTGTTCATCTTTCAATTACACGTTTTTCTATGCACGTATTTTCATGTGTTATCTATCTTGTCAGATATTCTTAACTCGGGAAACAGTTTTGTGAACTTTTCGTAAGGAGCAATGAATTATGTGATCTTACTCTAAATAAATTATGTGCTTATTTGAATAAAACAATATTAGATAATTATAAAATATGATTTAAGATATTACTTATTATGTAATAACTCGCGGTGTCGGTAATGTAATAATCTTATATAATCTTTATCAAAAGTCAGTCTCTGTTGCTACAAATAACTATTAGAAGTACAATACAATTACTTAAATTTATAAACAATTCTTATAACTAATAACAATCAATTTAATTCATTTATTGTCTTATTATTGTCAATTAATATGTAAATAAATTTCTCACACAGGTGAGACAATGTTAACACATTATTACATTTACTCACACTACCGATCTATTTAATCACTGTGAGTGAGGCTAATGTGGTACATTATTTCACTCCAAGACTGTGTACGATATATGGTCAGGATGTGTTGTTATACAAAATATTATTCCATTAAACAAAACTCTTGTTCTCACAAAATATAATCTTTGATGTTTAATAAAGACGGAGGACACCCTGTTTATATATGTCTTGAAACAAAACATTTACATGTATCATATTTTTTTCATTGTAGTTGATGATATATATATTAATATTTATTATTATATATTAATTAAATGTGAAATCAAACATTTTCACGACTTAGTCAACACCGATTTACAACGAGAAAACTAATATGACCCTGGCAATTTAGTAACAATTATTGCTAATAGTGAGCCACTACTGACAGCAGAACAAATAAAATATTTATGATCGGATCTTGCTGGCTGTTGCTGCTGAACAAGGTGTTTTTTTTTTGGAAGCATCAGGTGGAACCGGTAAGACATTTTTGATATCGTTGGTTCTTGCCAAGAAACGGTGACAACAGAAAATTGCATCGGCAGTTGCATCGTCAGGCATTGCAGCTGCTTTGCTAGATAGTGGGCGAACCACACATTCAACATTCAAGCTGCCATTAGACATTCATAATAAACCAAACACTATGTGTAACGTAAAAAAGAATAGTGGAATAACTGCATTGTTACGGAGGAGTTCAATCATAATTTGGGATGAGTGCACAATGGCTCATAAACATTCACTCGAAGCATTGCATAGAACTATGCAAGATTTAAAATGGCAGCGATAATCTTTTCGGTGGTGCTATCTTACTTTTGTCTGGTGATTTCCGACAGATTTTACCGATCATACCTCGCTCTACTTTCGCGGATGAGATAAATGCATGTTTAAAACAATCAATCTTATGACGAAATGTTGAAACATTTCGATTAACTATAAACATGCGCGTACAATTGCAAAATGATCCATCAGTACAAATATTTTCCGAACAAATACTAAATATTGGAAGCGGTAAAATAGAGCTGCAACCAATCCATCGCAATGCATTAAACTACCAGACCATTACTGCACTATTCCACACGGACAAGATGAATTAATTCAGAGAATTTTCCCAGATATAGGATAATTACTTGAACTATAACTGGTTTAGCGATCGGGCTATTTTGGCAGCCAAAAATGTTGATGTTGACGAAATAAACTTCCAGATACAACCGTTGTTACCAGGCGATCTGATGTCTTTTAAACTAATCGATACTGTTGTTGAAGAAGATCATAGTTTGTATTTTCCAGTTGAATTCTTAAATTCACTCGATACACCTGGAATGCCACCATATAATCTTCGATTAAAAATTGGTTTACATATTATTTTCTTGCGTAATTTGAATCCACCTCGATTATGCAACGGTACGCGTTTAGTAATCAGATAAATCACCAGAAATATTCTTGAAGCAACCGTTTAAACTGGAAAGTTTAAAGGAGAAGTGGTCCTGTTGCCGCGTATTCCAATATTGCCGTCCGACTCTACGATACCCTTAAAAAGGCTACAGTTTCAAATTTGTTTAACTTTCGCCATGTCTATAAATAAGTCTCAAGGCCAAACAATGTCCATTTGTGGTTTAGATTTTTCTCATGAGCAAATATATGATGCATGTTAACGTGTAGCAAAACCGACGAATCTATTTTTGTTAGCTAAGCTAAGATAGGTTAATGAATGATATTGTTCACCGATTAGTGCTAAATTAATTTATATATAATACTTATAATATAAAATTCGTAATAATTAGTATTATTCTTAAAAATTTTGAACTATCTGCCCCTATATACCTCGTTCGTAAATTTATGTGTTCCATGTTATTTAAAGATAGGTGTGAAATTTATGGTCTTAACCTGAATGTAGATCAGACGAAGGTTCTGATATTTGAAAGAAATGAAGAAAGAACAGAATGTAAGATCAACGTGAATGATAAGATAATAGAACAAGTGAATGAAGTGGTATATTTGGGAAGTATGTTTAGCAGGGACGGAAGATACGAAATGGATGTGGAAAGGCGTATTGCTGCCGGTAACAGAGTCAATTGTGCTTTGACTGCATTGTTGAGACGGCAAAACGTCAGTATAGCTGCCCGTTTGGCTGTATAATACTTTAATAAGATAAGATAAGCTATAATAATAATATAAATACATAACGAGTGGAACAGTCAGTAACTTACCTTAATGTTCCAGTTCATATAAACTATACAAAAAAATCAAGTATTTGAACAAAAGAAATAACGATTTTTTAATAATACATGAACTCGAATATGCTTTATTCTTTGAAAATACCAAAAATAATCAGAGTCAAAATTAGTTCTTTGTATTCTCGTGTTATAATAGTTTCGTGTTAATGAAAAGTAAAATATATGTTCAATGCCCAGCAATATCTGTTGGCTTTGATAAATTGGGTAGACCTCGAAGAATTCGGTCTGCCCATTCATTTGTCCCCTACTTTCGAATTTTGGAAAAATTTCTTCACAGGAGGTCTTCTTATGACCGCCTGAGTCCGAAATGACCATTGGTCAAAAAGTTTATATATATATATATATATATATATATATATGCGTGCGTGCGTCCAGATTCGACTTTTGTCAGCACGATAGCGGCCGCAGTTTCGCTCGGATCGCTTTCAAACTTTGCACAAAAATCAACCATCCAAAAATGAAGGTCAAGTTCGTTAACCAGAGAAATCCGGCCACGGGGGGCGCTAGGGCCTCACTTTTTCTGATTTCAGTTTATCGACCATAACTTTGTCCCTATACAAAGGAGATCAATCGCGTTCATATCATATGATGTCTTTGATCAATACCTATAACTAATGTAGATAAACCGAAAACCTAACTTCAATAACTTAGGGGTGGGGGTAAAAAAACCGAAAATTTTTGGAAAAAAAATCATAACTTTTTTCTGGTAAACATTCTTGCATCACAAGTATTTTTAATTTTTTGGTTTTTTGGAAAGGTTATTTTTTACTCTAAATTTAGGTACCAACAGTTTTTCCGTAAAAGGTACCGTTTCTGAGAAAAAAAATTAAAACCACTTTTAGCTTGTAAATTTTAGGTAGGTAAAACCACGGCAACTTTTTTCTGGTAAACATTCCCTCCTCGCAAATATTTTTAATAGAAAGGTTATTTCTTACTCTAAATTTAAGTACCAAAAGTATTTCCAAAAAAGATACCTTTTCCGAGAAAAAAAATTAAAACCGCTTTTTGCTTGAAAATTTTTGATGTAAACAACGGCATCATGTATTATTCTTAGGTAGTGAGTTATATTTTAAATGAATTACACACGAGGTCTACCCACGCGTGTCCCCCTGCGGGCACGGATTTTTTTATTCTTACGTTTATTGGGCGTGTTATTTACATTTTATATTTGTTTCGTTTACAATTTGAATTGTCACAGCGTGATAGATTATTATAAAGTACATATAAATAAATTGCCAGGAACAAGAAATAATATGGAATACCTAATTAAAAATAACAATGATCAATATTATAAAACAAAGTATTTTTGGGTAGACCTCGAAGAATTCGGTCTGCCCATTCATTTGTCCCCTACTTTCGAATTTTGGAAAAATTTTTTCACAGGAGGTCTTCTTATGACCGCCTGAGTCCGAAATGACCATTGGTCAAAAAGTTTATATATATATATATATATATATATATATATATATATATATATATGCGTGCGTGCGTCCAGATTCGACTTTTGTCAGCACGATAGCGGCCGCAGTTTTGCTCGGATCGCTTTCAAACTTTGCACAAAAATCAACCATCCAAAAATGAAGGTCAAGTTCGTTAACCAGAGAAATCCCGTCACAGGGGGCGCTAGGGCCTCACTTTTTCTGATTTCAGTTTTTCGACCATAACTTTGTCCCTATACAAAGGAGATCAATCGCGTTCATATTATATGATGTCTTTGATAAATACCTATAACTAATCTAGATAAACCGAAAACCTAACTTCAATAACTTAGGGGTGGGGGTAAAAAAAACGAAAATTTTTGGAAAAAAAATCATAACTTTTTTCTGGTAAACATTCTTGCATCACAAGTATTTTAAATAGAAAGGGTATTTTTTACTCTAAATTCAAGTACCAAAAGTTTTTCTGTAAAAGGTACCGTTTCCGAGAAAAAAAATTAAAACCACTTTTAGCTTGTAAATTTTAGGTAGGTAAAACCACGGCAACTTTTTTCTGGTAAACATTCCCTCCTCGCAAATATTTTTAATAGAAAGGTTATTTTTTACTCTAAATTTAAGTATCAAAAGTATTTCCAAAAAAGATACCTTTTCCGAGAAAAAAAATTAAAACCACTTTTTGCTTGAAAATTTTTGATGTAATGAACGGCATCATGTATTATTCTTAGGTAGTGAGTTATATTTTAAATGAGTTACACACGAGGTCTACCCACGCGTGTCCCCCTGCGGGCACGGATTTTTTTTATTAGAGAACAATAAAATTCACAGATATTAAAATAACGGATATAAAATACATTCAGACTCCTAACAACTCTTGATATCTGAAAACTCTCTTATTAAATAGTTGCGCTATCTGAACCGCACCTTAAACTGAGCTGTCAGTATCACTAAACAATAAACTAACCAATCTCTATGATCCTACTACAAAAGTACAATGTATTTTTACGTTGTATCGATTTTACTTTTACCTGAACAACTGAATAAACTGATCGTGGAGGATTAACTATAAACTCAAATTACTTGTATTTTTTTTTCGGTTTAAATCTTTACAATTTCAACACTGTGATAAAATTGTTACGTACAGCGCTTTTATTATGTTGGGGTTTCAATTTATTTAAATATACAATTTTACAAGCTATTCACTGTGCTGTTGATATCGGAGATACGTTTATCTTTTAATCTATCTACACAAACATTTCCCTTAAACTAAAGTACTTGACAAACTTACGTATATAACTTTTACAAAATAACTATTATTCATCTATATCTATATTGTTTTTATATACATATGTAACACTCAGCTACTATAAATAATTACAAGTGATCAATAATAAATATTTAAATGTAAGTCACAAAACGGAAACCATTAGCGGTGGACCTGAGTAGAGTATCATAACCCGAGATACTGTTTTACATAAAGATTTTTTTCCTATAAGAATTATCAAATCAGATTAATTGAGATAATCCTCAGTTACATATACTTTAGAGTCTATAATGAGTAGTAGTACTCGTAGAAATAGAAGTAAGACTATCAACACCTTCTTAATGAAAGGTTTATTAAGAGGTTTATAAATTTACTCATAAAGTATGAGTCAGAGGATGTCTCAATTCAATAAACGAAAGTAATCAGACATGAATAGCTATATTTTATAAATGACACAGTGTAAGTAACCGCTCCTGTGAAGGAAGGGACCTCGATGACGTATCAATACTATTGTATAGAATGGAGCCGAGACGAGGGTGAAGGGACATCGTCAATTGTTTTGGTAAACCAATATTGGCTTTATAAATGAAAAACAACAAATTGGAACTTGTAAAGTGTTATACAGGGTGGGCCAAACATTTTTGCACTTTTGAAACATGTCTAGAAATAAAAGTACAAATGTTATTTTGTTTATGATTTATTTAACGTAATTATCATTTATTAAAATTTATTTTTTAAAAATGACATCGTCGAGATGTGCTCCGTCTCGTCGTTGGCACTCCTGTAATCGACTACGTAAACTTTGGAAAACTTGTTGACACATGCTGCGAGGAATCGCGGTTATCTCCTCGTGGATGTTTTCTTTTAATTGGGATATGGTCGTCGGTTTATTAAGGTATACTTGACTCTTTAGATATCCCCACAAGAAAAAATCGCAAGGTGTAAGGTCCGGGCTTCTGGGAGGCCATGGGATATCACTTCTGCGAGAAATCAATTTGTTAGGAAACATTTATTTGACCACCGGTAAAGTCACGTTTGATGTATGGCATGTTGCTATTGTATCATTCAAATTCATGCAACTGTGGTGTCAAAAACTCTCGCAACATTTTCACGTATTCCACTGAGTTCACAGTTACGTTATTTCCTTGATTATTCCTTGATTATGCCCTTTGCGGATATGCAGCCCACACTGTCGTTTTTGGTGAATGAAGAGGCTTTTGGTGTTTATAGTCAGGGTTTTCCGTGCTCCAATATCGACAATTATGTTTATTTACGTGACCATTAATGTGAAAATGGGCCTTGTCCGTAAACAATACATTCTCAAGGCTAGAGAATCGCTCCAGTATAGTGTCAGCAAATAACTTGCGTTGAATGTAATCGTTTGGTTTCATCTCCTGTACAATAAGAAGCTTATATGGGTGCAGTTTAAGGTCCAAATGCAAGATTCGCCGCAGACTAGTTCTTGGTATAGCAAAAGCCGCCGACCGCTTACGCGTAGATGATTCTGGATCGTCCCTTACAGAAATTTCAACCTCCCGAATGTTCTCTTCGCTTCTTCTTGAACGTGGTCGCCCAGTTTGTTTAATATTCGTTGTCGATCCCGTTTGCTCAAACACTTGGACACTCACTTACACGTTGTAATCCATATTCAACTCTAAAGAGGCGTCGTACAGTAACGTAGGAATCGATGTTTTCGTAAAATTGTTGTACGCAAAAAGCACGCTGTTGTCCCGTGAAGCGCTCCATCGTGACTAAAATTGCATTAAACGACGCACAATTCCCCGCCACCCGCGCCCCTTGCTCTCACGGTTTTGGAGAAATCAAGTGTTGCTATTTGCAAAAATTTTTGGCCCACCCTGTATTATAGAATAAAAATATATAAATAGAGAGAAACAGAGTCATATATAATATATATCATGAAAATTGTGTTTCACATATAACGGGCTTTTGAATATACGAGTACATTGAATAAACTTAAATTGATATTGTCTGTAGCTCTGAAAACAGTCTCACGTTATTATTTATTTATTTATTTAATTCTTCATTGCACAATACATAAAATAATGCACAAAAGGCGGGCTTAATGCCACAAAGACATTCTCTACCAGCCAACCTTAGGATGTACATGAGAGAACATTGGTAGGCGTGCAAAAAAAAAACACAAAAAACTAAAAATTATTAAAAAAAATCCAGAAATATAACTACAATCATATAATATAATAACAAATACAATACATTAAAATAATACTAATAATACATATATTAATTATTATATATATATATATATATAATACATAATTTATACATACATACATACATGCATAACATACACATTATAAATTATTCATTGAAATAAAGTTGTTTAATTTGGCGTTTGAAGGAGTCACGAGACGGCGCTTTTCGTATAATTTCCAGTAACTCGTTCCAAAGTCTGACGGCAGTTAGAGCAAATGAGTTGGATAAGAAACCAGTCCGATGAAGAGGAGTGTGGAGCAGTAAATTGCTAGAAGAACGAAGTAATCTGTCATGTACATCTGCTAAGAAGGAGAAATTGCATTTTAAATATGTAGGAGTAGAAGGATTGAACAAAATCGAGTAAAGGAGACACAAAATTCGTACATTTCGTCGTTTACGAATTGGCAACCACTTAAGTTTTGATCTATAGTCGGAGACATGGTCAAACTTACGAAGGCCGAAAATGAAGCGGATACACGTATTAAGGAGGCGATCTAATTTATTTAGGAGTATTTCATTGGCATCGACATAGCACACATCAGCATAGTCAAGGATTGGTAGTAGGAGCATGTTAACCACCTGTATTTTCGCTCTATAGGATAGAAAGTTTTTTAGCCTTAATAATGGGTGAAATGTTTTATAAAATTTACGAGACAGTTCTTTAACCTGATAATGCCAACTAAGAGAACTGTCCATAAAGATTCCTAAATTTTTTACTTCGGAAGAGAATGGTATTATGTTATTGTTATAAATCACATTCGGTAAAGAATTTGAGTCAATAAGGGCCAACTGGCGGTAACTACCAATAATGATTGCTTGGCACTTACAAGGGTTAACTTCTATACCGAAGTCATTAGACCAACGCAACATTCCCTCGAGCGCCGCGTTTATTTTGTGGATTGAATGGTCAATTAACCCAACTTCTGTGTGTATATAAAGCTGCAAGTCGTCGGCATAAAGATGATAACGACAATTTAAGATAGAGGTAATGGAGTTAATAAAAAGAGAAAATAATAGAGGAGACAAAATACCGCCTTGGGGAACCCCAGCAACTACATCGCACCAATCAGAGAGGCTCTCATTAGTGCGAACGGCCTGCTGACGCCCTCGAAGATATGAGGAGAACCACTTGTTTACAGAAACCGAGATATTGTACTTGGACATCAACGCAAGTAAAAGGTCGTGGTCAACAGCGCCGAATGCGTTACTGAAGTCTACCAGTACAAGAACGGTAACACATTTGTTTTCCATTCCATGACGAATGTCTTCAGTGACTTTTAAAAGTGCTGTACTTGTGCTATGTCCAGTGCGGAAGCCTGATTGCAACGGGTCCAGCAAATTGTACTTTGAAAGGAATAGGGAAAGCTGGGAGTGAACGATGGATTCAATTATCTTGGATAAAAACGGTAATATTGAAATGGGACGATAATGAGAAGGTAAGGTGGGATTAGAGATTTTTGGAAGTGGTAGAATGTGAGCTTTGCGCCACAAATACGGATAAGTGTTTGAGGAAAAGGAAAAGTTGATTATTTTGGAAATAGGAGTAATGAGTGTATCCATAACAAATGTTATCATAGTACGATTTATTCCGTCACAACCAGTAGCTTTTGATGTTATAGCTAAGAGGTGCTTCTTAACCTCGGCTTCCTCAACAGGTGCGAAGTAAAATATAGGAATATCGGGCTTAGGCAAACAGAGAATGCTTGAAAGGGTGTTAGCTTTTCTTTGGGGATCAATGGTTACAGTACAAGAGAAGTGGCGATTAAGAGAATTGACATCCACAGGAGAAGAGCTATCCAGATGTTGAGATTTGCTAATACCCAAAGTCTTAAGAAATTTTAAAGTTTCCACTGCAGAGGAGCAGGTTTTGTTGAGAATATGACGGCGTTTGAGTCTACGACATAATTGGTTACACCTATTTCTAGCAGCTTTATACACAGACCAGTTAAGTTGCGATCGATCGAAAGGTAATTAAACTTTTAGTCCACTATAATTAGTTCAAAAGTCATTAGTACATTAATGACTTAATAAACGACATTTGAAGAATTAAAACTAAATTTGTGGCGAAACGAAACTATTGAAAATTATTTTAAAATAATTATATAATATGATGTAATACTAACATTATTACAAAATGTTGTGTTGAAATAATTCATACATCGATAGTTCTAACAATACTATTATATTACCAAAGTACTCGATGAATAAGGCCAATAGAGAAATCAATAGTTCTATAAGAACCATGAAAATAAAGCAAGAAACCAACGCGTTATTATGAGATATCACATGAAGAAATCATATTTAACTTATTTGCTTAATAGACGACAACTACTAGATGTTACTATGAAGTATGTAATTTATTATCAGCACATTTAGATTTTCTCATCTAAAGCTGGAGACACTCCAACCATCGTCGTACAAGTGCCTGTATCATACGTGTATTAAATATTAAATGATACAATATATTTTAATACATAAATTCAACGCATTAGACATAACTTGGACACAAATCAGAATTTCCCAATTGTAAATTTTACAGATGAAACCATTATTACATTGTATCAAAATTGAACTTGGAATGAGGCAATTTTAGCGATTTCTATACCATCGCGTTTCATATAGCCGTCCTGAAATTCCCCGGGCCCTTCCGCAGAAGATATTTGAACGTAACAAGAAAAGGATTGAGAAACTTATATCAAATCAATACATCTACTTGAAAAAAAAGTAAGTTGGTGGCCTATATTTTCGAATATTATTTTAATTACAACTAATATCTATGATTTGCCTTACAGTATAGTTGTAGTAGACTAAACTTGGTATATATTAGTTGTTATTTTAAATTAAATCTGTATTCTCGCTTATTATCCTCGGTACTCTAAATTAATATTCCACTAAATATTTATAAATAAGTTACTTATTTAAAACGCAATTAAGTTGTGCTCATGCAATACATTAAAATGTACACAATACTTAAACATCTACATTGTATTTAAAAACCTTCTTAAGATAAATTTAATATCGACATAAGGTATGGTTACATTTAGCACAGCTCTGTTCTAGGCAGTTTGCCCTTAATGATAGTATCACTTTCCTGCTGTAGCTGACCGCTCCTCTATAACTTAATTGTGAAGTATAAACATTAGCAGTATTACTTACATGTGCCCATAAGGTTTAATGTTTTGAAACATAGTACGAAACAAATTAGTAAGTAGATTCATAACCATAAACTAGGTTCATTATGCAATAAAGTATTTAAAAAGATGTAGAAAAAGATTAAAATGGTATCCAGAAGAGAGAGAACAGACACGTATGAGTTACGGATGTGAAATCACACCCGAGGGACACAGGGAAAGAGGAAACCTCGATTGAACCGAATACTTTATTTCAACATACAGATTTAATTCCCACTGTTTCAATACGTGTAACAATCCTTTGTGGTTCTAAATATTTATTTATTTTTTAAATATATCAAATTCAGTTTCGTAAACAATTATATAACAATCACAAATGAAGTTAAATTTTAAGTTAATCAGATAGTTATATATATATAAAGAAATACGTGCCTGTTACGATTTTTAAAATATTTGTGAAACGTGACTTACAAATTTTATGGAAGAACAACTTAAAATCATATTTCACGTCGGCTTTTGTTTTCAGGTGTATGCTTGAGATACGGTAGTCTAGGTAATTGTGATTTGTGTAAAATGATAATTAAATAAGCCCCGTATTTCATGGTACACAAAGGATAATAATCACTTGGTAGTATTCTACCGTACAGTATTCTGTAGTGCATTTATTACACAATGTTTGTGAAATACGAACCTGCAGAGATATATTCTGATTGCAACACCCTCAAGCAATATTATTTTATTTATTAAAAGATTTTAAATCATCAGAAATCCTGCGATAGGTTTTGTACGTTACATCTAAGTACTGCATTCAAAACATGGTTACCAGTTTTTATCATCAAATAAAAAAATACACATAAATTTATTGTAAAGTTTTTCATTCCATTTTTTCCAAGTTTTAACAAAAGTTGTGAGAATACATTTTTAATGTCACAAATCTACTTAAATTCCGAGTTTCTCTTTAAGACCTAGGATTTAAAAAAAAATATTAAGGTCCTAGAGAAATGAGTTTGTAATTATTGTTTAATTTAAACTTCGGTTAGTTCTATTTTATAACTATTATTTATGTGTACGTATAAAAGTCTTACAAAGCGATGTATCAAGCGATGTATGTAATAGATTTTACAACTCTGTTCATCTGAGGTTTACATTAACCGTCTTGTATCAAGTAATTAAACACTCACTTTATTCGTCGCTTTATAAAAATACGTTAATATAAATGCTTACCCAAATTAGATGTAACTCAATATATATTTTAAGCTCATGTTTCCAACGGCACGCTTTACTTTGAATATATGGACATAAATTTAACTCACTGTAAGAGATTATGGCATAGCAATTTAACTTCGGTATTAACAAGGATTCGTTGGGTTAAAGCCGTTCTATGAATCCAAGAATTTGTCACCATTTTGTATTACAATTTATATTTAAAACAAATTTTAAAATAGTACCTACGTGTACATGGACGTTTAAGGCTTTATCGTAAGCTTTTTAAATATTTTTCTAACTTATAATATTCTAAAACATTGTAACAATCAAAAAAGGCTATGCGAATTATAATAATACATTTTCTTTTTATATATATTTAGTTATTCTATATATCAAAATAAATTTTACAAGTATACTAAAAATTACAATCACAATCGAATATCTTACCTTATTAAATATTCAAAGCGTCAGTGTCAGAGATTAATGCTATATCTCACAGTTGTTAATGAAACACAAACATCTCCCTCGTTTATGAATCTTAAATGTTTGAATTTTTCCTCTCTACACCTCAATTAATAAACAAATTTATCATGTTTTATCTTTCACTTTTTTCTTTTGTGTTTGTTTTCTTTTCCTTGACAATATATTAATATTTTAGAATTTTTATTATTTATTCATGTCAATTACGAGGGGATTTTTCATTTGCAAATGCACACAAATCACACGTATGCAAAATTAAATTAAATGTAAATATGTGATATAACTTCATTTGTATTAATAAAAAAGTATTAATAAATGATTTAATAGTATTCCAATATTGACTATAAAGTAATAAAAATTAAATAAATATTGCCTGTAGTTAAAATTTAAATTGAGAAAAACTTTTGAAACTCATTTTAATTCAAACCGAGGCATCGATAGGTATATTAATATTTATTTCCAGAGCGTTGCAGAAGAAGACCGATATTGCTGTCTCGATGCGCGCTAATATTTATTTTACGAATCAAACCTAAGCAATAACCAATATTGGATTTTAGACGAGACGACCACGTTTCGTTATCAATATAGTACAGATATTTTAATAACCTGTCATAATAAATGAAGTATACCTGACATGTAATATTTGATTCTCTTTTGAATATGAGTTATGAATTAAACTTATAGATAATAACAGAACACATTATTATTAAGACGTCAATCAATTAAGTAATTAAGTCAAGAAATTATAAAATAAAAAAATAATAATTTTGTGTATATATTAAATTTCCAGAATAAAGTCCGAAATTAATCAAACTGCGAAAATAATCAAAATGAATCATAGTCAGAAACACTTTATGTAAACACAAACAAGGGACGGATGGACTTTGGGCCAAATCCAACCAAGTGTGATAAATGATTCTTGACATATAAATGATCCAGGGGGGGGGAGGTGGGTGCAACAAACGTTTTCAAAACGACAATATGGTCCGACAGTTTATTTGATGTTTTTTTCTTTAAATGGTACTGAGAAGTATAATAATTTTGGAAAAAATAATTACAAGTTTGAAATAAATAAAGACATCGAGACATCGATCTTATGAATTGGATTGTCTTTATTAAAAAAAATCTGAAAGCATATTAATAAAATATTAAATATATATTTTTATTTTTTGGTCTACTCTTTGATTTTTCTTGTACTGCATTGTTAACTTATTCAAAATATTAAGACACATTTAACTAAGCATAATAAATACGACTCGAATACACACGACCGTCTATTAAGTAATGCCTTATAACATGGTATCGTTAAACACTCATTTAACATCTGGTAACGAGAAGATACAAAAGTTATCTTAAGATCATTAATTATAACGTCATTCAAATGATCTCACTCTCCTTCAAAGCAACGCCAATAAAGAGCAAAATAAAACCATCAATAAATGTTATATTACAATAAAATACATTTATTACAATACTTATTATTATTTATTTAAACGTACATGTCAATTATATCATCCATTAATTATATATTTTTATAACATACATTTTTAAAGGCATATTTTATTTATAAAAATATATATCGGGTTGAAATTGTTTTCAATTGAGTTATTCAGCGCTCTACTCAAATATAAACTTTCATGAAAAAATATTTCTTTTTCTCATATTTTGTTTGCTTTGGATTTGATAGGTTATCCAACATTTATTATTTTGTGTATATATTTATTCATCAAAATACTAAAAAATATAATTGTTTTTAATGTCTTTTTATATTTTGATGTATTTATATTTTCTTATATGATATAAACTGTTTTAAAAACCCACCTCATTTCTGATTATATCTTATAGTATTCTAGAAGAAGACGAATTAAAGATGTTTTATTATAACATGTATTTAATATAACATATATTTCTGTTATAGATATAGATATAGTTCACATGAGAAATGTCTCAAATAATTTAATCCTTATGCGAATAAAATTTTGAGTCTAGAATTGCTAATATTATACTTTAAAGTAAAATATTTGTGACAATATGAAAGCAGAAAAATGAAGAAATTGCTTTGCTTCAATCGTTTCTCATACAATAGTGATCTTGAACAAAAACTTTGTTCCACTAACAAAGTAAGAAGCAGAATTGTTTTACTTGTATCCGCAAAGAGTAGTCTGAATAAATAAATAGAAATATTTTCATAAGGGCCATTAAAAAGCAGATAAGTTTTTTGAAGCATTTGTTCTTTAGTTAGCGTATAAAGTATTGAGTTATCTTTAGTAAAGTTATTTTTCATTGTTGCAGACGTTAAATTTACAAACATCGGATTGTCGTTATTAATTATAAAGACAACTCAGATTTCTACATCCCACTATGACAGCAACCGTCTGGTTTAGTGGGTGGGTCCAACATAACCGTCCTCCTCTGGAATGCGGCGTGCTCATAATTAGTTTCAGAAGCTAAAAAAGCTAAGCTAACAAGGAATGCCATAATAAAACTAACAGAAGATTATCGAGTTTGGTGAGGACTATTTTTACGAGTATATTACAATAAAAATATATATTTTTTTATTAAGTTGTTTAATCTTTGTATTTTATAATTATTAATTACACGAAAATTTACTAAAAATATTAATGTAAATTTTATTAAATTTCAAAGTCCTAGCCATTAAATATAAAATCTTATGACATACTAAATATAAGCAAGCAATAAGGAAGCAAGATAAATAAATATTATCTTTGATATCTTTACATGAATTAAGAGTTTGTTATTTATTACAAATAAAAAAATAAAAAAGTAGACAAGTTTCCGAAAATTCATAAATTGTGTTTAGTTTAGTTTAGTTAACTACTTATAGTTGAACCGCAAATATATATGCCATTTAAGAATAAAAATGTTGACTTAGAATGTACGAAGTAAATCTTTCACGTTTAATCCAAACTATCTCATTATATCTGCCTGTTTAAAAAGAACGTTTTAGTAATTTTATTTTCAAAGCTATCACCTGCATATTTTTTTTTGACTTAGATATGAGAAGAACCCGCGACAGAAATGAAGTAAACCCGTCGATATAAATATATATACATAATTTATTCCCACTAAAAACATATAACCATTTAGTTAAATAATATTCTAAATTGTTACACATTGATACAATAGAACTAAAATATATTATTTGAGTTAAATGCCGTGATGGAGACATTTTCACAATAAAGTCTGTTCAGTTGACCCTAAATACAACATATTGCGTTCATAACTGTAACGAGACAGGACATTCACGACACGACGTGATGGCTGCAGCTTACGTTATACTGATAACATTTAGTGAATATGAGACACTGCTACTGATATAATATAGGTAGGCTGTCTTACTGTTACTTAAAAATTACTCAAGATATTACCAAATAAAGTAACCCTTTAAGACTCGCGTGCTCCTTAATCATTACATTTTCTTCCTCACTGGCCATTTTGTAAAGCGAGTATCAAAACCTGTAACGTTATACAAATCAATATAATATAACATTTAGGTTAATTTATATTTATATTTTAAATTGAATTATCTTAATACAATCTTTATTTAACCACTGTTGAAGAATATACAAATAGATATTAGTACTTTAAACAAGTAAATAAAACATATTAGGTACCTATATATAAAAGATTACATCAACTTGTGTTGAAAATATAAACATGACTATCGAAATATTAAACAGTGTTGTTAACATTTAAATTATACGAAATAGAAAGGACCTTAGAAAAAATCAGATATAAAGTAAACAAAATTATATTTTATAAATGTGTACTAACCTTCTTATAACATGTTTATCTTAAATACTACCTGGCTTAGAGTATTGGGTGACAATTAAGTACTGAATTATACCGAATACAATCCATAAATCACTTTACTTCTAGAAGTCTTGTTAAGTGACCCCGCTGTTACATGTGACTTAAATTATTTTTCCGGACCAACTCCAGGAATTAAAGATATATATCACCAGTATTTGAGACTCTTAACACTCCGTGTCGAAGGACAATGTATTTGAATAGGTGTATTGAAGTAATAAGAAACTATTAATTAAAAATGCAGACACGTAATAACTCCTAAAGACAATAGATTCTAATTCTAATTCTAATAATGAAAAATAAGTAGGTATGTTATAGAAACTTGTTCAATCCAACAATGTCACAACAATGTGAAGAACATAGATATTTTTAAAGACTGATTTTAGATTAATTTCTAAAACTCCATATTTAGATATTTTGGTAAAGTTATACGTATTTCTATAACAAAAAACTTTCGAGACTGACCGTCCTATTTATAATATTAGAAATTATTTTTCGCGAGCGTAATTCTTTATAACTATTTGTAAATTTTCTACTGAACAAGATGTACTATATTTGTCAATATATCATACAATAATATCTGCTTCATAATATATCTAAACCAAAAGGCTTTTATTCTACGAGTATATATGAAATGTTCTGAACGAAAAGGAAACGCTCGCCGTCCGGAAGAGACCTCGATGAGAAATAGCACACATGTTATAGTTGATAAAATATATTGCACCATTTAATATTTAATACACCTATAATACAGGTACTTGTACGACAATGGATGGAGTGTTTCCAGCTTTAGATGAGAAAATTACATACTTTATAGTATCATTTAATAGTTTTTGGCGTCTATTAAGCAAGTAAGTTACATATGATTTCTCACGTGATATCTCGTAATACTCGACGGTTTTCAGATTTAGTTAAATGATTCTTATAGACCTATTGATCACTAAGTTGGCTTTTGTCAGCCATCTGACAGACTGACAAGTTAAACTAATTATGATATTAGAACACTTTAATTGTTCATCGATTTTAGTGTCATACTAATACATCATTATCATCAGAATGAACAGATCTTAATATATATAGAAAATATAAAATTTATCAACGCAATAATACTGCTTAAAGAATCTGATAATGATAATATATGTCTAAATATATTTCACATTATTTCATTCTAGATAAACACAAGAACACATTCTGAACACAGAGATGAAGTGCATTCGGCGTGCTTTTAGTTCAATTTATCACAAATATTTATCTCAGTGACGTAACTAATACATAAAACATTTAAACACAACTAGAAATATAAGGTTATAGTTAAGAACATTATTGCCTCAAAAAAATATTTCTATCTTTAAACTATATTTATTATATTGTTATTTAATTATTTAATATATCATATAATGCATAATTATTAAAAATATTATAATATTGTGTCTGCAAAATGTTATTTATATCAATCCCATTGTCTTGAATAATAATTAAATGTTGAATGACAGAGACCATTGTTACACAATAATAAAAAGTATTAACAATTACTTTTGAAAAGGAACATCAAGAGGTTTCATGAGTACTTTATTAATGTAATAGTATTGTGGGAACTGTTAATGTATAAATGTCTTTAACAATAAATGTTGTATGAATATATACATTAAATGTATATTAAATGTATTAAAATGCACGATTTGAAATATTTATCATATTTGATAACTCTCTGCTTATATGTCATAGACTACTGTATAAAGTTATTATATTCATCAAAATTAAAAGCCAAATCGTATAATCTTTAAATAATATTACAACAATGTTATATATTATTGTAAAATTACTTTTTGATATAATCAAAAAGTCACAATCTTTATTAAAATGTAATGTTTCATTGACAAAGACAAATTATTCAAAGTGTCAGAGATCAATGCGGTGTGTGATATCTCACAGTCGTTAATGAAACACACACACATCTCACTCTTATTAATCTTAAATTTTATCGTTTTTCCTGTCTATGCCTAAATTTTTTAGGACACATATCATGTTTTTTCTTAAGCTTTTTTCTTTATGTGTTTGTTTTCTTTTCCTTGGAAATAAAAAAATATTTTATAACTTACACTGTATGAAACAAAAGCATTTCCATTAAGGTATTAAGAGGTATGAATATTTAACTGTATTGTTATAAAGCTTTTAATTACTTATCAAATATTGTTTTAACTTTTGTTGTTGGTGCCTCTGAGGCAAATAAGGTCTCATTTTATAAACCGATGCTGCTCTCATATCATTATTAAAACGCCTGCACTTTATCATACATACATAAATTACGTACATACATGTATACAAAATGTACAAACATTGCATACATGCATTGTCCGGATATTATTATCATTACTTGTTAAATAATCTCAACATATTCTAATTAAACATCAAGTCTTAGTGTAATACGCGGACAAGGTTTAAACTAATGTATATAAATAAGGAATTGTACGACATGAAGAATGACAGAAGTCATATTGTGAAAGACACACTCTATTAATATGTACGCTGCAGTCTTAATTAACTCCGTAGCTGGTGTCGTGATGTTCCACAGAGCGTCCTACTTAAAGACTTCTTATCGTGTATTTAATATAAGTCGTAGTAAATATTAATTCAAGGACATACTTTTAAATAAAGTAGAATAGTCAACAATATTGTATTAATAATAGTAATAATTGTATTTTGTAATCCAAATATAATATAAAATATTATTACAATAATAAAATGTATTGTTTTTGAAATCGTTCGAATATTAAACCAATTTAGGAACACTTCATTCATTCTACGTTCCACTTGATCTTTAAGCATGTATTGGAAAACCTTTTAGATTAATTTTATTCGTTAAAATCGTTGGATTTCCGTCCCCTAGAAGTATTGTATTCAATAAAGTGGCATGAAACCGCCCTCAGTACATATCCGTTATCTGCTGAAGCCTCTAAACCAATATTAATAATATATATCATAGAATTTTATAAATAATTTCAAGATCTATTTAATTCATTCTTCTTTAATATGACTTTTTTTTTTAATTTCTTGCATTATTTAAGGTACTTTTGCAACACGATGAAAAAGTCTTAGTATCTTAATATAGATGTGTAACTTAACTGTTACTCAAAGAATCAAATTACAAGATACTAATAAATTAATATAATATTACTAAAGAAAACTACAGTATGATTAGTGTCGTTATCTTAATAATTTTTCAGTGATGAAAGCTCTCTGAAATTCAATATCACGTATCATGTCTACATAAAACTCACCAGAAGGTTACCTTATAAAATTGTCTTACAAAAATCTATTGCTGAGCAGTTTTATTAGGCTAACTGTTAGATATTGAAACTGGATTTTGGTAATCAATTGGACATATTAGCCTGTATATACACTGTAGTTAAAGAGTTAGATTCATATAATTAATTTAACAGGAATCCTACCTTCTCAAAGAAGGTTAGTGTGAACTAGTTATTAGAGCTATGTTTTCTAAGAGATAAGATAGTTGAAGCCCCAACTACTTTCTATGGCTCGTTCTAATATTTTTCATGTTTGAATGATCGCAATGGATTTCCAATTTCTGTCAATAGTTTAGCTTCACGCCATATCCCTTGCGGGGTAGCCAGAGACGACGGAGCGCCAAACACTACGGTCTCTGCATACCTCTTTCGCCTCGGCCACAGTCATCAACCTCTTCATACATGCCCTCAATAGTCGCGGACAGCACTTATGGACGGAAAATTATAAAAAACTAAGGCTGATACATAAGTAACGGATCAAAGTTTAGTCTAATTTATAACAGAATTAATTTAAATATATTAAAAGTACTTAATTGGTTTAAACATATGTTACCAACACCAACAATCAACACCAACACGAGCAGCACTCGACCTTATGATACTCGTATCTGAAAGTCCATTCCTGAGAGTCAAAAGTGTGCATCTTTCGTTTCCTCGGTATTGTGGGTTAGTTAACAACATTATAAATTGAATCAAAACTTTACACTCACCTAGATCATTGCACTTATTTTTTATATTTTATAAATTATTATTACTATAACATACAATATAATAGTAATGGACATTGATTATATGTTATATGATCGCTAATACAACTTTTTTCGTATAATAATTTAATTTTAAAGTAATAATATAAGGACAACTATTAATTAAAACACCAAGTATGTAATTCTTTTAGACAAAGAAATTTGGCATTTTGATGGAATATAAAATAGCTCAAAGAATGAACTCGAAATTATAAGACGAAGCTAATCTGAACATTTGTACGTTTATAAAGGAAGGAATCAATAAAACTCGTCATACTTCGATAGTAGCAATAACAATTAAAGTTATAAGAATGAATAAAACAATAAGAAGAAAAATGAAATAGTATTAAAAATATTTAGACAAAAAATATTATCAAATTCGAATAAAGAAGTTTTCGCTTGAATTTTATTTACCAACCCAATTCCATTTTTCTCCATTTAACGTCATACAAAATCCCTCACGAAATGAGAATTCCTGTTTCAAGATGACGTGTATGGACATGGATAACATACATTTACACGATTTATAAAACCTCGGTTTTCATGTAATATAAATGGATATGGAGTAAACATTGGTATTCAAATGATAAAAAAAATATTTTATATTGAACATTAATATTAATATTACATATATATATTTTATTATTTCGTTAACAATTGCACAAAGTCGAACAAAGGTTACCACAATACATCCATAAAAACCACATTCAAATCGGATAAGCTCTTTCAGAGATTAGCGCGCACAAACGCATAGACAAACAAATTCTAAAAATCATTGTTTGTTATTCTCTTCTATACTACTGAATCCCGTGAAGACTTTACTCAAATATCTTCTATGTACAGACAGCGATCAGATACAGATTTATTATCTTTTATTTTCGTTTACAGGTAGTTCAGAAGCTACTCGTAGTTACATAAAGCAAATTGTAAGACAATAACGACATCTCTTATCTAGTTTTATTGCAAAAGTTAAAGTCATCTATCACGATTATTCAGGAGAAGGAAAGAAAAAAAGAAAACACGTCGCATTTATGTAACGATGCGCAATTTTTTATGTGACAATGCGCGTAATGCCGTTCCCTTACTGACATGATTAATATTACTTGCTTTATAATGGAATAATACTTATATAGGATTACTGAAAGTCCTTTTATTAAAGTAATGCTTTAAGATAAAAAAAGCTTTTATTTTTAATAGTTAAACAATTGGTATTAAATTCTTTCTTATTATGAATGAAATGATAAATTTAAAACTATAAAAATTATTCCGTTTTAAACAAATTATATAATATATTATTGTTATGAAATATTTCAAAATCCATCGAATATTATGAAATAATAAATGCGATGTTATTTTATTTGTTTCGACTTCCGCACGGAAAGTCAATTTATTTGATAAACTTTTAAGGTAAGGTAATTCAGGAAGGTTATATTGAGTTTACTTTCCATTATAGATGTTTGTTTATCGTCAATACTTGTTGTGTCCTACTTTCTTGTTGTCTTTTTTGCCAAATCCCATAACAAGATATAATTAAGTATTTATTTCTTATGATTCCAAAAGGAAAAAATATTTTAATAACTCAAAATACGGTCATTACTAAAACAACAAATTATTTTCTTTTATAATAGTAACAAAGAATTTAATAAAGCAGGTTATAATAATATAGAATTTAATAAGATTAGATCTCAAAGCGTTTATCTAATACTGCCTTTTAAAGTTTCTAAGTGGATATGGTAACAATGTTGGCACCGTCGCGTGAGTCGTTCAATCTTTGCTGTTTATATTTCAGAAGGAATATTTTCCTTAAGTTCAACAAAACAGATTCAAAAAATACGATATTATAAAAGTTAATAATTTTTTAATTTGTAATATTCAGTTTAACAAAAACCATATAATAAAATACGTTTAAATTTAAATAATGTTTACTTTTACAAAATTAGTTTATTATTTTTTTTGTTTAAAATTTTAAATAACTTCCAATAAACAATTTTCTGTGTGTGTTTTTTGCTTATAAATAAAAGATGTAAGTATAAAATTAGCCTCAGTTTTTTGACATTTAAGATAGATTAATATTAATTAAATAAAAAAAAGTAACAAATAAAATTATCTCACTGCACGATTCTCTTTTTCACAAATAATGAATGAATCTATTCTCTTATTTAATTCCAATTGAAGGTGGACTGAATGGACTGAATGGGCATTTTAATACTTACTACTTGGATTCTATATAATTTTATAAAAATGTATTGTATGTAATGATAATGCTTGATGTATAAAAAATGTACCAAATTTAATTTGCAAATTACTAGTGTACGTTTATTTTTTATTATTTATTTATTCATTTAGCTTCACGCCATATCCCTTGCGGGGTAGCCAGAGACGACGGAGCGCCAAACGCTACGGTCCCTGCATACCTCTTTCGCCTCGGCCACAGACATCAACCTCTTCATACATGCCCTCCGGGGGGTCCTCATGATTTTACGTGACCTTCTTCCAGGATCATAAATACTGTTTTTTCGAAGGTCACTTGAGGTCTCCCCCTGTCTCTCTCTTACCGCTCACTTTTCCTATATAAATCTTTTTTACCTTTCTTTTATCACACATTCGTTCGACGTGCCCAAACCACCTGAGCATGTTCTTCTTCATTCTCACCGTGACATTTTCGCTAGTACCTGCCATTCTGTGGATCTCTTCATTGCGGATTCGATCAGCTAAACTGACTCCGCATATTCTGCGAAGAGATCGCATCTCCACAGCATTCATCTTTCTTACATTCTTCTTCTGTGTTACCCACGTTTGGCTGCCGTATAACAGCGTCGGTAGCAAAACTGCATTGTGTACAGCCAAACGTGCAGCTATGCTGACGTTTTGCCGTCTCAACAATGCAGTCAAAGCACCGTTGACTCTGTTACCGGCAGCAATACGCCTTTCCACATCCATTTCGTATCTTCCGCCTCTGCTAAACATACTTCCCAAATATACCACTTCATTCACTTGTTCTATTATTTTATCATTCACGTTGATCTTACATTCTGTTCTGTCTTTATTTCTTTCAAATATCAGAACCTTCGTCTTATCTACATTCAGGTTAAGACCATTAATTTCACACCCATCTTTCAGAGTGGTGACCAATGCCTGCAAATTGCATTCTTATGATGCAATGAGCACTGCATCATCTGCATATAGCAAGCAAATGACCTTGTTTATTTTCTTGACGAATTATTTCAAATGCTTTGGTTATAGTTGTCTGTCAGTTAGTAAAAAAAATCAGTAGGTTTATTGTTTGTATATTGTTGTATATTGACGAGGATGTAGCTGAAGATAAATCTGTTAGTAAATAATACAATTTTAAATCAATATGCAAAATATTTTCTATTTACGAGTATAAATACATATATATATATATTTTATAAAATATCGATCAAACAAAAAAAACAACAAACCAATGTAATGTTATATATGGGGTATACTTCATTTATTATGACAGGTTAACAAAATAGTTATTTACAATGAGCATTTCAAAACTATAAAATATTTATTTTTTATTTAAATTTAATTTCTAGTACAAATTTACAGTTTTGCTTTTGCTCGCTTGCCTTAATTGTAGACGCTCTACAAATTTATTTAAAGCTCTTTAGAATTTATGCAGCTCTTTAAGTTAAGTTATTTAAGTTTGTTAATTCTTTGTGTTAGATGTGTAACTTGTAATACAAAGTTCAAGATGAATTGGACTAATTTGCTTAGTTTGTTAAATTCTAAAACGCTGTGTAATTTCATTCTGAAGCTACAATACAGATGTACGTGTGACAAATGCTAAAGATCTAAAAGTATCTTTAAAAAGCACATACATTTATGCCTAAAACAATATTGGTAATACTGTGAGAACTCAACACGCTTAGAATAACAATTTTACAATCTGTCCCCAGCGTCATCACGTCTGATATTCGTTGGACGAAATGTAATTCCTGGCAGTCGCAATATGAAATATTCAGTCCGTACAATATATCACTTTTTATAAAACTACTTATATGTTAAGGGTCAACATAGTTTTAATTAAACTACTAATATTAAATAAAATCACTTAGTTCTATATTACTATATATTTTCTAAAGTTATAGAGAGTAGTGCAACTATTAATTATGTACATCTTATGAACACTATTTATATGTAAAATTTAATAAAATAAGTTTCGAAATATGACAATGTATTTTATGTCTTATTCAATATAACCAAAGAGCTGATAAATTATTTATAACGTTGTTGTGAAGTAGTTGCCGGTTTCAATTAAGAAACAGAGACTCACTTTACAAAGGATTAGTGAAACTAGTGAAAATGAGCCGACTCAAGCTAATTCCCCAAACTTTTAATTTGATGCCGAGCTCCAATAATCTTGTTGTACAGATCGAGTTGTGAGCTTATGATATTCGGAGCAGAACAACGCTTACCAATCCACAGCACGACCAAGAACCAAGTCTTAAACTTGATTTTAACGGTTGTTTTATATAAAAATAGATAAAGAACTTTTTGATTGATTTAACTAAATTCTCTTAATATTCCATTGGTTAATGATAATTTATACGCCAGCACATCTTTATTGACAGTGCTGTTAAATTGTTGTTATTTTAAGATCTTTTACAGAAACCGATCTCTGAACCAAAGACATAAAAATGTAATTAGTATACTTTTCACTGAAACCAACATCGTAATACATGTATATTTAGAACTTTGAACCTTTGTTACACTTTAAACTTCTGAAGAACTTTTCATTCTACGATGTAATCTACATTTCAGAACTAACTTGAAATTGTGATTATTTGAAAATTTGATCATGAAATAAAAACATATATCCACTTAAACATAGCATCCTTTACAATCTTTCTTATATTTCGTACATAAAATAAATATTTAATTAATATAACATGTTATTCGTCTTTCAAAAGGAAGCTATGTGACAATTATTACACGTGTATTGAGCTTTACTTGTTATATTATACTGAAGCAGCTTCACTTCATGTAATCCTATTACTTTATACAACAGATGTAAGTGAGTGAAGTCCGCAATTTATGACCAACCTACAATATTGTGGGAGCGTGATGAAAAGGAAACAATCGTAAATTGTAGGAGTTAGAAGACCCAATAAATTATACTAGATTAAACATTGTTGTTGTTGTGGATTTAAAAATTATAACTATCTTATTTTAAAGTTAAGATGATTTATCGTTTTAAATTACTATTGTTTTTTTCCTAGAGGTGCTATTAATATCTCCTCATACATTATCTCAGGTAAAGTCATAATTATTTTTAAAGCTTTTAAATTAACTTTAAAATAATTAGAAACAGTCAGTATTTCTTATAAAGTTAAAAATATTAATTTCGATTAAAAGTTAAATATTATTAAAATATTTTTTGTAATTTTACTGTGTTTAATACAAAAAAGTAGTTTTATGTTTTGAAGAAGTAAAAGATACTACCCCGAATGTGTATTTATTTCAATAAAACGTCTGTCTGACACCATTACTAGCACGATGAATTCATTCAACCAAAAAGTTTCTTAAATATCTGACAAAGATAAAATCGAAACTTTACTTTTATAAAACGGACCAAAATAATAAATGTAATTTTACAAATTTTAAATACCAAAGAGACAGAGACGAAGCCTCTTAGCATTCCATGGATTCACCGTGCGGGTGCCGGGCCCATCGCGTTGTAAGAAGAGGAGCGCAAACAATGCCTGGGACTTGCGACCCAGGTGTAGGTTTAAGGGGCCCCTTTACTATGCGGCCCCTTTACTATAGGGGCCAAATATAAATTTATAATATATTATGTATATAATATATTATATATATTCAGAATTATTTAATTTTAACTATTACATTAATTCCTGTTATGAAGAATATAAACGAGTGTGTAATATCTCACCTCAGAATGAAAAGCTCTTAAGCAAAGTATGAAGATTCACCGACATTGTTCTTTTCAGGTAACTTTGCTAGTTTAAATTGAATCACCGTCGCCGTCTCGTAATGTAACAAGTCACCACGGTGCAACGAAATTAAAGTACTTTTCAGACGCTATTCTATAGAAAATTCTATAGAAGGATTTATTTTAATACATAAGATATCAAAATAGGTCCTCCTGTCACTTCCATTTGACTTACACAAGTGATCACTGTTACGAATTCAAAGTGGAAAATATATAAATAAATAAATAAATAAACGTAATGGCTAAAAAAATATATTGGTGGATACAAAATATCCTTTTGAAATACATAGACCATTATAAGAACCTATGAAATACTTATAACAAAATAACAATAATTTATTACATTTTATTATCAAAAATCTAAACTGCGGTGCGAGGGCTCGGGTCGCCACCTGTGGCCAGCAATAAATAATCAGACGCGTAAAGACAGATGTTGATAATCTCATCTGTAAGAAATACAATATCCACATTTATCATATACAACAGTTAGTTCTTTTTAGTTTAGTTATTAAATAATTATAACTACATAAGTGGTTCAGAATATCATAAAAATGTATACATAAAATAATACAACATAAAAAAAACTTTTTTGTCCAGTTTTTTTGAAATGCAACTAGAATGGTAACTTCTTAATCCGATTAAATTTAAAACAGAGTCTTATGTTTCTTTAATAAAATAATAGAGTGAGATAAGTGGTCGCCTCTCCGGTTTCAATTAAGGACAATAGATTGAAAACAGGAAGATAACTAGATATTTCTAACTCGGTATTTAATTTTTGTTTTGATAAAATTAAATTCTAAAGAAGTTACAACTATTTTTGATCACACTATTTTGTTTGCTACAAAAGAAATGAAACATTCGGCAAATTATGTTTCTCTCGTATTTTTATCGCTCGAATGTGAGTAGACACTTCACATGGAAGTAAAATATTTCGTTGTATGTGTATACATTCACAACTAAATTCCTTATTTGCTGCTTTATTAACATAAATGCACATTTATTCTACAATCTTATACAAAAATTTGGCACTAATAATGCAAATAACTTGTAATGCAATTTGAATAATAAGTAAAAGTAACCGTTATTTTGGTTAGGTTTCGATGGACAATTGGCTTTCTATTGTTATCGTTTTATCAGAGCCTCAAAACAACTTGTAATTTAAAATTGGGATACAAGAAATGGTAGCCAGCAAGGGCTCCACGGTCTTGATAAGTCTATTTATTTCAAGAAGATTCGCAATTTCTTACGTTGAAATTGCCACGAATCGTCGGTATAAAACAAGATTATGAAATTTATTTTCATTTTTTATTCTACCTGGATCTAATATGTAATTTGCTGACCATTAGTAGAATAGTATCAATAACAAATGACTTTATATTGTATATAAAATTAAACCAATATAAATATAAAGTTAAATAATAATGCATCGCATCTTAGTATCGCATTTTTAGCTAAGAATGTGAATACCAAAATTGTATTTTCCTTAAAGGCAGTCTGTATTCCTTCTTAAGAGTTTCAGCAAAACCAAAAGTTCATTATTTACATTGAAATGGCTTCTATTAACTAACTGGAATGACTTGTTGAATTGAGTGGTTGTTGGTAAAGTAAAAGGTAGGAAGGATCAAACGACCAACCTTAACTTTAAAGCAAGTATTTTGATAACTTTGTATCAAACGTTTACTATTAGATTATTAATAAGAATAATGCAAAACGCATTGAAGAAAGTCGGTCTAAAGCAGTTTTTAAAGCGATTAAAATATAAATGCTGTCTATTCTCTTAGTATTAATGTGAGTTATTTTCAAATATTTAAGTTATTATTTTCTTCTTTCTGATGTAGTGAGGTTAAGGTGTTATATTATTAAATATATAATTACAATTTTTATTGTGTAAGTACTTTACTCTTATGGAAATGAAGCTTAAATTTTTTTAATATAAGTAAAATGAACGCTCCAAAACAATAAAGCTGCTTCACAACAATGTAATAACGCTGTTGACTTTGTAAAGATTTAAACACACAAAAATTAATACCTGCAATATGAGTTTATTATTAATTCAGGACTATAGGTTTATTTAGTATATTCATCTAAGGATTAAGTCGATACAACGTACAAAATGAATTGTACTTTAGTAGTAGAAGCACATAGTTGGTTAGTTTATTGTTTAGTGACTAGCAGCTCAGCCCAAGGTCACGTATGTAATATAATTGTTTCATTACAAAGAATTTTCCCAAATATTCAAATTAATATCTATAGCAAAGATATATATATATATATCTATTATATAAAAATGAATCGCAAAATGTGTTGGTAAGCGCACAACTCAACAACGCATGGACCAATCTTAACAATTCTTTTTTTTAAATATTCCTTGAAGCCCAAGGATGGTTCTTACGGCGAGAAAAATTCGAATAATTTCCAGGAAAACCCTAAAAGAGCCCTTTTCTTTTTCCTACACAATAATTTTCTAACTAAATGTAGATTCAATTTGAACTGTATTGCTATTCAATAAAGTTCATATTAAATTACAAGCACTCATTATTGTCTAAACAATATAGGTGTTTGCTAACGTCGAAGAGTCAATTCGCGCTTTATTGTCGCTGCACAACGTTCAAATTTAATCAAATATATGTTGTTATATGTTTACCCGACCAAATTGAAAAGTCAAAAAATGTAAGAGCTATAGATTTGATTGGCCTTAGAATATTCTTTCTTTTGTTTTAGTTTCGGAATGGGACATAAATTGTCATCAGTTTTCACGTCATTGCATCTGTCAAACAAATTGCGTTAAATAGCGTTTATAATATTTAATAATTCATTTTGATTGTTTTATATCGTGTTTTGCGCAAAGTGTTTTAATACCTGTGATTAATAATTATTTCATGTGACATAATTACGATATGCCTCCTATAAGACGAAGTAATTTAGGTAGAAGAACCCGAAATGCTACAAACCAAACTAATTACCGATCTTATCATACTGCACATGAACGTGACGACCGAAATGAACGCGAAAGAATTCGTATACCACGCACGTGGAAAGCGAGAGCGAGAGATTCAACTAAAAATCGCGAAAGTTTGAATCGAGCTGCTTTCAATTACGATTTGTCAATTGACTACAGTAACCACCAATGTGTTCTATAGTAACCACCAATTGGATCTATGAAATTGGTTTGCTCTCATTGTAAGGCATTGAAATACAAAAATGAAGCCAATGGATTGTGTTGCGCAAATGGGAAAGTGAAATTGATACCATTGTACTCATTGGTTTCAGGAATAGAACCAGATTCCATACACTTTTTGTCAAGATCCAACAATATAACAATTGCTTTCAAGAGACGTCATTTGGGGCAACAAACGTAGTTCGGGAAAATTTCATGCCAAATTTTAAGGTAGGTATTATAGCAGTTAATCATTATTATTTTAGTGAACAAAATTTCCTGTTAATTAAGTAACGGTGTGTCATTAACCTTCAGTTCCTTAATCCCCAAGAAATATATTACTTAGTCATAATATTATTTGGTGATTCAGTATTAGCAATACTTTTATTATTTTGAAACACAATATAATTATTTGATGATGAATATTAGTTACAACTAATTATTACATATTGACATACCTAGGCATATCAATTATAAATTGGGGATTCAAATTAGGAGACAGATATACTTTTTACGAACAAATATTATTTATATTTGACAAAAAACATTTTTTTTAATTTACAGATACAAGGCCAACTATATCATAGCGCAGGTTCACTGTTACCAGTGTCAGATAGCAATTATAAATTGCCTGCACCTTTATTTCATTGGCAATTCATCACACGAAATTGATATGCGTTGTTCAAATAACAATTCAGTAAAGAGGTCTATTGTAGAACAATTACAAACTTTATTTCATGAGTACAATCAATTGATTATGTTGTTTAAAACTGCACTGGATCTTATGCCATCTGATAACCACAAAATTGTAATCAGAGCTGATAAAACACCTGTTGGCCAACATGCAAGACGTTTTAATGCACCAACTATTGATGAAGTTGCCATTGTTGTAGTTGGAGAAAACTTGGAATCCCTTGATATTGTTTTACATCGTCGGAATGATCAATTACAACGTATAACACACCGCTCATATGACGCATTGCAATATCCCATTATATTTTGGCAAGATGAAGATGGCTATGATTTCTCAAACAAGATGATAAATCCCATTACAGGTAATAAAAAATATTCGTTTAGCAAGGAGATATATTATCAGTCACTATATTATTATTTTTTTATTTTCAATGTTATGAAAACAAAAATCTATTTTTAGGATCTAAAACCAACAAAAAAGTCAGTTCAATGAACTATTATTCCTACCGCCTAATGATGACAATCACATACTCAAACGTCGGCGATTATATCACAAGTATGTTGTAGACATATATGTTAAAATTGAAACGGAGAGATTAACATTCATCAGGTTGAATCAGACAAAACTCAGATCTGAAGAGTTTATTCACTTTCGAGATGCGATTAATACTGATGGTAATGCACAGAATCTTAGTCGAATAACTATTCTTCCAGCAACATACATCGTAAGCCCTCGAAATATGGATGAATATGCTCAAAACGCCATGTCATACGTTTGTCATTATGGTACAGCAGATTTGTTCATCACATTTACATGCAATCCACACTGGATAGAAATCAAGCAGGAGTTATTCCCTGGGCAATCACCTATTGATCGTCATGATATTACAGCCAGAGTCTTTAGACAAAAGTTGAAATCTTTGATGGATTTCATTGTGAAACATTATGTGTTTGGAGAGACACGCTGCTGGATGCATTCTGTGGAGTGGTAGAAACGGGGATTGCCACATGCACATATTTTGATTTGGTTAGTTGACAAGATAAAGTCAAATGAAGTTGATGCAGTAATATCAGCTGAAATCCCTAATGTAGAAGTAGATCCTGGTTTGCATGAGGTAGTTATCAAAAACATGGTACATGGTCCCTGTGGAACTCTTACCATGTATGGTGGATGGTAAATGTTCAAAACGATATCCACGCACATTAATATCTGAAACAATCACTGGTATTGACGGTTATCCTTTGTATCGTCGCCGATCGACAGCAGAAAATAGAAGGTCAACAATTGTCAAATTAAATCAACAAGATATTGAAATAGATAATCGCTGGATTGTTCCATATTCACCCATTTTATCAAAAACCTTCAAAGCGCACATCAACGTTGAATCTTGCCATTCAGTAAAATCTATTAAATACATTTGCAAATATGTAACCAAAGGGAGTGATATGGCTGTGATTGGTATTAATGCAGAGAATTCCAATGATGAAGTTACCCAATACCAAATGGGTCGCTATGTTAGTAGTAATGAAGCAGTTTGGCGAATATTTTCTTTTCCTATTCATGAGAGACACCCTACTATTGTTCATTTAGCTGTGCATTTAGAAAATGGACAAAGAGTATATTTTACAGCACAGAACGCAGTACAAAGAGCTGTAAAGCCACCATCTATTACATTAACCAGTTTTTTTTGACATGCCAAAACGATATTTTTGCTCAAACATTGTTATATTCTGAAATGCCAAAATATTATACTTGGAATCAATCCTTAAGGAGATTTATACCACGGAATCAAGGAAAACCAGTTTCAGGATACCCAGATGTATATTCTACCGATGCGATTGGTCGAATTTATTCAGTACATCAAAGCAATGATGAAAGTTTTTATTCACGACTGCTATTAGACAATGTACGTGGCCCAACATCATTCCAATATGTACGAACTGTTGATGGTGATTTGTGTGGATCATACAAAAAAGCTTGCCAACGTTTGCGATTGCTAGAAAAATGCTCATTGGGAGCAAAACTTTCAATGATGCTGTAATATCATCACAAGCTCATCAAATACGAACATTGTTTTCTTTAATCATATCTACGTGCTTCCCATCAAACCCAAAGGATTTGTGGATCAAGTACAAAGATAATATGTGTGATGATATTTTGTGTCAAATACGGATTAGAAGGGGAAATCCAAATATACAAATAAGCAAAGAAATTTACAATGAATTATTGATTTCAATTGAGGACATGTGCTTGATGATGTCAAACAAACTATTATTTCAATTAGGCCTGGCCGCGCCCAATCGTCCAATGCATGATGCTTTTAACCAAGAGTTGCACCGAGAAAAACTGTATGATCTCAATACTTTGAAAGAATTAATTAAAACAAATCTTTCACTATTGATTGAACAACAGAAGTATGTATTTGATACACTTATGAAAGTAATAAATGATAAAAGAGGAGGGATTTACTTCTTAGATGCACCTGGTGGTAGAGGATTTTTTTTTTTGATTTCATTGATATTAGCAACAATTCATCACAAAATAAAATTGCACTTGCACTCGCTTCGTGGGGAACCGCAACAACTTTACTTGAAAGTGGTAGAACAGCTCATTCAGCACTAAAATTGCCATTACACATGCAAAGCAACGAAACCACAACCTGCAACATTTCGAAGAACTCTGCAATGGCAAAGGTTCTGCAGCAATGTGAATTGATTGTTTGGGATGAATGCACGATGGCAAATAAAAAATCTTTTGAGGCTTTAGATAGAACCTTACAAGATCTACGGAGCAATCATAACCCATTTGGTGGTGCAATGATTTTATTAGCAGGAGATTTTCGTCAAATATTGCCAGTTATTCTACGATCAACGCCAGCTGATGAACTTAATGCATATTTAAAGTCCTCCAATTTGTGGAAGCATGTGAAGGTATTACATTTAAGCAAGAATATGCGTGTCAAGTTGCAAAATGACCAATCTGGAGACATATCTCTAAACAACTCATTGACATTGGTAATGGCAAATTTTCTATAGACACCTTGACTGGTTGCATTAACTTTCCTCAAAGTATTTGTCAGTTAACTAGATCAAAAGATGAACTTATTCAAAAGGTGTTTCCAGATGTTGCTCAAAATTACAGAAACCATGATTGGTTGAGCGAAAGGGCTATATTGGCTGCAAAAAACATAGATGTAAATGAATTAAATTTCAAAATTCAAGAACAAATTACAGGCGAATTGAGGATATATCAGTTGATTCAGCTACTAACCAAGATGATGTCGTCAACTATCCGCCTGAATTTTTAAATTCGCTGGATTTACCAGGATTGCCACCTCACAATCTTCAATTAAACCTTTAATTATCGTTAGTTATAATGTTGAGAAATATCAACCAATCACATCTTTGCAACGGCACACGATTAGCGATAAAAAAATTATTGAACAATGTGATAGAAGCAACTATACTGAAAGGAAAGTATAAAGGAGAAGACGTGTTGATACCACGCATCGCAATGATTCCGACTGACAGTTTCCAGTGCGGCTTGCTTTTGCTATGACCATAAATAAGTCCCAGGGGTCAATTGTATGTTGCCTGTTCCCATGTTGGAAAACCATCAGATTTGTTTGTATTCACCAGGTAATGAAACAAAAAACATTGTGTATCATAAAGCACTACAATAAAAATAAAACAGATTTTTGTTATTAATATGATTACTGAAATTACTTATATACGTTTTATTTCATTATTCTTTATTTCATCTTATTAAAATGATAAAGTAACATATTAAAAAAAGGATAATTTTACGATTTATTTATCATATTATTTAAAATATTAAACGATAAAAAAGATCCACCAGAAATCTTAATATGTATAAATCACGTGTCACGTTGTTTGTCCGCGATGGACTCCTTAACTACTTACTGGATTGAATAATTACGAATGATGTATCTACCCTACCTACCTCATTCGTAAGTTTAGTGTTCCAAGTTATTTACTAAAAACTTTGTAATTTACAAATAGTGTAATAAATTTGGATTAAATTTAAAAAATAATTTTGTTTCTATTTTTGCTTAATTTCGACTGTAAGAAAACATTATGATTTTCATGACAGAAGTACTCTGAACGTTACCCCTTAAATAGTTTACTACAATGTAATATATCAAAAACAATAGTCACAGCAACGCGTGACCGGGTCTGCTAGTATATATATATATATATATATATATATATATATATATATATATATATGTATATATATATATATATATTGCAACACCAATAAAGAATACTAGATTTTAATATTTATATATTTTGTATATTCATATGTAAATGCGTATTCATAAACTACAGTGTTCCGTCAATTTAAATAGTAAATGTAACAAATGTGCAAATGTGAAGTTTAAAAACACTAAATAAAAATAAACGAAAAACAGATATAAATCTCCATTCCATATGTTTTACGTTTTTATTAGCACGAAACTATTATAATAAAAGAACATAAAGGAATAATTATGACTCTGATAATTTTTGATGATTTCAAAGAATAAAAGACATTCGGGTTCGTGTAGCAGCTTTAGTCAAAAAGAATTTTAAATTGCTATTTCAAGTGTTAAAATACTGGAACGTATATTATTTTTCTATGAATATTTTTTATAATGGAGCAATTATTGTATATTAAAAATATCAACACATTTTGCCTCGTTACTGCATACCCAAATACGTAGTTATTCCGACCTTATGTCAAATGAGTTGCGAGACAATTCATAGTTTTTCAAAATATAAATAGTAGTTTGAACTTCCTTTACCAGACGCACTTTGACGATATCCGTATTGTATATAGTATTATTTTCTCTGTACCTTATAAAAGAATTTGTATTCATTTTCCAGGGGTTTCACAAAGCAAAAGACCCTTCATTTGCACACAAATAGCTTTTATAAATTCACTACCTGTTTTTTTCGCCTACACGTCCTCTTGCCTCTTGCTCAGGTTTTGTAGTAAATATATTTGTTATTAGTAAAAGTACAAAACGGCTTATTGAAAAGCCAAATGAAAAAAATTACAAAAAAAAAATAAGAGAATAGTAGCAAGAAAATTAATATTATTTTATTAAAGTAATATTTTTGTACAAAATTGTTTTTTATTAGAACAGTCTTTGTAATATGGCGTTGACCTCTACTTTAAATTAAACATTCTCCTCATTAAATAATCTATTATATAATATAACTTATTCAACATTTTATTATGTAATAGGACTTCTTTAACACATTAATAAATGATACTTAATTTATATTAAATTTTATAGAACATTTGTTAAAAACAATAACTATATACATTTCTTTATTTTTCTTTTTGCGAACAAAACTTCAAAGTTACGTAGTTAGTATTGAGTTATTGTTTTAATAGTCTTAACTTTAGCGATCAAATTACACTTAGATATTTATAACTTTCTGTTAAGAGTACTATTGTAATGTTAAGTGTCTCAAGAATTGCTTTGTGGAGATAGATTTTATTATATAACTTAATATCTATTTATTAAAAAACATTAATTAGTAATATTATGTATCTGTATGATACTTTGCATGATATTATTGCACACGGTATAGAGTTGTAATTAGTTAATTTTTAACGAAAAGTTAATACCAAACTAGAAGCAACTAAACTAACAAATATTCGATTTAAAAGTTATAATATGATAAAGAGATCTGAAATGAGCACACTTGGTTACTCACACATACACCAATAATTAATGTTTATAAAGTTGATCTTTTATTACATGCTATAGCCATAGAATCTTTTGTACAAACAAAACTATTGAGCTGGAAAAAAGAAATTTAGAATATACATTTACTTTTTAACTAAAAAAGGATTTTTGTGTATGGTTTGCTATAAACTTTTAGGGTCCTCCCTAAAAATTAAGGCACAAAATCTTGAGGAAAAGCTAAAGAAAAAATTAAAAAAAATATTATTTATATTGATTACCAATTACATAAACGAAATTAAATAAAAAACTGAAAATGGGATTCACTGCTGCACTGGGATGCACTTTTTTTAGATAATTAAAAAAAAATGTACTTCGCGCAGATGAACGATCATGAATGATGTCTTATGAACATATAATTATTGTTAAAAAATATTGCTATAAAATGAACATTTGATTGTTATTAAAAATATCATTATTAAATTTCTTTTACGGCTTTGGCGAGATGAAAATGTTATAAGAAAGAAGCGCAGCGTCTATTTGAAAATAAATTCATTGTGTGTACTTGTAAGACTTGGTAATTGAGATATGAAGGAAATATATTAAATGACTGTAACTTGTACCATTCTTAATGTTTTTTTTATTGCATAATTTGGCAAAATCTTTAATAATCTTTTCTAACTATTTAAATAATATGTTGTATAAAATCTTATCTTAATAGGCTACTTGTTGTTGTCTATTTTCCTGTTTTTGGGAAAAAATTGTGCGATAAAAATATGACTAGACTAGGTGATAGAAACTAATAAATAAAAGAAGAAGGAAGGAGTAAACCACATCATTTATTGTTCATCCTTACCTTGTGTCGTGACATTAATGACGAGATTCAACTACTTTCATATGTTTGAATTATTTAATAGTGATGGGGAATAATAATAACTAATACCATCTCCTCGGTATCATCGCATTTTTTTTATTTGTCCACAACACAGTTAAATCTTTTGACTCGATATAAATAGTTTTTTTTCATTAGTCAACGACTACTTGTATTCTTCTATTTCGAAGTTAAACTTATGTCGTTGGCGACAACACAACAAGTTTATAATAATTGTAAATTAAAACTATTTTCTGGACATACTTTTCTTAACAAAGTGTAATTAAAGTGTTTTACGTTACAGCGAACCTTTAAACATCCACATTGTCTATCCACTAACCATGAGTCTATTCTATCATCCAATTTCCTATCCCAGTTATTTGGAATCTCAAAATATGACAAAATATCACAGTGGAGACTTGCTTTTTGCAATATTATTCTTCACAAACTCAACCACTGTCTTTGTTCGCCGTCTTCCCTCTTTTCCTACTATCTATCTATCTGTAGTGAACTAATAATGATTATAAAACGTTGAAAATATCATTTGAAATATTATAGAAATAATTAAATATTCTCAATATTATATTCAAACGCCAGGTTAGAACAATAACAATGAAAGTGCAGTAAAAGCGATAAATATTAGTTGTAGCGGACGCGACTGTACTACGAAGTTAATGTTGATAGTTTGAACTCTATTCTGACCTAATTGACATTAGATACACTGACACGTTACGATTCAATGGTCGTAATGACTATCACATTATTTAATATATTTATTGTAAATTACTTTCCTTTTTTATTTAAAAAAAAACTTGTATTACTTCTAGATAATAATTCATGAAAGCGAACACAAACACCATGGCTATGAATTAAAATTTAAATAACTTGCTTAGTAACATTTTAAAGAAGTTATCTATTGTTATCTTGTTTTGTAATAATATCAATGTTAGAATAAAGTTTTAAGTAAAAAAGAAGTAGACAATTATATTACAGGATAATGAATCTTTTCAACTTCAATTTCAAATGTATTGGCCATAAATTGCGGCGTAAATCTATAGGAACTGTGGTTGGGAACTGTGATTGTGATATATTTAAGTAAGAACCTTTATCAGTATAATAAGTTGATATTTCTGACGTGATCCTCAAACAGTTTTTTATTTGGTACAAGTTTCTTATGAAGTATGTACTATTAATTTATAACAACCTTATTCTAGTGCCAAGTAGTAATGTCCGTTTACTGCATAATAAGTATGTTTCATTAGATAAAGATTATTTTACTTACCAATGTTATATAACATTACGATATTCTTTCCTGATATATTCAGAAATAAAATGTTTGAATTACTATAGCAATATTCATTATTTATGTTCCATCTAAAGCAGGCCTTACTAAAGTTAACTAATATAATTTGACAAATAACAGACTTCAAACAGTTTCATATTACTAAATCACATATTTCAATCAATGGTACTCGTAACTGAAGTTCACTTCAGTTTCACATTATCACGTTATGCTTCAGCGTCAAGCCAAAACATCCATACGTTGGTCCAGTTGCTAGTGGCTTGCCAACATCGCTGCGCACACTTTCTAAAGAGTGTTTTAACTTTAACAAAACAGATTACCAACTAGAATTTTGGAAAAGCTTATTAAGTTATTAAAACCTTATTAAACAGCTACGAAACTAACATTTTATATTTTAATTATTATAATTAAAATGATAAGACAATATAATATAAACCCGTTCAAGTTATATAACTTTTCCAACTCTGCTTATAAAGATGGCTTGTTATTTTATTTTTACTAACTATTTAATATTTCAATATATTTTCTTACAAAAGCATTATAAATGTTAGGAAAAATTATTGTCTTTTGTATACACTACAATGAGATGCTAACAGTCTCCTTTTATTTATACATATTATATTATAATAGCTAAATCTACAAGCTGAATACTTTTAGAAAGTAATTATATCATGGTAAATACTTGGAGGCTACAGATACAGAACCTTATTTTAAACCCTTAAATTTAACGTGGAATCAATTTTTTATGTGAGCCAACGTCTACAAGGCTTTAATTTAAAATACCGTGTTTTATATCATTTTCAGGTAAAACAAAAAAAAATAGTATAGTATATTATTACAATTGAATTATATATGTGACGATTTTACAAAACTATAATTTAATTTGTAACGAGGAGGTGCAAATATAAATTTCTAGTCTAGTCCATCTACTTCTAGCCGTTAATAAGTCCTCCACATCCACATATTTAACTTTATAAAGATTTTGCGTTACAAGTAATATCCCATATACGATCTACTTGAGGTTATTTTTATTGTCGTAAGGTAGGTAGTTATTCTTTTATAGGTTGTAATCAAAATTTATTATAATCTATTCGTCACTTCACGCACAAAAAGCTTGAAGACACACATATTTCCTCATTTGTATTATTATTACGTAAGGTTAGGTAACATTTACCATCCTAAATTGTAAATTATAAACTAAAATAAAAAAAGATTTTAAAGGTGGTATGGTTTTGTAAAAAGCTGTTATTAAATTTTACTAATCAAAGCGAGACTTTTTTCTGTTTGTTTTTTTAGATGTCAAAGAAATGCATAAATTTCTTTCAAAATATTCGAAAATACCCAACACTGAAGAAAAAGCTTCTTTTATTTTATCCCTTTATCTAAAACTTTAGTTCCGATTTTCTTTTTCCTAAAGTTCCTTAAATAAATAAAAGAAGTCAATTATGGTATCGGAATTTATAGTTAGGAAGGAAAACACTTAATAGGCAGCTTAAATTCAAACCTGAATGGCTTCAAAAGTTATTATGATATGATTAGAAATACTTAAATAATAACTGATAACAAGGACTAAAGATTAAGAAATTTGTATATTAATTTATATACTTCTCTGAAAATTTTAAATATTAGTAAAACTTTGACTAAAAGTATGTCTAAAATCAGTCTTATAATTTGTAAATACGTCATTACATCTAATGACTTGGAATAAAATCACTGCAAGATTTATTCACAGTAAAGTACTAGATCTTACCTGCGGCTTCGCTCGCGTTTGAAAGTTTCTTTCTTTCACCTCTTTATTTATTTATTTATTTATTTATTTATTTATTTATGCACCAAAGAAAAAAGAAAAGACAATTATAAAAGACATATACATAGGATGAACTTATCTCTACAAAGAGATCTCTTCCAGCTACCGTTATGAGTGTTGGATAGGAGGTTTAAGAGGGCAGAGAAAGGTACATATATATTTTATAATAATATGCAGATACATAATAATAATACTATATAAAATATGATACATACATATACATTTATGCCTACAATAATTAAAAAGAACATACATATAATAATACTATATAAAATAAAATACATACACTTAAATTTATAACTACATAAATTAAGAAGTACATACATATAATAATAACATATAGAAATACATACATATATTACACATTATAATTTAATCCTGTGAGAGATAGTAGTGTTTTAATTTTCGTTTAAATGCCATGACAGAACGGCTGGATGTTATATTTGTTGGTAAGGAATTCCATAACCGCGCTGCTTGTATAGTAAAAGATTTGGAATAAAATTTAGATTTATAAGGGGGAACGTCAAAGGTTTTTACTAAAACGCAGGAGCGTTTAGGACGAGTACTAGTAATTGCAAGGTGGAATCGTTGATGTAGATAGGAAGGAGCTGAGTTGGAGAAGAGGTTATACAGCGCGGTCAGGACGTGCATATTCCGGCGAAGGCGGATCGGGAGAGACTTAAGTTGACTTCGGAAAGCTGAAATATGGTCAAACTTGCGTAGTCCAAAAATAAAGCGGATACACAAGTTTTGAAGGCTATCTAATTTATTGAGCAGCTCCTCAGATACATCCAGATAGCAAACGTCAGCATAGTCGAGAAGAGGTAATAAAAGAGATTGAGCTAGGAGTATTTTGGTCCGCATTGGTAGGAAATTCTGCAAGCGTTTAAGAGAGTGAATTGACATATGAACGCGCTTGCTAGTATCGTTAACTTGCGCCGTCCATGATAAAAATTTGTCAAATGTCAATCCTAAATTCTTAACTGTATTAGAAAATTGTATAATTGACTTGTCATATAATAAATTAGTAAGGTCGTTGAGAATAATCCTATTTTGAAAATGTCTACTACCTATTATAATTGCCTGTGATTTTTTGGGATTCAAAAGAAGCCCAAAGGACTCAGTCCATTCTTTTATTAAATTTAAGGTATGATTAATATGGTTAATATTGTTATTTAGATCTTCAAATGTTGAATGCCTATAAAGTTGCAAATCGTCAGCATAGAGGTGGTAGGGACAAGAAATAATTTTTGTGATTTCATTATTTTGCCATCAATTAATATTTAAATGAGTTGTGAACTCTGTTTACGGCCGCCTGTATACAGTATACGTTTTATAAATATCTCATTATAAAAGACACATTTTGTATACACGTAAGTGCGTTATCACTTAATACAAAATTAACTTTTAAGTTAAAACAGATCCAGATTACTGGAAGTAAAGTACTAACTAAAGCACTTAACTTTAGAAACATTTATGTGTATTTATCGATATATATTTTTACGATTAATAATTAAAAAGTACCATTCAATTATTTAATAAGAAACAGTTCTTATAAATAAATTATATTTATTGTTATATTATTGTTAATTGATATATAAATGTATTTGTTGTCTATGTGTGAGACAATGTTAACACATTATTACATTTACTCACACTACCGTCCTATTTAATCACTGAGTGAGGCTAATGCGGCACATTATTTCACTATAAGAAAGTGTACGATATATGGTACAAAATATAACGCATATATATATATATATATATAAATATATATATAATTGTATAATTTGTAAACATTAACACTATTATAAATAAGTATCACTAAACCATTTACATTAATACAATTTAAAAAGTACTTTAAGTTTCACTTTATGTGTAAAATAAACAAGAATCTCTTAGAGGCGGACCGTTTTATAAAATAAAGTAAATCTCATAACTCAATTTCACTCCTTATAGTGTTTTAGATGGAGACAAACGTCCCTAATTCAGTTTGGTCGGTACTCGACCCACGATACAGGAGATGAGAGAATTATCACTTAGGTAATATCTGTGATGGAATAATATATTTATTTGCTACTAAACCTACTTACTATATTTTAAAAAATATAATTTTTTTGTGTTACTAAAACGTTTCCAAAAAATATAAAGACAGTTATGTGTCTTATTTACATTATAATAATAAAACAATGGATAAAACATCCGTATTCACATATAATGTCAACTATTAAGTTAAAATATCGTAAGAACTAAGTTGAATATTTATTTATTTGACATGAAATTTAAAAAGCAAGCTAAGCTCATTATTTTTTTATGCTTTAGTATAAAAATACATTTACTATGTGAAACTAGATAGGCCCTGGTTTCGGTCGCCTAGCTTCTAGAGTACTCTGTAATATTAAGTAAGTTTGTGACGAAGGATAGGCACTAGGAAGAGGACGTTTTACGACATGACGGATTACTAAAGTTACACAGCAACATGACACGCGATATGTACACTGCAGTTTAATAAATCTACTTTAATCATATATTAACTATGATAATAACAACTTAATGTTCGCGATACATGTAGTTACCTATTATTTTTACAGTTATATACAAAAACTCGCAGCAACACTGATAACAATTTTTTTTAATAATAAATAAAATAATATTGCTTGCGGGTGTTGCAATAAACGGATTTTCCTGCAGGTTCATATTTCACGAACATTGTGTAATTAATGGCTAAAATACTACCAAGCAAAAATATCATCCTTTGTATACCATGAAATATGGGGATTATTCAATTTTCATTTTATACAAATTACAATTACTTAGAGTACCGCATGTCACCTGCATGATGCCTTACACAAAAGAAGACGTCAAATATGTTTTATGTTTTTCTTCCATAAAATTTTGTAAGAAACGTTTCAAAATGTTTACTTCTTACCATGTTTCATTCGGGTGTGATTTTTCTGAATATTATTTAAAATTTTTTCACTATCATATGGTATACTACATCTTTGTCATCTTTTATTGTTTATAAAACTGGCTTGTGGTTATGAATCAGTCTTCTAATTTGTATTGCACTGATGTGAAGTTTCAATTTACTAAAGCTTACGGGCACATGCAAGTTGCATTGGTAATGGGTATACTTCCCAATCAGGTACTACTAAGTTAGAGAGGAGTCAGGAGGAGGAGGTCAGCTGCAGCGGGCAAATGCAACTATAATTAAGGGCAAACTGTCAAGAACAGTACTCTGGTAAATATAACCATAGCCTATGTCGATATTCATTTGCTTATAAGAACAATATAATGTTTTACATCAGCATACATTAATTGCATATTGAATTAGTTTAAAGGAAAATTACCTATAAAATAGAAGCTTAGATCATTCTGTAGTAGTTGATTTTGCTTAATAAGAGTCCTAATGTCACATTTTGTATGGAGGTGTCCAGCTCAGTGTAATATGAATGGTGTAACGCCGTGATGTTGGATTATTTATGAAACAAACACAACGCTTATGAATGACACCGTTTGAATAAAGGCTGCTCAGTTTAAATACTGTCTGATGGGATTTTGGACTTAGGTTATGGCTTTTGGATGATTTTCTATTTAATTTTTGGATATAGTATATGAGTATATATATATAGTCTGGCCCCATTTTATTGATAGTATTAAATAACAAGAGTTTAGATGGTTTAAAATTTTTAAAACCACATTTAATTAATATATAATAATAAATATTAATATGTATAATCAACTATAATGCAAAAATTATGATACATGTAAATGTTTTGTTTCAATAGATATTATAACAGGGTCCTCCGTCTGTGTTAAACATCAAACGTATATTAGTTATTACATTTTGTCAGAGCAAGAGATATAATGGCGTAATATTTTGTAACAACACATCCCGACCATATATTGTACACGTTCTTGTAGTGAAATAATGTGCCGCATTAGCCTCACTTACAGTGATTAAATAGGTCGGTAGAGTGAGTAAGTATAATAATGTTTTTACATTATCTCACACACAGACAACAAAGAGTTATAATATATTAATTGACAATAATAATACAATTAATGAATGAATTAAATTTGATAATACAAAAATTCTTTTTTAATTTAAGTAATTGAATTGCACTTTTAATAAGTATTTATAGCAATGTAACTAGAGGATGCTTTTGATAAATATTACATAAGATTATTACATTACCGACACCACGAGTTATTATATTATAAGTAATATCATATATCATACTATGAAATTATCTTATATTGTTTTATTCAAATAAGCACATAAGTTATTTAGAGTAGGATCACATTATTCATTTCTCATGAAAAGTTCACTAAACTGTTTCCCGAGTTAAGAATCCCTGACAAGATAGATAACACATGAAAATACGTACATAGAAACAAAGTGTATAATAATTGAAAGATCAACACGAGATAAAACAATGTTTCTGTTAACAAGTGAGCCTAAAGATCCATCGAGAGAATGTAATACGTTTTCGTCCCTTATAAATCAGTGTTTCTGATACGAGTTATTTATAACGGCCATGATATATGGTCTCTGTGGTACGTCCAGTAACTTGCAAAGAACATGGAGTTTTGAACTTGCAAAGAACACGATACTGATATGGGAAATTATTTATCTTATTTGTATAAAACTATTATCTGAACTACTTATTCAGTAATTGCTTGTATATAAGTACTATGTATACTTTATATCTGAATATTCATAAAACATATACAATATACAAGAATCCGTAAACTAAGTTGCAGCAAGAGTGCACAACCACCAAAACATCAGTAGAGTTCGTAATGGCAGGTTCGTCAAAAAATCTTAACTAATCCTTATTGCATCTTGAACGCGTCTCCTAATTGAACTCTCATGATGGACACGTATGAAAGGCAATACAAAATCCCCGGGGATTTTTGTGTTTCGTCATCTAGGTAGGACTTATTCTTGTACTCCAAACAACTAAGGCGCCCTACTTGTTTAGCTTACTGTACCCTGGGCAACAAACATACCCAAAGATCATACAATTAAGCTTAACAAGTATTACGAACTATGTAGCGAACTGATCAGGAATAAATTTATAGTTAATTTGTACGCTGTAGAAGTAGGAGCGAAAGGTAAAACAGCAAAATCTCTCTACAACTTATTTAAGGATCTCTTTAGTAGGTTCTTACGTTATTTGGTTAGGTAGGGAGAGGAGCGCGAACAGTGAAGGTGAGCATGTATGGGCATAGTAAAGCGGCCCCTTAACACTAAACCTACCGACAATTCTTGTATACTTGTTCCTACCGCACGCCGTCAAATTGACCGGTAATTAAAAGTTATTTTATTATATAACGCAGGTGACAATGGAAATAACTAAAAGTAAAGAGTTAAGACAATATTATATGCATATTGTAAGAATTGTCATGTAGTTTGATAACGATATTATAACGTTTGAAAATGTGTAAGTTTTACAAAATTTTGAGAACGGTCAATTTGACCGGTACTTGGTAGGTTTAGTGTTAAACCTACACTACCTACCTACCCGACTGCGCTCCTTTTTTTTGCAACGCGATGGGCCCGGCACCCGCACGGTGGATCCATGGAATGCTACGAAGCTTCATCGCATTATGTAACAGATTTATAAGAGAATGTTTAATAATTTTATAAATCAAGGAACGAGTTAAAAAAAGACATTTTATATTAAAATATAATATACGATTTTGTAGAAGAATTTAAAAAGAGATAACATAAAGTTTAATATAATTACGAAGCGAATTTTATTATATTGAAATAATCTTAGCTTTGAAATGAAATAGTTTGAACTTCCTCTCTGAGACGCAAATTGAAACTGTGCAAGATAGTTTTATTTTCTTTCTTACTCTTAAAAAAATATATATTCATTCCCTAGAGATTTCACGCAGAAAAAGGCTCATTGTTTGCATACAAAGAGCTTCTATAAATTTACTCCCTGATTTTTTCGTCTATACTTCAAAGGCTTTCCACTATTTTTTAAGTATTACTTTAGTAAGTAAAACTTTAAAAGTTTTGTAGTTAGTATTGAGTTACTGATTCAATAGTCCAACTTTAACAATCTCTCAACTTTGGTTTATAATTTAATACAGTTAATAGAAGTAAAAATAAAGTTTTTGCTGTAATTGATATTTGAGAAGTCAAAACCTATATATTTGTTTTTTTAGCGTAGTGAGAACAGAGTCACTCTAATGTAATATTCTCCAATGTCCATGTGACGTAAAAATTAAAAATTATTATAAATGTTGTAAAAATTCTCGTTTAAAATAATTTTACTTAGATATTTATAAACATTCTATTATGACTGCTAGTACAATGTAAAGATTTTCAAGATTTGATCAGTGAGATATATCTATGGATTCTCACACACAGAAAACAACTTCATATCATAAGTGTTAGTTATTTCTATACCCTCGTTATGTTAGTACTAAAAATAGTCTTGATAAAATAACAGTTGACCTTCTAAAAGTATACTTTCTATTCTTTTGGGAACAACATCTTTTTCAGGATAAAAGCCTACGTACCTTAATGTATCCCTGACGATGTTTGTTCAAAATGTCATGTCCATTTATTACGTAGTTAAAGTTTGTAAGCATTACAAGTAAATACACAAGCGATTATAATGTTTTAGTTAGAAATAATTCAATAATAATTATTTTATATTCTTTATTATACATGATTTATATAAAAACCAATTTATTATAATTATGTTCTAACGAAAATTCTTTTAAGGCAGGTTAAAGTATTTGAATTAATTATGAAACTTAAAAAAAAACAGTTTCAATCGAGTCTACCTTAGGAATGCCATAAAAATATTATTTTAAGTAGTGCAATAGGTATAAAGCACTATAAAATCATTAACCCATTAAAGTTGTAATTTCACAGTAATATAAAAAGTTTAACTTCAAATGAGGCTCGCTGGAAGTAATCCAACTCACTGGAGTACTTTACGCTTCATTACACAGTAATAAATGCTCATAATGTAAAACTATTTCATTGAACCGACTCGATTAATTATACCTTCCCCATTTCCCAGATTGTACTTGCTACATTTTTATTCTTTTATTATATCCATTTGAAATTTATTGTGCATACAAATTAAAGATATGATTATCTTAAAAAAACCTATTAAGTAATAAATTCCCCGGTAAAACATTGCCCGGTGATATTTTGGTAAGAATAATATTATTTTTATTTCGCGGATGTATAAAATTAAACATAAAAATTAAATCTGAATTAATTATATTAAAATACTTATTAAGTTAAAGGAAGGCTATACAATTAAATTAAATTACTCTGAAGTAGGAATGTTATTAATCTACTGAATTTTGGGAACCTGAAATTCAATATTAAAATTTCATACGCCCTTATCATTCCATACATATTAATATTACACTCAATTAATACTACAAATATCATATTAGTTAATTATACAAACAATTCTAGTAAAACTTATCAAATATATGAAATGAAAAATTGTAATATTTTTTTCTTTATAAAACTCTTCTAGCCAACTCTTAAACTAACTCTTTTAAAATGCTGAAACTGCATATTATGTTCCTGTTGTCAGAAGCACTCCGCAGTACGAGTTAAGAATAATATAGGTAATAAAGTAATTAATGATTTAGGATCGCGTCATCAAAATGTCTTAATAAGAATTAAAACCATTTAATATTGCCTTGAAGTCAAATTATATTAATATAAATATTTTTAGATTATTAGGCAGTAAGCTTGCTTAAAAATCGATGTTATTTTATTTATTTTGTTTTAGATTCGTAATAAGAAATTAAAATGTATACAATTTATATGTATATACTTTTATTCTTTTTTAATTAAAAAAAAAATCTAATCCTAGATTATTTTTTTATATAAATTTGAAAACAGCTATAATACTAACTGAGCTAAGCTAATTTATTTATATCTCTTTTTTTGACTGTAATTTGTTTATAATAAATTTACTTCAAAACATTTCCTTTTCAATTTATTAATTGACATACTTCGAAAGATCATCATCATTCATCGAACATCGCAAATTTAGAAGTTAAAATGTCCGGTAGTTAATAGTGATATTATAGTTATGAATTTCATTTTGGTAGTATATAAAGTTATTATTATTCTTAAATACGTCATAATTAAATATGTCAATGTACATCAGAATTAAATAACAAAAAAAAAATATTTAAAAAAGATACAAATTTTTAATCACTAAATAAACTTATTTGTCATAGAAAAACTGCAAAAGGGAACAAAGTCTGTCTCAAAAGCCGTAATGAGGCGATTTTAAAGTCCACGCTCCTTTGACAAACTTCCATGATTTGCATACAGATTGTTTGCACATGTTAACGTTGGCTTTTTCTCTGTTGGAAATATTTTTATATGTTCAAGTTCGAGGCAGGACTTTTGATTTCTTTAGTGTTGGGTTTTATAAATAGGTTTGTTTTAAATTGTTAATCTTCTATTTATTAAACTACCAGAAGTTGGTTTTCAATAAGCCTGTATTTCATACTTAATACTTAATATAAAACTGAATATATTATCTATATATATTTTATCAATTGGCAAAGAAATGATGAAAAGTGACAGTCTTGGTGTATCGAATTGAGTACAGCAACTATTTGGATTGAATTCACTTAAGGAAGTCCACCTTCTCAACATATTTGTTAAACGAATTTACACCATTTTATAAATTTTTATATATTTTATACAAGGAGTAAGTGAAAATCTAAAAACCAAAACCTCTGTCTCCTTACATTCTACTTATCATCAGCCTTTCTTATGACTTTAGTAGGATATTTGATCTGATGTCGAATACAAAAGAACAAAAATTCCTTAAGGGTAGTAACTCTGCCGCAACTTCTCTTGTGTATCCGAAGTTTATGGAGTTGCTATTTAAATGCTTCATATACGAGTATCCAAAAGTAATGTAAATATCAGTGAGTCACATTATTTATTCTCTAACTACAAATAAATAGTTTCATGTATTTTTATACTTATTAATTTATATCATTTTAGTGACAGCGGGTATATCCATCTATCCTTTCCGATCCGTGAGTTTCCTGCATTTCTCCGTATTCCTTAAATATAAATTATATTAATAGTTATATTATTTTAATAATCCAAACTTGCATAAGGCTATTCACATTATTAACATGATGGATATTTTTAATATTAAAAATAAATAACGCACTATCTTGTTTCAAAAATATTGCTTAAAGTAATCTTTAGAACATTAGCATGTTGTAATTTTATTTATTTCATATGTATTTTTACAGGTAATTTGAAACATTTTTAATAATAATAAATAGAATCCAAATGACTTGAAAAATTCTTAGATTGCATTTCTATCTTGCACGTTCTAGTTAAATTCTTTCTTAATCAAATTTATTGCAAATTGCTTACTTACTATTTACTATTACTTACTTACTTGATTTACTGAATAATATAATAAGAGCTGCAATTAAGTTTTCGAAACATTAAAATTGTCTGGACCGATATATTATTGATATTGTTTAATGACTCATATTTTCATAACAATGATGACTTTGTTTATTTTATGGAAAAGTATTTGTATTTGTGACAAATTTATATACAAAATGATAAAAACATCTATTGAAAAGTTAAATTTACAAAACCAATATCGTTTACCGTAAGTTTACCCATAAAAGTTTAACAAAATATTGGTATAGTATGGGGTTATCGACGTTTATTGATTAAATATGAATCGAATTTATTTTATTATTTATCTTCAATATTCCAGTTATTTGTTCCAGCGGTATATCAATTATCTCAGTGAAGGCTCTGTTCTTTGCTCGACTCGACAGCGATTTGTCATATTACTTTTCACACACTCCACCAATGTCTTATTTACATACTAGCTGTAGTGAACTAGTAATGATTAAAAAGCCAGCATTCAAAGCGCAGTTTTGGAATATTATATACTCCTAATATGATATTTAAATACCAGATTAGAACAATAACGATAAAAGTCCAATAAAATCAATTAACATTACTTACAGTGGACGCGACCGTACTACGAATTTGTATTGTACAAATGATCCTTAAAAGTTGTTTGTTATCCGGACGACGTGATTACGTTAGGGAACGCTACGTAAAAGCGGCAAAGCGAACATAAACACTACACATACTCGTACATACACACACAGCGTCTTCGCCGGCGAAGACGAGGCCCCTACCCAAACACGTTGCTCCGGCGCTCTGCCGTCGAAGGACGTTAGTGTCAAGTCCTTACCCACTTCCAACCCTCGCTTTCCACCTAACGGCGTCCTGAGCCGTGGTCCGAGCCTCACAGGAGGCGCCCTCAAGACGCGCGTTCCCCTGGGGCCTTTCAGGCCCCCCTTTTTCAAGGGCGGGTCTCTGCACCCGTCCATTCCACCGGTGACGCTGTCATGGCCAGTAGGGCTAACAGCAGAGACAAAAGACTGCTACTTGTAAAACAATTCCCATGTATGTTGAAGCCGAACGCGGATGTTATAGCGAAAACAGATTGAAAAAATGTTTAACCATTCAAAAGTTGTAAAAAAAATCACTCCTGCCATAGACAATACATTACAGCTGCCCTGCGCGTGCGAGCAATGTGCTGAGCTGGAAGGTGACAATTAGTTCTAATAAATCGATATTTCCTGTAGCTATTCAGATGAAAGGAGAGGGGATCAGCTCAACACCCGCCGCGCAAGTTTGGCGGATCCTAGTTAGTGTTAGCCGATTGTCGGTTTGTGCCACATTCTACTTCCGCATCGACATACCTCATTTCATTGTGAAACATTTTCGTAAAATGTTACTTATATTAATTTGACTCTAGAGCTGTATTAGCAAGCTGTTTCTGGCAGCTTGCCATAATAGTATAGGATTCTTGGCTCTTGCTCTTTGAATGGAATTTTTCCCTCACAAAGTAGGCCGTCGTATATACTCAGATTCTTAAAAACACCACACAAAAAGATAGAAACAATGCCAAAATACGGTTCATAATTATTGGTCTGCAAGAAATGGATATAAATTTACCGAGAATGTCTTTTATGTTTAGTAATAGATCTCGTTTATTTCTCCTGAATCTTGAGATTCGCGTTATCTTCTGAATTTTAAATAAATATTATTACGTTATAATTTTTGCGTCTTTTATTTGTATACTAAGAGAATTATACAGTAAGAAAAAAAATGTTTTGATAAATTGATATATACATATATAATTTGTCTTCCTTAGTGTCTCTAATAAATGACACTAGCGCCTGTAGTGGCTTAAACTGCTAAGAATTTAGCGCGTCTTGACATGATACTTTATAGTTTCTGACCTATTTAAGTCAAGTTTTAGAAGTTGCAACAAAACATATATTTATGATGCTGTAGTTTAATTATATCATTAAAATAAATAAATACGAATATCAAACACAATGAAAATAAAATGTTTTAAAATCAATTGTAATAATAAAATTATTAATACCAATTAAAACTCATTTCCAAACGCGGGGTTTTCGTGATCGATCACACCCTGACACTTAATATTTGACCTCAACCGATCCGTGCCCTCTATTACCTTCGAGAATTTAGTTGCCCTTAACTTTATAAGGTTCTATTTTCCATAGACATTCAATAGTACTGATGTGATGGTTACCTTAAATCAGTGTTATGTTTACTTAAAAGGGCCCGATTGTATGAGACGGAATGCTTCCAGCAGTTTAAAGAAACAAGAGAGGAATTTGGGGTAAATTTATTCAATTTGTTGATTTAGTTGTAAAAATACTTTTTATATGAAGAAGTTATTAAGACCTGAGTAAAATTTCGAATTCAATACAAGAAATTAATAATTTCCAGACCCAATGAAAGGGTGTTAATACTACAATTCAACGGAAGAAACTCATCCCCTTCGGTTATCATTACGTGTGATATTGACTCTAAAAGTCAACACCATCTACGTATATAATAATTTATAAGTAAATAATCCTTATCCTTTCTCAATATTCAACACCCTCCCGCCATTAAATGGCAGAAATTTCGCAGAATGAATTATATTCATAATCTATATGTCGTACAATTTCGACACAATATTAAAAGTCCCTTCTCTATGTTACTATCTGTTCGTATGTTGTTAGACTGAAGTGTATATAATAAAGGTTATTACAATGTTTTTACTATGTTACTGGAAAATCTTTGATACTTCTTGATTATTGTTATCGATGCTATAATATAAAATTATGGAAACGTACAGAATGTGGATGAACATGCAAGAACATCGGATTCTTCAACAGTGCACTGCGTGCTGAAGGAACACCCGTGCTCCTTCGAATACGCCTCGGGATGTGTGACTCACACTAGTTGTTAAGTGTCAATAGATGACTGAGTATTGTTTGTTAGTTTGTTCTTTTAATGCATCATGAAAAAACTTAACGGTTCTTCAATAAATTGAATATAGTTATCATTTATTGTTTCAATCAACATTTCACTCAATCAATTTCAAATTAGCAATCCGCAAATGCAAACTTTTTACGAGAAAATACAGAAAACTAATGTAGATTATAGTTATTATATAACAAAGTTTACTTACTTTAATTTCTATTTGGTTTATTGTTGTTGTTTCTCTGTCTATCCTTCTGCTCGTTATTATATATAAGTATGATTGATTCCCGCTTATTGAATAAAGACACTCTCATAAATCAATATATAAAACGCAATAACACATCTCAATTCAACCAACACAAAATAATCAAAAACAAACAGCTCTCATTCTAGCAACAATACTATTGTCATGAAGCTTTCACTTAAATGTACAGTGACTTGACTTAAGTATCAATACAGTATCGAGGGAAAAAAATAAAATTGTATTTTTTTCATACATAAAAGTGAACATTGTCAATATTATTAGAAAAACTATATTATAAGGTCAGTGCGTAACTTCAGTACCGTGAATGAAACCTGATATTATGAAAGAAGACAAAATTAATTATAACTTCTTTATACATTTACTACATTTCTGTACAGAATCTAATTTAAACAAATATGTATTATGTAGTATTATGTAAAAGTAGAAAAAACTATATAAAATGTATCGAATAAAATATGTCGTTTTAGAATTTTACTGCAAATATGTAGAATATGTGATAGTATTATTGATATTTCTTTATTTATTTATTTAACTTCACGCCATATCCCTTGCGGAGTAGCTAGAGACGACGGAGCGCCAAACGCTACGGTCCCTGCATACCTCTTTCGCCGCGGCCGCAGACATCAACCTCTTCATACATGCCCTCCGGGGGGTCCTCGTGCTTTTTACGTGACCTTCCTCCAGTATCGTAGATACTGTGTTTTCGAAGGTCACTCGAAGCCTCCCCCCGTCTCTCTTACGCTCACTTTTCCTGTATAAATCTTTTTTAGCATTCTTTCATCGTTCATTCGTTCGACGTGCCCAAACCATCTGAGCACGTTCTTCTTCATTCTCACTGTGACATCTTCTCTAGTACCTGCCATTCTGTGGATCTGGACTGAAGAAATATCTAATTTAAACAAATTCGTGAATTTAAAACGTAAAATGAAGAAGAGTGTAAAACGTTTTAACAAAGGAACTTCAAAATGGTTATAAAATAAATTATTACGTATGTTATTGTTTTAGTATAATTTAAGTTTTATTTCATATAATTAATTAGTCTTTTAAGTATAGTAAAATAAATTACTTTAATCATTAGTTTGAGATCAACATGTGTAAAATTGCAAATATCTTGATGACTTTTGACGAAAAGAGAGGAAAGGAATAAAGAAGGAAGGGAAGTCATATCCTCAGACAATAATAATTTTATTAACGTATTAGTTAAATTATACCTCATTTACTACTGCGTAAAAAAGGAAAAAGTATTACAGTGAGTTGGATTATTTCCAGCGAGCCGCATTTGAGGTTGCACTTTATCTACTTTATCTTCAGATATACTTTTTGTTATTTCAAACTTTAATGAAATGAAAATAAGATTTTTAATTTTTTTGTATTCGAAAGTATATTTCAAGTCTTAACTACTTAATAATTGAACATGAATTTTGAACAAACATCGTCAGGGATACATTAAAGTACGTAGGCTTTTATAATGAGAAAAGTATTATTCCTGGGGGATAGAAAAAATGCTTTTAGAAGATCGTCCGACATATTATCAAGATTATTTTTGTACCAAAATAACGAGGGTATAGAAAAAACTAACACTTATGAAAAAACAAGATGTTTGAATATCGTGGAGAGTTCTTTCTCACTGGATAGTAATTTAGGTTCTAATTAAGAAGTATCTTCTGATCTTAATGCGTAGTAAATTGAAAACAAAATATTTTTTTATTTTCGTGTTTTTGCATTTTATCATACACTTCGACACTTGCCTGTATATTCTCGCAAATATTATATATCAGAGACAAGAATATATTTTATCATGTGTATTAAAAGAAAATGGCAATTAATGAATGCTATTAAGTAGCATTAATTTACTTTCAACAAAATTCAGACAATTAAAATACTTAAGTAAAATGTTAGTAAAGTATAAATATTTATAAACTGCTGTTATCAAACAGTATTAAGTAAATTTAAATATAGAACATGGATAATAAGATATACAATGATATAACTAAATCAAATATTTTTTCAAGTCATTAAACAAATTTTTAATATTTTTTGTGTGATTAAGTCTTTACTTTACCTTGACTAAACCAACGTACGAGACGTTTATCAAACTTTATAGTCGACATTGAGTTCATTTTAATTCTCTGCTTTCTATATTGTTCTTTTTTAAAGCAGGTTCGTAAACACAATCTTCTCTAAGTAACGTTTTCATTTAAGTTTCCTCGCTGTTCTTCGTCTAAAGTATAGTATATAGACTAATTCAATGTTTTCGTTTAAACTATTTGTTTTAATATGTATGTAAGAGTTTTATTGTTGTTTTTAATCTGTTTCAACTTTTTAATACATTTAATGCATAAATATCTAACTAGGAGAGAACACAATTAGTAAAATATGTACACAGAAAATAAATGACCTTTGTAACATACTCGTATAATGGAGTACAAATTATGTTTTTCTCTATAATGGTACTTAGCGCTTTGGAAGTTGGAACTGTTTCTTGTTAAATAGGAATGTGTAATGCAACTTAAATTGACTTCACGTAGTGGCTTATTTAAAATATTATATTTATTTTAATAAGACTACGATATTGTATTTTAATTTGATTGATTAAATTATAATGTAAAAGGTCTGTATTTTTTTCTGTTTTCTATTAAGTAATAAACAAAGTAGAACTTTACTAAATATTGCGGGAATAAGTACCCTTTTACTGCATTTAGCGTAGTGTTTTCTGGTTTAATTCCCCATAGTGTGTGTCGGTATGATGTACTTATGATTTATTTAGCCACTCCGTTGTAAAGGAATAGAATACCTTTTATAATTTACTTAATTGATATTACAATAATCAATAAATATTTTCGTTTTACAGTTAATATTTGGTAATGTTTTTGTCGGTGGCATCTTGTGCTCTCTCCCAGATTCAAATTAGCTATTTGTAAAAATTCATTCATTTTGCATTTTATTTTATTATAGTCGCAACCAATTCCCTGGATTTTCTATCAAGATACATATTGACTCAAATAATAAACTAATACAAAAATTATTCAAAAGTTATTGATTTTTTTTTATATATATTTATGTGTAATTTAATTTTATAATAATTTTGTATAATATTTTTTCAAATTTTACATTTTATTATTTTTACTCCGTTAAATATTCAATGTAATCTAAAAGAAAATTGACTGAGGTTCACTCTAACCTATTTATTTCATCAAAGAGGTGTAGTAACTGACATCGCTGGCTCAGTTGGGACGGAGGTAATATTAATTTGTCAAATCCATTTCAAACAATATCCAACATTCTACGTACTTGCAGACCAGACAAACATGAAGCAAATGAAGCGATGCATAACATTTTGTTTGTATCTGCATGTGTTTGTAACTCAACTAGTATCTTCCTTATTTGCTTACTGGCTGGACAGATTTTTATGAAATTTGTTGCAAGTTTGTGATAATTTGATTTTAAAATTAAGGACGATATTATAAATATGTATGTGAAAGTATTGAAAGACAATTTAGGTGAAGCAGATGACTTTGAAAAACAATTTTCCTATCATATTAATTTAATCCCAACGTCTTTTCTGGATTCATCTAAAAATACTGTATCAATAAAAAATATTAAATAAAATATATTTATTTATATACGCATGTCATTAATATAAAACGATACAGATTTTCTGGAATAAATAAAACATTTTAAATATAATAATTTATGATCTACTCGTCCTGTAAATACAACCGAGATACATAAAAATTGCGTCGCTGCTAAAGTGTTGTGTGATTAATGATTGTTTTGACATATAAATGTTATCGGACACACTCCTTTGAAAGACAACAATACAATGATAATTATCTGTTGTGTGTTTGTTTGAAATTATAATAATACAGAAGAATAAAACTGTAAACTGTTTTTAAAGTAAGGATTCTTAATACAATTTAAGCCAATACAATCTTTTAACTTTTTATAATTTTTAAATATTTTATAATATTTTTATTATAATTATAATTGCTTATCGAAATTAATTTTATTTAAATTATTTTCGATACTTTTATTCAAAAAACTTGTTTTATTTAAACAGGTTCTAACAAAAGCAAAATTTAAACTTTTAAACAAATATTATTTTTAATTTGCTTTTATATGAATACTGTGACAGTCAACTTGATAATCTTAAGTGAAAACCATACTTAAAATAAAGTTATAACAGCTATTTTCTTTAATTAATCGGGAAACATTTGATCAATTTTCATTATTATTGTTGTCATTGTAGACGACGGATGTTACCGTAGGATAAAACTAATTGACAACAAAATAATAATTATTATAACAACTTTAATTTGTACTATAGTAAGCATTTGGCAGTACTTAATCTCTATCTATCTATTTGTATATCCTTCAACAGTGGTTAAATAAAGATTGTATTAAGATAATTCAATTTACAATATAAATATAAGTCAACTTAAATTTTATATTAAATTAATTTGTATAACGTTACAGGTTTTGATACTCGCTTTCCAAAATGGCCAGTGAGGAAGAAAATGTCATGATTAAGGAGCGCGCCAGCCTTAAAGGGTTACTTTATTTGGTGATATCTTGAGTAATTTTGAAGGATCAGTAAGACAGCCTCAGGTAAATGAACTTTTATTACGTATTAGTGAAATGAATACTATATATGAACAATATGCTGATTTGCAAATACTACTGGCTCAGTAATAATAATATTAAAAAAATATTAATTACACTAGTCCAACATATTTCTATAAATATTTTATACACTCGTGTTAGATTCTACTTTATTTACACCTACAAAGTCCTTACAAAGCGGTCATCGTAGTTGGTCGAACAGTCTTTCTCTTAATTACTCCAGACCTGAGTCCGGTGTATCTATTAAGCTGCAGTGACCATGTTCATGAACACTAAAGTCACTAAAGCAACACCAAGTGACAATATTCAGATGCAGATTGTCTAGCTACCTTGTTGGTAATATGAACTGTTTTGTTGTCGGAGAGAGCATATAATGTAGTAATGCAGAAGTCAGCTTTCTGTACGTCAACGATTGTTTCTGGAATTTATGGTTTTAGTATTAGCACAAAATATGTAATATCTAAAAGAATAACACTAACAATTTTAATTCTAATAGAAACTCATTAAGCGCTATCTGTATCACATTTAGAAGTGTGACCAGGAGGACTGCCTTCATTGAAGTGTCTTGAATTATAAATTCAAGCTCTGATACAGCCGTCCTCACTAAACATCACCTGATCCGCTGATTGGCGAAACGTATAGTGTGACGTCATTTTCAGTTGCTCACTTCATTTTTAATATACATTTTGAGTTACCTAAGCCAAGGAGCGTGAAGCGCTGATAAATATTACTACAATGTAATGGAACGTTTCTTCAGCCCGAATCAAAATTTTACAAGAATTATTATAAATACGATATTTATACAAATATCTAATACGGTGTAATATTAATATGTATGGAATGATAAGAGTCATCTGAATTAGTAATTCTAAGACAGAAACTGATTAACACAATGACTTCATAAATAACTTAATTTTATAGGAATAGCCTAAAAAATAATTCACTTTTATTCACTTGAATAAAAGCGAGTATATAAATAAATAGACATTTTGTAGTTACTTAATGTCATATAAATATAAATATTTAAAGCGTGTGCAAAGGCACAGATAGACACTTGTACTATATGTTATAGCTAATTAGCTTCTTTTTTACGTGTATATATATATATATATATATATATATATATATATATTACAACCAAGAAAAAAATTGCAAACCATTACATAAAGGCATTTCTGATACGACACAAGCTAAGAAAAAACAATAAAATTGTAGAGCTTTCTCTAACAAATTATCATAACATAACATGTGTTGGTTAGATAATATATTTCTTTTTGAATATAGAACTGCAGTTTCTTTATAGACTAACAAAGTTGCTACACATCATAATATGTATTTTAGATACACAAATTAAAAAATAAATAGACACCTTTACTTCCTGTTAAAAGCTTTCAATACATAGTTGCAGTTCCAGTAGGTACATGTACATAAAACAGAACTGTCTTGTTTGTTGTCGGCTACACTAACTATGTCTCACACACGATTAAGATACTTGGTGTCTAAAGTCTATAAGAATAAAATATGAACAACTTACCATATGGTAAGCCTGCTATAAGCGTCTTTCACAGTGATTATTAATTAAATACGCCTGACTAAAACATTATAATTGAATGTGTATTTGTTTGTTATTAATTCAAGCCTTAACTACCTAATAATTGAACATAAAATTTTGACCAAACATCGTTAATATTTATGTCAGTACCTTCTATCCCGAAAAAAATATTGTTCCGGAGGGATAAAATAATATTTTTAAAAAGCCACCAAACATATAATCAAGATAATTTTTTGCACCTCTATATCGAGGACACATTAAAAACTAGTTCTTATTAAATAATAATATGTTTCAGTCTCTTGGAGATCTCCGTCACTGGCTGGAAATTTGGACCCTAAGTACTAAGCATCAGGAGAATCATCATTTTGGATGTGTAAGAATTTTAAAACAAAATATTTATCTTGCATAAAATTAACATCAGATTGGTTATCAGGAACATAAAAATATTTTTTCGTTCATTTCTGTTTGAAGACAATAGAATTAAGTTCAAATTCTGTAATCTAGACAGACTATCCGTCCACAACTACTGTGAACGGAGAGTGGCCGTTTACTGCATTCTAAAACTATATTATTTTTCAAAGTACTCCCTTTCTAAATATTTCTTCTTTTTTCTCAACGATAAAATATTTTTTCTTGTTATGTATTCAAGTTGAATATAGATCTATGTATTGATAAAAATATAATTATTACAAAACGTAGCAAAGGATAAATCTGTCAGATTATTTCAATAAAATCTATCTCCACTAAGCAATTATTGAAAAATTTAACATTTCAATAGTACTCATAATAGGATGTTATAAATATCTAAGTGAAATTTGATTGTTAAAGTTAAGACTATTAAAACAGTAACTCAATACTAACTACATAACGGAAGTTTCGCTCGCTCGAAAAATAAAGAAATGTATATAGTTATTTTTTTTACAAATGCTTAATAAAGTTTAATATAAATTAAGTATGATTTATTAATATAACGAAGAAGTCATATTATATAATAAAATGTTGAATAAGTTATATTATATAATATAATATTTAACGAAGAAAATGTTAAATTTAAAGTAAAGGTCAACGCCATATTACAAAGACTGTTCTAATAAAAAACAATTTTGTATAAAAATATTACTTTAATAAAATAATATTAATTTTCTTGCTACTATTATCATATTTCCTTTTGTATTTTTTTTTCATTTAGCTTATTAATAAGCCGTTTTGTACTTTTACTTATAACAAATATAATTAACTAGAGCATCATTCATTATAAGCAATGCTTACTGATACTATTTTAATAGGACAAAGCCTGAGCAAGAGGCAAGAGGAGGTGTAGGCGAAAAAAACAGGTAGTGAGTTCATACAAGTTATTTGGATGCAAATGATGGGTCTTTTGCTTCGTGAAATCCCTGCAGAACGAATACAAATTCAAATAAGGTACAGAGAAATTAATACTACCGTGGACGGATATCGTCAAAGTGCGTCTGGTTAAAGAATTTCAATCTACTTTATGCCAAAGCTTTGGCTATTTCACCGCGTTATAATAAACTGCTTAGCTAAATAATGACATCTACATCATGATGACAATGTAGCGACATGCCTCTTTTAGATTACTGTCTGTATCTATGTTTCATAAAAAAATTGGTTATCTTTCTCTAAAATAGAAAATCTATGTTAGTACATTAAAAATATAACCTAATAATTATCTAAATAGATAAGACAAAATATAAAATAATGAAGTAGTAAGAAGGCAATAACCAAAAAATAAAAAAAAACAATTGTGTGTTGCGGAGAAAGATGTTATATGATTTTATTTAATAGTTTATGGCAAACCAATCTGTTAACAGTTCGTCAGTCACTCGTTTGGTACTTCAGCCGCTCCAATGACCCGTACATTTATCTCTAATAATTTTCAAAAACAAATCTAACCCTGTATTCATCGCTAGTTGAATTTTTCTGATGTGATAATGTTTTATTTAAAGAATGTAAGGACTTGAATGTCAAGTGATGTTCAAAAGTTCCTGGAAAATATACAATATGCATGAAACGAAGCATAAGAGATCTTGACGAAGCAACGAGGAAGATATTCAGACCGAAAACTTATATGGATTTTGAATAATATATGAGATAAGTTAGCAGAATACTTTTGTATCAACTTTTTCCATTCCTGACTTCCTGTTTATTATCTAAAATTGCTAAAGTTCGTATTATAATTGTTATTCAACTATTATTTGTATGAAACTTGATTGTAATGCATCGATAGTATTGAATACAATGAATGCCTTTAATTTATGAGCGTTTAATGAAACGTGAATATGTTTTAAAGACAACTTAAACAGTGTGGTGAAAACAATATATTCAAAATTCTATTATAACGCATTCATTGTTTTTGTGTTGTTCCAAAAGAATGAAACCGCACAAATTACCATTTCAGTTACATTTTTTTGTTTGTATTGTATTATTTAATTGTTATGATTGTAAAATAGATAAAGTTCTATTATTTTCTTATTTCGTACAATTATTAGTGTTAGTCGATTTTATGATACAATGAAAACCTTCTAATGCAGGGAAATAAACAACCAGTTTACAGTATTAGGGCCGCGCAAGCGGGTGGAGCTGAGCGATCTCAAACTCGCGTGCTTAAACTAAAAAGTAATGCAAATTAACAAAACAACGGTTCTTTACATGTAACAGATTAATAAAAAAATAAATAAAAAAAAACAGATAAATATTTCAAACAGCGCGTGACGCAATCGTTAGTTTTGTCAGTCTGTATTCCATGCAACATGCAACTTTTGAAAATTTCAAAACTTTTTTAATGATATTTGCAAATTTCGGCGCTTGTCGATCTTGCCCAAGATTTACGACTATTCTGCTGTAAGTGGATCGAAAACTTGCAGTTCCTCGTAAGACTTAAAATATACAACAAAAGAGTGACGTCGTTCACATGCAATAAACACATCATTAGGAGTCAGTCCTTTAATTTTGTCGTCAGTTTGCCAAAGTATATGTCAGGATAGTGTTTCTTCAGATCAGAATTGTTTGCACCGCGATCTCTCATATACCACTTGAGTAATTTTGCGTTGCCGTTCTCTATGTAATTTGCGAAAATATCTAACTTATCTTCTACTACAAATGCCTCTTCATTCCCAACGTTTCTAAGTAATTCCGACCGTCCTCCAATGACTAGACCATGACTCTCAAAAATTATATCTACCAATCTCTGTGGCAGGATTCTTGCAAGCGGTTGCATTTCTTGTTCGACATTGAGTACATGAGACGTTTATCAATATTATCCAGCACCATTGCCTGCTCTTAGCTGGTACACGTGTAAGATTGGATGGACTGGATATCTTCAATATCCGTCAATCCTTGCAGCTGAGGTGACACTTCTCCTGGATCCATTGAATTTGCAGCCCTAAACATTTGCGAAGTCCTCGAGCTGCGACACGAATTGCACAAGTAGGTTGCGCCCTCGATCTTGTATTTAAGTTCTTGTCTTGAGCATTTTGGACACACAATTAAATTAAGCTTGCAAAGGTCGTGTACGAATTTAGCCTTGAATATTTGCAGCGGTAAATTTGGCATTACGTTAGTTCTCGAACGACGCATTCTGTCTGCATCTCAGGTAACGTAAGCGGGTACTTGTCGCGCAGCACGACGCGGCATTGTTTTGTTTCTATTAATAAAAATTAAAAAATAACTTATAATAAATTTGTTAATCAAGCTTTAAATTTAATTAAATTAATTGGAATAATAAGAAAGAAGAAAAAATTGCTTTGATGCTCAACTTGTTCTAAAGTGAAGTTTTCCCACGTACGCGCTGCTTTCATTGATGTTCAACACGTGCGTGTGAGTCAAAAATCACTGAGCGATCTCATTTTTCAATATTTTAAATATTTTAACAAGAAAATATAACGGTGATTCAGCAATTCGGCCATTTGTCAATTACCAGATTTATTATGTCACTTTGACTGATGATTAAAAAGTTATTAACACTACACTTTAATCCAGTGCTACAAGAAACATTATAAAACAAACACAAAATATTAATAAAAAAAAGTATTCCAAATTATTTATATTTTACCGTTATAATAAAAATAATAAAATTTATTGAATATTTTATGAAGGGTAGTGGAACGATATTTTAATCTATAATATAAAAATGAATCGCAAAATGTGTTGGTAAGCGCATAACTCAACAACGCATGGACCAATCTTAACAATTCTTTTTTTTTTCATATTCCTTGAAGCCCATGGATGGTTTTAACGGCGACAAAACAATATAGGTGTGTTGCTAACGTCGAAGAGTCAAATCGCGCTTTATTGTCTCTGCACAAAGTTCAAATTCAATTAAATATATGTGTGTGCGCGTTCACGCAAAAGTGGTAATATCGTGAACCCGACCAAATTGAAAAGTCAAAAAATGTAAGAGCTATAGATTTGATTGGCATTGGAATATTGTTTCTTTTGTTTTAGTTTCGGAATGCGACTTAAATTGTCATCAGTTTTCACGTCATTGCATCTGTCAAACAAACAGCGTTAAAAAGCGTTTAATAATTAATTTTGATTGTATAAATACCTGTGATTAATAAGTATTTCATGTGACATAATTAAGGTAAGTATGTTCGATATGGCTCCTATAAGACGAAATAATTTAGGTAGAAGAACCCGAAATGCTACAAACCAAACTAATTATCGATCTTATCATACTGCACAAGGACGTGACGACCGAAATGAACGTGAAAGAATTCGTATATCGAGAACGCGGGAAGCGAGAGCGAGAGATTCAACTAATAATCGCGAAATTTGAATCGAGCTGCTTTCAATTACGATTTGTCAATTGACTACAGTAACCACCAATGTGTTACTATTGGATCTATGAACTTGGTTTGCTCTCATTGTAAGGCATTAAGGCATTGAAATACAAAAATGAAGCCAATGGATTGTGTTGCGCAAATGGGAAAGTGAAATTGATACCATTGTATCCACCACCAGAGCCATTGTAGTCAGTGGTTTCAGGAAAAGAACCAGATTCCATACACTGTTTGTCAAATATCCAACAATAAAACAATTGCTTTCAAATGACGTCATTTGGGGCAACAAACGTAGTTCGGGAAAATTTCATGCCAACTTTTAAGGTCTGTATTATAGCACTTAATCATAATTATTTTAATGAACAAAATTTCCTGTTAACTAAGTAAATATGTGTCATTAACCTTCAGTTCCCTAAACCCCAACACATATATTACTTAGTCATTATATTATTTGGTGATTCAGTATTAGCAACACTTTTATTATTTTGAAACACAAAATAAATATTTGATGATGGATATTAGTTACAACTAATTATTACATATTGACATACGTAAGCATATAAATTATTATTTGGTGATTCAAAGTAGGAGACAGATAAACTTTTTAGGAACAAATATTATTCATATTTGGCAAAAATATTTTTTTTTATTTTACAGATACAAGGCAAAATATATCATAGAGCAGGTTCACTGTTACCAGTGTCATATAGCAATTACAAATTCCTGCAAATTTATTTCATGGGCAATTCAACACAAGAAATTGATATGCGTTGTTCACATAACATTGATTATGTTGCTTAAAACTGCACTGGATCTGATGCCATCTGATAATCATAAAATTGTAATCAGAGCTGATATAACACCTGTTGGCCAACATACAAGACGATTTAATGCACCAACTATTGATGAAGTTGCCATCGTTGTAGTTGGAGACAACTTGGAATCCCGTGATATTGTTTAACATTGTTGGAATGATCAATTACAACGTATAAAGGAAACACACCGCTCATATGACGCACTGCAATATCCCATTATATTTTGGCAAGGTGAAGATGGCTATGAATTCTCAAATAAGATGATAAATCCCATTACAGGTAACTGAAACATTAGTTTAGCTATGAAGATATATTATCACATTTTAATTTAGCTTCAAGATAAAATCCGTCCAAAAGAACCAACCCATCAATCGATCAAGGATTGTTTGTTATTGTTACCAAACACATGATCCACGGGCCGTGCGGTGCATTTAACATGATATCACCATGCATGAAAAATAGAAAATGTAAGAAAAATTTCCTAAAACCGCATACGAATGACACTATCATGAACATTGACGGTTATCCCATCTATCGCTGATTGAAGATTTATGAGTTTTAATTTCAAATTTACCACTTCATGATTATGGTATGCCTTCACCAGATCGCCCAGTAACCGACTTAGTCAACACCGATTTACAACGAGAAAACAAATATGATCCTGGCAATTCAGTAACAATTATTGCTAAAAGTGAGCCACTACTGACAGCAGAACAAAAAAATATTTATGATCGGATTATGCTGGCTGTTGCTGCTGAACAAGGCGGTTTTTTTTTGGACGCACCAGGTGGAACCGGGAAGATATTTTTGATATCGTTGGTTCTTGCCAAGAAACGGTCACAACAGAAAATTGTATTGGCAGTTGCATTGTCAGTCATTGCGGCAACTTTGCTAGATGGTGGACAAACCACACATTCGGCATTCAAGCTACCATTGGACGTTCATAATAAACCAAACACTAAAAAAAAGAATAGTGGAATAGCTGCATTGTTAAGAAAGAGTTCAATCATAATTTGGGAAGAGTGCACAATGGCTCATAAACAATCAATCTTATGGCGAAATGTTGAAACTTTTCGATTAACTATAAACATGCGCGTACAATTGCAAATTGATCCATCAGTACAAATATTTTCCGACCAAATACTAAATATTGGAAGCGGTAAAATAGAGCTGCAACCACATACGCAATGCATTAAACTACCAGACTATTTCTGCACTATTCCACACGAACAAAATGAATAAATTCAGAGAATTTTCCCAGATATAGGAAGCAATTACTTGAACCATAACTGGTTCAGCGATCGGGCTATTTTGGCAGTCAAAAATGTTGATGTTGACAAAATAAACTACCAGATACAACCGTTGTTACCAGGCGATCTGATGTCTTTTAAATCAATCGATTTTGTTATTGAAGAAGATCAAAGTTTGAATTTTCCAGTTGAATTCTTAAATTCACTCGATACACCTGGAATGCCACCACATAATCTTCGATTAAAGATTGGTTCACATATTATTCTCTTGCGTAATTTAAATCCACGATTACGCAACGGTACGCTTTTTATAATCAGAATAATCACCGGAAATGTTCTTGAAGCAACCATTTAAACTGGAAAGTTTAAAGGAGAAGTGGTCCTGTTGCCGCGTATTCCAATGTTACCATCAGACTCTACGATACCCTTCAAAAGGCTACAGTTTCAAATTCGTTTAACTTTCGCCATGTCTATAAATAAGTCTCAAGGGCAAACAATGTCTTTTTGTGGTTTGGATTTAGGTTTTTCTCATGGGCTAATATATGATGTATGTTCACATGTAGCAAAACCGACGAATCTATTTGTGTTAGCTAAGCTAAGATAGGTTAATCAAAGATATTGTTTACCGATTAGTCTTAAATTAATTTATATACTTTTAATATAAAATTCATAATAATTTGTATTATTCTTAAAAATTTTGAACTATCTGCCCATATTATACCTCATTCGTAAATTTATGTGTTCCATGTTATTTACTAAAAACTTTGTATAGTTATTTATATACTTATTTGTTACAAACTTGAATAAAAAAATATAATAAAATAGATTATTTTTATTTGATTTTTGCTCAATATTGACTTTAAGAAAACACGGTCGTTCTCATAATAGATATTCTCTTCAATACCTCTTCAATAGTCTGCTGCAATGTAATATATCAAAAACTATAGTCACAGCAACGCGTGACCGGGTCTGCTAGTATTAAAATAAATGTTATTAATAAGACCATTTATACCAAGTAATACTCATTCCAAGTGCTTCGTCTGCGTGACCGACCTCACCCTGATACCCTTGATATTTGATCTCACCCGATCCTATCCTCTATCACCTTTAATTAATATTATGAGGTGGTACTTTATAAATATTTAATACTATTATATTATAGTACTCGTACTTGGATAACTATTTGTTTATTATTCAGATGTCTTTTATTAATATTAGTTCTGTTTCATTACTTAAATTTTTAATGAAATGAAAAATTAACATTTTTCAAATACAGTTCCTATTTCCCTGTTTAAAAAAATGTGGAACTCAATATACAGAACTCATAATTAGGGAGCTGTCGTGAAATGTGACGTCATAAATTTAGTGAGATGGACTTGGACCATACAAACATACAGATGTATACGTGTACAATATGTATAATACATAGTGCTTCTCAGTTATTCGTTTAAAGGTTTTGTTTGCATTTGACAATGTTTTTATTTCATTGTTATATGTTAAGTATTTTTTTATGAGACGAAGCTTCTTAGCATTCCATGGATTCACCGTGCGGGTGCCGGGCCCATCGCGTTGCAGGAAAAGGAGCACAAACAATTACATCGATTATTACGTAACTTAACGTTAAATATATGAACTAATATGATTTGTTCCAGGAATCGTCTTATATAAAGCCGTATAATAAAAAATAAAAAGGCCCTGCCCGTTATATCTGTAAAATTACAACAGGCATGCTGTTGTTTAAAGTCACGGACCTCAACAGTCATAAAATCCATTGCCAAATTCTCATATAATTATTATAAACAATGAAATGTCATATTATGTTAATATTATACTTTGGCTTTCTTTTTCAAAATTATTGTCGTTTTTATACGTTATGACAGAGTCCAGTGAGATTAGTTTTACGTGATGTTAAGCAAAATCTCTGTGTACACAACGACTAAGTGTGGTCCCATCACACAGTCCACAATCCTACCCGAGATAAGCTTTTGTTCACAAAACTAACAAAATATTAATAAGGTTATAATCTACCAACATTACACTCACTTCAACGTTACAATGTGAAATTGTACAACTAACTGTATTAAACTGGTTTAGTTTTACGGATTCGTCACATATTTGTGGATTCCTATCACATATGTTTTGTTTTTTTGTTAATATAAAGCTTAATGATTATTACTTTACACCAATCCTAATCGCGTGGACGTCAAATGTAGGTTCATCTTGGTCGGTGAATTAATAAATCAGTCAAATAATTATCACAGTTATCAAGGCATCAAATGTTAGAGTCACAGCAAAGCAAAAAGTGGATGTGACAGAAGTTACATAAATAAATAAATATAAAAAAATAATTCATTTCTTTTTTAATACTGAAACGATTTTAATAATTTTTGCAACCCCTACATCGTTAAATATATTAAATTATTACAAATATATTATATAATTAGTTTTGTTTCCGAAATATGCACAAAAGAGCTTGACAAAGCAACTAGGAATATTTAGGACTAAAAATTATATGGATTTTGATTAAAATATAAGGAAAGATAGATAAGTTGGCATGATGAATACTTAACTTTAACTTATGGCGTGTGGTGAAAATAGGACAAACGAAATCTTTCCTGCATTTATAACTTTTCGATCATTGTTTTTCCGAGCTAGCTCTGAATGTAAAAATTTCTCCTCGGTACTAGGAGTTGAATACAAGATGAAGTGACTACATTTTAAATTGAAAACATCTGGAACCAGTTGCCTTTTAGTTCATTGTAGATATGTCTACGTTACTTTCACAGATATTGTTTTAATTGATTGTATGCATCCTTCGACACGCACATTTCACTTGAAAGAAAAAAAAGTTTGTATTTAAAATCATTGTCAACATTTTGATCTTAAAAAAACATCAGATTATCAGCTATAATTTTTGTAAATCCGCATACAATTTTCCTAATCCCTTTGAATTCCACCATGAAATGTGAAATTGTTGGCGATATCTAACTATAAGCTATATATATATATATATATATATATATATATATATATAAGGCTTTCTGGTTTATGATATGACAGTCTTTTGGCTACATATAACGAAACGGATTATTAAAAGGAAATGTTGAACCTTTCATATGTATATACAAATAAAGATATGTTCTTGTTTTTATTAAATGTGATTCTTTACTTACAATTTTCGAGACGCACTCTGAATACGTCTGGTGTAGAAAATGTACATCAAATATACTTGACTTATACCGTAACTGAAGAAATTAAAACTAGTTAAGAATATTATACATTGAATCAAAACTTTACAGTTACTACCTTGGTAATTGACTAGAACAGTGTCGGGCAACCGATGCGCCGCGGCGCAACGGGGCGCCGCCAAATATTCTGGGGACGCCGCGAACATTTTTGTAAAATAATATAGCATCGCCATTCTCGGCGGCACATGAAGCACGCCGCGAGCAACCTTATCGTGCTGAAACTTTTAAAAATTAAAAAGGCGAATGTGGATGGGTTCGCGGCATGTTCTTGCACGGATAGAAAAGATGAAAAACTACAAATGATACATTTTGGAGATTTCGTCAAAGTATTGCTGTAGCAATATTAGTCGTATTTTTGTGTCGTTGTAAAATAAACAGAAAGTGTAGCACACAATAAAATCTGTTGGTTAAAAAACAGTGAAAAATAATTTGTTGTGGCGCAAGAATCCAGTGCTTATAATTTATTCTTAGCGAGATTCTCATTCACTTTTTACTCAAGGTAATTTTAATTAAACATTATTAGGAAACGCTCTTATATTATGTATTCTAAATTCTCTCAAACTCAGATGGAGAGAGTCGAGTTCGCTTTACCTAACTTTTATTATCTTTTATTGCATCTACTTACTTACTTGTTGTGTATAGAAAATGCAATTTCCTCTTCGTAAAGATTTAAATTTTATATAAATCTAAAAAAAAGCAATGTTAATTGTTTATAATACTATAAGACCTAATTTGCACTCGGAACTCTAAAAAATTACGATCAGAAAATGTTTCCTGTTTTTCTTATAATAACACACCATCGTTATAAAGCAAATATAGTCTATGTTATCACTACTGCTGTCAGTCTGATAGTTTATGATCGTATTATTTGAGTGGTAAAGCCAAATATTTATGAGTATCATTATCATAAAATTTTGGCTGAATTCTCAATTTTCATAAAACCCTGGTTGTAAAATTATGAATATATTGTAACGCTTTATTATACCAAAGACGCAGAACTCATGCCAAGTACGATTTCACACAGCATGAGAATACATTTATATAGTATTTTATAAATCACTAATGTCTTCAAGATGAAGTTTAGTTAGTAATATAAATTACAGCAAGTTACCCGTGCTTCGCGACGGACGACGAAAGTGATCAAACATTTTGTTTGAATTTCCTCACCACCGAGGAGGTATCAAACAGGCGCGTTATATTTTTTGCCGTTTTTTAGCTGTAATTTTGGAACGGTTTGAACCTTTGCAAAATCCTTTCTTATTGCACCTGTTCAATATGTCAGGAGACTTGTGTCCAAATTTCAGCTTTCTAGGTATTACGGTTTGGGCTATAGAGCGATGAATGAGTCAATGAGTGTCTTTGTGTCTTATATATTAAGATATATGGATGTAATAGCCCTCAAGTAGTATTCTAACTTTCTCGTTTGTCATTTTTGTTTGGTGTGTTATAGTCATTTCCTCAGTCAACATATAAATTATTTTTATTTAAAAAATAATTAAAAACTTTAATGGGGAAATACAACGTCTGAGTTTGAATACAATGAGAAAATAAATAACTACACTCCCATATGCCACCGCTTATTATCTGAATCCACGTATATGATGGTTTTCACCTCGGGAATTCTAATCACTTTAAAGGAAAACTAATAAATTGGTTGAATTATAATTAAATTTGATAGATTATAAGAAACGAAAATGTTAAATACATGATTATTTATAATTACAAAAAAGTGTGATTAATAATAATACGAAATAGTAATATAATTAAATATGAAAATAAACTAAATCAGTAAATTATAAACAGCGCCATCTCTAGACAGTAATGAAATTTTTTCCTGTCCACAGACATCCATACATCCAACCGAAAAAAGTGAAAACAATACAGAACGAACAAAGTTCGTTCGTAAACATGTTTCAAGTTTTTTTTTGTTTTCAGATAGTGTGCTTAAGATATAGTAGTCTGGGTAAATGTGATTTGTGTAAAATGAAAATTGAATAAGCCCCATATTTCATGGAACACAAAGATTAGTGGTCGCTTGGTAGTATTCTAGCCGTACAGTATTCTGAAATCCATTAACTACGCAATGTATGTGAAATATGTACCTGCAGAGATATCCGTCGATTGCAAGTCATAAAAAATAGCCCCAGTGTTTGTTATATATATATATATATATATATATATATATATATATGTTATATATTTAAGATAATTTATTGTATTTCATTAATTAATGCTTAGGACTAACTCAATAGTATATTTATTAATGATATTCAATCAATATGTGTTTATTAACAATATTAAACATTTATTTCTACTTTATATTTAATTAATTTATATTTAATTAGAATAGAATTTAATAGATGAAATTTAGTTTCAAACCGTCCTCTGCTCTAAATTCTCTTCTTCCAGGTGTGCGAAGCCACGTGCATAAGTATAATTAAAATTGGTATCAAAAACTAGTTACAAATCCTATGATAAACGTGAAATGTAGTTTTATGAGCTGAGCTGCGATTACAGGAAAGATAAAACGGTAGCCGAGGATACGATATGTTGGTTTAATAACTGACAAACAACATATCATACTCCGACATTACTGTGTTACTTTATTTAAAAGAAATTTAATTTTATTAATCCGTAAAAAGAAAAATAATGGATACGTCGTATGTCTTTTTTTATTATTAATACAAAGACTACCGCGGTAGATTAAATTGAATAGGAATTAAAGTTTCTAAAGCAACATTAGATTTAGCACAATATTGTTGTGAACAGTTAAACTAAATTGCGATATATAACATTAACAATCATTGGTGTTCCGATACTACCGGTTCAATGGTTTGTATTTGTATGTGTTGTTTGGAATTTATTTTACGTCTGCACTGAAATTTATCAAACTCATATAAAATGAAACAACGAATTAAATCATATTTGCATAGACAAGTATTATAACATATAGACACATTTAAATATAATTAACTGATTGTTCCTGCGTAAGTCATCCGTATTCTTTATAATACCAAGGAAATTTGTAAATATATTATATTTTATATTATTCAAGTTGTCTTATTGAAGGCATTTCTTGAAATCGATGTCGGAGTATAGTTGTTACGTTTTACTTCTAACTTAAAATAATACTTTATTAAACAGATACTCAAGATTATATTTTGTTTATAAATATGCCATAGATTGAATACATACATTATACATTAAATAACATAAATAACAAAGAATAAAAAATATAAATATGTACATAAAATTGTTGTAAATGTTATTTTTAATTCTTCTCTCGTATGATCACTGAACAGCAATATGGAGCCAAATTAGTTAACAGCGTAGTTTTTGGCAGCTTGCCCTCACCTATATATTGCATACCTCGACTTCGTGTACTCGTGTACCAAAACGTGATTAAATCTAACATAAAACATATAGGTACTGTGTGACTTTTATTTTTTAATATTATTGCTTTCATCAAACAGATCTTGTTTAAGTTGTACCACTTAAGAAAACATTTTCCGAAATACCTTGACTATGTTTTAAGAAATTATTTGCCGATGAGAACAGTTAGGAAGCTTTAATACTGATTAAATAAAATTATTATACAGCTTCACAGGTTCTACATTATAGTAATGATTAATGCATTTATTATCTTTGATATCAACTTATCATATCTATCTACCTATCTATCTATTTATATCACAACACATGAACAAATAACATTTAAGGCCGGCAACGCTCTTGTGAATCCTTGAGTGTTGCAAGAGTTCATGGGCAGCGGTGATCACTCATCATCGGTAACCCGCCAGCTCGTTTGCCCTCCTCTAACATGAGAAAATAATATCTATAAGATCATTGAAACATGGAACTTGAGATTAGTATTTAGATTAGTATATAACAGTATTGTTTAGGATAACTTTTAAATATTTACCATAAACCAAATGTAATTATGGAGTTCAAACATAAAATTGGTTACAAACTTTCCCTCGCAACATTAATTAACTTTATAAGTTTCATTAAAAGATGAGATTACATTTTATGACAGACAGTTATAGCAACGGTATTTACAATTTGTAAATAGAGACGCTCATAATAAAAATAAGCTTAGTTTTTAAAAAACAATTTAAATAATTGCAATATAGAAGAACATCTACAGGTGAAAAGTTCCTATAATGTCTAAGATCTTACGTGGATTACAATCTTATTTCTTGAATCTTGTTATGTTCACTTCCTTAATTTTCAATATTTATCTCTCTAGGTTTTTCTCACAGTAACATGTACTTGTAAGCGACCTGTTTTAATGACAGTTTAACGAGGTATGGTTTGTACCACATGTGACACCATCGCTGTTAATGGTGATTATATTTAATTAAAAAAAGTTGATACAGACATCTTTTCTATGTTATTAATAATGATACAGTCGTAGTTATCTGTCGTATTGATATTCTTTCCATACGCAGTGGATGAAACATACATATTAACAAACGTTAAAAACGTCATCTCATCAACGTTGAAGTCAAATTTATACGTGAATGTCTTAAGGACAAGTTATTAGGAAATTTATTTCTTTTACTAAACTTTACTTTTTTAGAAAAGAAAATATTATTTTAAAAAAATATTATCTTTAAGTGTATTCTGTAATGTGAAGTAAGTTTGTGACGAAGTATAGTCATTATGAAGAGGACGTTTTAGGACATGTCGGATTACTAAAGTTTCACAGCAACATAACACGAGATATGTACGCTGCAGTTTAATAAATCAGAGATTAGTAAACTATGATATAATAACAACTTTATGTTACCGAGTTTGATTACATTATGCTTATAAGTAACGTTTTCTTCATTTGTGATACAAAAACATGTCAAAAACCAAAATCAAAGAGATTAATTTTATCCATCATTTAAACGAACACAGATCAAATAGTTATATAGTTGTATTCTTTTCACTCGTAGCGTGTCATTTATTTAGTGAAGTGCTCAAAAAAAACTGAACCTTTCCTATATCTTGCAAATGTCTTTAGACAATGACCACTAACTATTAGATGAAACGTATACTTATTTGCTCTTGTGATTATATAATAAAGTAATCAAAATTAATATTACTGGACAATGGATATTAATTAGTAAAAATATTTTTTTAGTAAAAGCGCATTTTTAAAATTATATTAGGAATATAGTCTGCGAGAAAGATTTATAGCGCAATAGATGAAGGTGCTGTACCGAGATAATTAATTAGGTGTTCAGTTCTTTAAAAAGCAGTTCTTATTATATATTTAAGTTACTACTTAAATAATTACTTAAAAGAATGATTTGAATTCTCTATTTAAAATAAAGAGAAGTGATAAAAATGATAACCAATTTATTTAGTCTGGAATCGCGCTGCGAGAAAATTCAGGTTTTGAATAAATATATTTTTAAAATATAAAGAAATGCTGGATATCAGGTAAGAGGACGTGACATTAAATCTCAGAGTGTAAATTGCCTTTTGGGAAAAATAAGGATTTATTTAACGTAATATTTTATTAAAATACTTGGCTATTCTCTCAAGTAACAATAATAGAATTGATTTAAAAATTATTAAACATATTTTTCATCAGTCTTCCACAAGAAAGTTGTAGTTAAGTTAATTTGTCTACGATAAAATGAATAAAACTATACAAAAAATTTACCTTGAAATATTATACTCAGTATAATATTTCAAGGTTAATTTTTTTGTAGTAATTTTTTTGCCAGATTTGAAGTAAAAATTATTTGAACCGAAAACAATGACAAGATAATCAAAGTATTATAAAATTATATTGATTTGTTTGATATAAATATCAATACTTTTTACCAAGACATTTCAAAATAAAATTTAAGCATTCTTTATTTTTACTGAGTACACAAAAAACACATCTAAAATATTATTTCAATAAAAATATTTGCTGAAAATGTGTAAAAAATTTTCAAATTCTTTAAATCTGTTTCATCGTTTATTAAAAAAATACAATTATATCCTGTAAAAATATTCTTTCTACTATAAAATATAAATAGGAAACACAAAGTAAATATAATATATGTATATCAGATTGAAATGAAAAAAAAAATATAACAAATTATTAAAAAAAGAATTTCTTATCGATTCTTCTTCACAGGCGTGTGATGTGTGTGCCTGAGACAGAAATGTGTTAAATTTGCTGACACAAAAAGACTGTATTATTAAGAAAAAAAGGAATTATCACTTATAGTCCAATTACAACACCAATTACATTTACAAAAATATTAATGAAATAAAGATAAATAATCAGATATTTCACTCTAAATAATTACTTGTTTCAGGACGAACGGTTTAGATAATATTTAAGTTTAATAATAAATTTATATTAATACTTATTATAATATGAAATAAATGAATGTTTTTAGGTTAATGGTAAAAAGAAAAAACAAGTGATTACTCGTATCTTTGACTTATCTTTGAGTCATTAGGGAAATCTCCGCTACAAATTGCGGTCTTTGTCAGGAAATATACCCACGAAGCCATTAATGTTTAAAAATCTAATTTATCAGTAACAGCCACATTAGGTCCCTCACTTTATATTTAATCTTTTGTTTTTACTTCCTTTTGACTTAATTTACACGTAAGGTATTTTTTGTTCATTACATTATATATATTTAGTATTTTTATACAAATAATGGTATATGTTTTATTTATTATGTAGAATTATTATTATTGTAATGATATTTCTTAAATGTTTGTAGCTTGCTACTTATTTGTATCGAAATCCAATACAATTGAGTAAATAACGAGTTTCCATCAACACAATGTCGTCTTAACATGTAAATAAATAAGCCGATCCAGAGTTTTATTAAACCTTGATCTGATTATCAAGAGTGTTCAAGAATTACATATGAAAGAACCTTTGCGTTAAAAATATTAAATGTTATAGATTCTCTAGCTAATCGCAAAGTTCTAAAACTTCAGTACCTACGGTATGCTATGCTTCAAATAAATTATTATGATTTATCTTTTCCTTTCAAACTCTTCAATAAAATTAGTAACTTAAATGAGAAACCCTGTCTAAAATTCTGATTCAAATGCACTGCTGTAATAATCGTGTTTCCTATCGTGTGTTTTTCAAGTGTGTCTCAAGTATAAGATACATCAGATAATTAATGTAACTTCTATTGAATGATTTTTATAACATACATATAAACATCCTTTATTATGTTTGTATCATTGAGTGAGTAAAATTTATCATTATCTATTTAATTTGTAAACTACAATATTCGATATAAAAAATGTTCGTAAAAAAAACCTATGCCAAAAAATCTACACTATGCTCTCAATGAAATACAGTTTAATAAAATTTCCTAGATAATAATGTTAAACTCCCACGTCACATCCTGGATAAAATACCACAAGACTTTGTAGTTCCATGTGATAACTTATGTCCGTTTTTTATTTTAAAAGTCTGTGGCAAGACGGATATTTTTATTTATTTATAACTTATAAGATACAAGAAAGTAATAATTTAGTCATATATTTGTGTTTTTAGTCAATTTGAAAACAATAGATAATTGTGTTTTATAAATGACATATGTTTTTTTTATTATTATTTATACATTATTTCTCAAAGAGCCAAAAAGAAACAAAACCTCAGTGACGAATGGCAATCTGTTTTGTGTGTGACAGACAGATTAGAGAGAGCTCTTCTCGTTATTGTTGTCTGTATCGCTTTGTTTTGCAAATAATGCAGCGTCTTTTAAAAAACAATATATTAGGTAATACCTACTTAATAAGTAGGCATATATTAACGTATACAATGTTAACTAATTTATATAATATAGTATTTCAGACAAAATCTACAATGCTAACTACGGAATATGAAGAAATCGAAAAAGAAGCTATACATTACGATTTATTATGATTAAGGTAGTATAAAACTAGATAAGAGTTAATAATTATTACTATTAGAACATTTATTAATATTTTTTTACTTATTATCTTCATTTATATAAATATAGTAAATAATATAGTTTTTTAAAATAAATATAGTACATTTCTTGTGTAATTTTATAACAAGAAAATATTGTAAAATATTTTGTAAATATTTGAGTGAACAGGTTATATTATATTTGTCAATATATCAAACATTAATACCTACTTGATAATATACCAAAAACCAAAAGGCTTTTATTCTATACATGGAATGTTCTGAAGGAAAAGGAAACGCTCGCAGACGGGAAGAGACCGGAAGAGAGAATGTTATTGATCTAAATAAACACAAGGACAAGAGACAAGAGACTTTTTCAGAGCTATAGACGATATCTGTTGAAGCATATTACAAGTATATTAAAAAGTCCTATATGATATATATATTATATAATTTTATTTCTACCTATGTATTTATTTATTTTTTCCTTTTCAATTTGTTGTTTTTTTTTATAAAGCCAAAACTGGCTTAGTAAAACAATTGTAGATATCCATTAGCTCCATTGAATACAATTATATTGATACGTCAGCGAGGTCCTTTCCATTTCAGGAGTGGTTACGTACACTGTGTCAATCTTACCATATAAAATCGATTACTTTTTATATTTCTTGCACTACTCCTCCTAAATCGCTTATCCGATTTTTATAAACAAGGTATCAAATGAAAGCTTATAGTCTAACGGTGCCAGGGTTATGTTTTGGCGACGCTGTAAGGTCAATAAGGTCACGAGGGCTCGATTAGCTCGCCTACGGCGTTTATCATATAAAACTTAATCATAACAAGAGCGATTTCAGTCGAGACTCTGTCACGTTAATAAGTGCTCTGCGGACTAGACGTAGGCGAGCGAAGCGAGCCCTACGGCTAGTTATACAATAAAACTATTTATCTCTGATTACTTTGTGTTTATTGAATTGTAATATTGTTGGAATCCTATTTTATGACTGAATTTGTAAACTTCTTTAGGTTTATTCATTTTATAATATTATTTAATTATCTTTGAGAGATTTTAGAAGTAATTAATTGTTGAACGTTATTTTTTAATTTGTATTAGTCCGTTGATATCAGAAAGCGGAGTGAAAAGCTCTCGTACATATATTTGTAAAAAGACTAATATCCATTTGCAGTTATCTCCAGCACGTATTCAAACATGAAGGTACGGAAATATAAAAACAAAAAAGCATTTTCAGCATCCTGTACGGATACAATAATAAAAGTAATATTTTAGAGTGGCAGGATATATAATTTACACAATCTTTTGTTATCTTAACATAAAAATTATCAAACCGAAAATTTTGATATATACTTTTTATTAAATCGTAATCCTTCTATTAAATATTGACATTCCATTATCTTCTACCGCTTCCGTTTTCGATTCAATCACCACTTGCTTGCTTGAGCTTGCGCTTCTGCTGCCGTAACCGCTTCTCTTGGATATTACCTTCCTGATCTTGAAGTTAACAGAAATAAATAAAAGTAAATGTTAGACTCCTTTATTAACAGTAATAAAAAAAATAAGATAACACTCTGGCATTCATCTTTATTAGACTGATTTTGCAACAGAATCAACGAGAGTAACAATACCGCTTAAAGACAATACAGCTGAAACAGTGGCAATGGCGTTGCTGTAAGGCTGGATTTGGAGATTCGAGTGTCCCACAATCATCGTGACTGACCGTGGAAGGCAATTTGAGTTCGCGCTTTCCAAACACTTACTTCAAATTGGCGGTTTCCAGCGCAGGCGTGCTACAGCATACCATCCGTAATGCAATGACCTAGTGGAGAGATTCCACCGCCAGCTGAAAACCGTAATCTCGTGTCACGCAGACAGAAGCTGGCTAGACAGTCTTCCCTTGCTTATGTTAGGTATTAGCGCCGCTTTGAAGGATGATATTCGAGCCTCTCTGGTAGAACTGTTTTACGGTGAGTTGTTGCTGCTGCCAGGTGACTTCTTTAATTGCGACACTGATGGTACGGAGGATGTTACAGTTTTCACCATAATAACAATAATGGATGAAACATTGATTGAAAACTTATAAATGCATCTAAGAAGATTTAACGTTACGGAAAATGTTTGTATACAGTTATTTTTGTCTTAACAAAACAATTATGAAGCTAAAGTTTTTGTGTGTATATCAGAGTCGAGAAGGTCACACGAGTATCTAGCTATAGCTATAGCTAGGTTCTTCCACCCTATAATATACACGTCTATTAGAAAGATGTGCCTAATGTTAACAATTGTACTAAACTTTACAACATTTGTCCACAACAAATGACATCTTTAAATTATTGTACTAGACACTCGTCTATTTTCTTTATAACATAAAATTATGTATAATATAATATAACTTTATATATGGTAGATATTTTAGATAAATTAAATTACGCTTATTATTTTTGGTCCGTTTTATAAAAGTAAAGTTTAGAATTTATCTTTGTCAGATGTTCAGGAAACTTTTTGGTTGAATAAATTCATCGTTCTTGTGCTAGTGTCAGCCAGTAAACACACACAGTTTTATTGAAAAAGAATACACATTCCGGTTAGTATTTTTAAAATATTAAAATTACAGCAAAATATTTTAATAATATTTATTTATCCGAAATTAATAATTTTAATCTTATGAGAAATACTATTTCTAATCATTTTGAAGTTAATTTAAAAGCTTTAAATATAACTATGACGTTACCTGAGTTATTGTATGATGAGATATTAATAGCACGTCTAGGAAAAAAACAATAGTAATTTAAAACTATAAATCATCTACACTGTGTCTACGATACTGGAGGAAGGTCACGTAAGGTATGCAGGGACCGTAGCATTTGGCGCTCCGTCGTCTCTGGTTAACCCGCAAGGGATATCGCGTGAAACTATATTTCCAGAGAATACACAACATTGTTTAATCTAGTATAATTTGTCGGGTCTTTTAACTCCTGCAATTTACGATTGTTTCCTTTTCATTACGCTCACACACAATATTGTAGGGCTGTCATAAATAGTGTACTTTACTCACCTACATCTGTCGTACAAAGTAATAGGATTACATAATTGTGAAACTGCTTCAGTATAATATAACAAGTAATGCTCAATACACGTGTAATAATTGTCACATAGCTTCCTATTGAAAGACGAATAACATGTTATATTAATTAAATATTTATTTTATATACGAAATATAAGAAAGATTGTAAAGGATGCTATGTTTAAGAGAATATATGTTTTGTTTTCATGGTAAAATTTTCAAATAATCACAATTTCAAGTTAGTTCTGAAATGTAAATTACATCGTAGAATGAAAAGTTCTTCAGAAGTTTAAAGTGTAACAAAGGTTCAAAGTTGTAAAAGTATTTTCAAAAAATGATAAAATATACTTATCAATAAATAGACATGTATTACGGTATCGGTTTCAATGAATAGACAAATTACATTTTTATGTGTTTGGTTCAGAAATCGTTTCCTGTAAAAATCTTAAGATAACAACATTTTAACAGCACTGTCAAGAAAGATGTGCTGGCGCGTAAATTATCATTAACCAATAGAATGATAAGAGAATTTAATTGAATCAATCAAGAAGTTTCACAGATTCTTTTTCTATTACTATATAAAACAACCGTTAAAATCAGGTTTAAGATTTGGTTCTTGGTGGTAAACGTTGTTCTACTCCGGTTATCGTAAGCTCACTACTCGATCTGTACAACAAGATTATTGGAGCTCGGCATCAAGTTAAAAGTTTGGGGAATTAGTTTGACTCGGCTCATCTTCACTAGTTTAACTAATCCTTTGTAAAGTGACTCTCTGTTACCTAATTGAAGCCGGCAACTACTTCACAACAACCTTTTAATTAATTTATCAGCTCGTTGCTTATACTTAATACGGCATAAAATACATTGTCATAACTCGAAATTTATATTATATATATTATTATTTTACTAATAAATAATGTTCATAAGATATGAGTTATAAGAGCCAGTAACTATTATTAAATTATTAAAACTTAATAAGACAGAAGACTTACAACGCCAGCGGGAAGTGTCTGATTATAAAATCACAGCAGCACTTCGTTTGTGTTTATATTAAATAAATTATCGAAAACAATAAACGTAAAAGCAAGGATATAATGTGGCTATTACTGTAGAATTAAATTCTTAAATAGAAATGGCCTTGTGGTTATAAGTCCTGACAGGAACCGCCATTTGTAGCGGTTTGTTTGATTTCCTTAATATTCTGAAATCACTTGTATAACATTTAATGTTAAGCTAATCGTTAAATCTACATTTATAGATTCTTAAAAGATCACTATTTAAAAACTTATTTAACAAAATATATTTAGTAAGTGTAATAAGTATCAGGTGTTTTTTATTCCAATATATTAAAACCGTTTAAAAATTTATTTGTACCAAATTACTTATCATCTCTCTATCGTGTATAATCGAAGTAGAATAGCTTTTAGGTGCTCCTTGTCTGTTTGGAAAGGAATTTTAATACTAAAGTATCACAATAAGAATTTATCAAAGGTATCAAGGGGATAAAAGAATTCCATGGAACTTTTGATATCGGTGCCAAATAAGACAACAACAATCATAAGAGAAAAAAATATACACTTTACTTATTAAATACTTATAATTCGAAAATTAACAGAAGATACAATTTTTTTTAATGCCTGCCTTTCTGTTAACGAGTTCAAAATATAACAAACAATATAAATTTGTCAGCGCACCCGTACTTTAACATCAGTGTTATCGGCAATGGGCAGCTTGTCAAACCTCAATGTCATAACAAACTCCGAGCACTGGTGAGGCGGCCATATTGAAATAAAAGACACTTGTCTTAAGAACGTCGTGAAAAGCGCACGCGACCACGTGCTCGGTGGACGTTAATTAAATCCAACAACATCTTGTTGAATTTCGATTCTTTTATAATTGTTTCAAGTGATTCGGGGAAGATTAAAAGAAATTATTATATTATCGCTTATATTTTTTTAAAACACTGTCTCCACCCTGATAATCCACGCCTACCCTCAATATGGAAAATATTACCGATAACAACAGCACTGATTATGGCCAGAAGACTTTAAATTTGTAATAGCTAGTTAAATCAAATACAATAAATAAATATACAATTCATTCATCAAAATTGTATATTTATTTATTATATCTGATTCATCAAAATTGTCAGTTTCATATAACTTTGTTATTTTAAATTGAATCACCGTCGCCGTCTCGTAATGGAACAGTCACCTCGATGCATCGAAATTGCAACACTTTTCAGACGCTATTATTCTACTGCAGCTCTGCAGATAAAATAATATTTTAACTTAAATTAATGGAGTTACTATTAAATTGTGATGTTTAATTATGTTCGTTTTGTTTCAGTATTGTACATTTATATTATACTTTAAACATAATTCAGACAATTTAAATACTTAAGGAAAATGATAGCAAGGTTTAAATATTCATGAACTTTTGTAATCAAAATATATTAAATTTAAATATAGAACCTGGATGATAAGACAAACAATAAGATAATTAAATCAAATTATTTTTCAAGTCATTAAACAAATTTTAAATATTTGTTGTGTGATTAAGTCTTTGCTTTACCTTGACTAAACCAACATACGAGATGTTTGTCAAACTTCATAGTCGATATTGAGTTCATTTTAACTCCCTGCTTTCTGTATTGTTATTTTGTAAAGCAAGTTCGTAAACACAATCTTGTTTAAGTTACGTTTTCATTTAAGTTTCCTTCGCTTTTCATCGTCTAAAGACGTAAAAACTAATTCAATCTCTTTATATTTCTTTATTGCGAGCAAAACTTCACAGTTATGTACTTATTACCGAGTTACTGTGTTAATAGGCCTAACTTTAGTTATTAGTCGAAAGCTTTTGTTTTCAGTTTAATATTGTTATCAAAAGTAAAAATAAAGTTATTGCTGTGATTGACATGGTACAGTTATCTAAATATTTTTTTTACCATCGCAGTGAGAACAGTGTCCATCATCCATTGTCCATGCAACGTAAAATTGTAAATTGTTTTTAACGTTGTTGTGTTAATATAATATAATAATTTTTAGATAAAATACAGTTTTTGATTGCAATAAACGGTCCTCTTTCAGCGCAGTAGTAACGGAAGAGTGTACAGTTTCCAGAGTTTGAATTAAAAGGGTGTTAAGAATCTTTTTATAGAAATGGTGTTCCTGATATTTGATGGTTTCGTAAATGAATAAACTGGTAATTAAAATTTCAAAAATAAATATTTTATTGTAAATGAATAAACCTAAAGTATTACCATCAGTAAAAAAAATATATTCTATCAAATCTACGTACCAGTGTTGGAAGGATAGGTACTCCACTCACTTTGCAGAAATTCAGCGTTTAATTGGCATTATTTAATTGACATTTTCTTCAAATATAAATTATTTTCTTAAGTCTCTAATATTTTATAATATATAGGTGAGTGTGAAAGTGAAACAAATATTGAATTTTAAACTTTAAAAAAATATATATTTTGTTTTCAAATTACTACGCATCAAGATCGGATGGACCTTCTGATACTTAGGACCCAAATTACTTTTCAGTGAGAAAGAAATCTCTACGAAACTGAAACATCTTGTTATTGCATAAGTGTTTTTTCTATACGCTCATTATGTCGGTACAAAAATATTTTTGATAATATAACACTTTTCTCAGGATAAAAGCCTACGTATCTTAATGTATCCCTGACGATGTTTGTTCAAAATTCATGTTCAACTCATGTACTATCCCGAAAGTAAAGCTACCTAATTAACGTTAATAAAAATGTTTAATTGAGAACAGATATTACAAAACATTTAGAAAATAGGTTTCCAATAGATACGAGCACAAATTGAAAAATTATATTTCAATTGTAATTAATTGGAAGAATTGAAAAAGCGTGTACTTACTCGTATGTGTTCTTTTGATAAACGGATGATGAAAAGTTATTTATACAATCACACTATTAAACTTATATTAACTTCTAATTTAACATCGAGAATTCCACAAGTCTTTACTAAGTTGTAATATTTATTTATTTATTTATTTCTGTACCATAAATTACAAACAAAGTCATTATGAACAAAGAAAATTTACACTAAGGATAACTTATCTCTTGCAAGAGATCTCTGCCAGAAACCCTTGGTTATTGGAAATATTTATTGATATGGGGTATAGGTACATATAACATAAATAAAATATAATGGCTTTAATATATCAATATTTTATATACTTACATACTAATATACATAAATATAAATAAATATATATATATATATATATATATATATATTTATATATACTTACATACACAACTGTCTACACAAATACATATAACTAATGAATATATTGTAAGTAAATAATTGATGCCGATTAATGCGAGGAAAGTGAAAATAGGTGCTTTTTCAGTCTAAACTTGAAAACAGTAGTAGTGGGAAAGTCTTTATAAATAAAATCAGGTAGTGAGTTCCAAAGTTGCGCAGCAAGAACAGAAAACGACTTACGATAAAAATTTGAATTGTATTTTGGCACTTCCAGAAATTTCAGTGCAACACAAGAGCGTTCAGGTCGATTTCTGGGGGAAGATAATTGGAAGCGTTCCTGAAGGTATGTCGGACCATAATTTATTAAAACATTATATAACAGTGTTAGCACATGCATATTCCGGCGAAGGCGAATGGGGAGCCACTTTAATTCACGGCGGTATTCGGAAACGTGATCGAATTTGCGCAAGCCGAAAATAAAACGAATGCACAAATTCTGAAGTCGATCTAATTTATCAAGAAGCTCATTAGTCGCATCTAAATAGCAAACGTCAGCGTAGTCGAGTATAGGGTGGAGGAGGGATTGTGATAGTTTAATTTTAGTTTTCAGATGAAGGAAATTTTGAAGTCGTTTAAGGGAATGTATGGAATGGTGAAGCCGCTTACTTACATCATTTACTTGAGCTACCCAACTTAGGTGACAGTCTATAATAAGTCCTAAGTTTCTTGCATTGTCTAGGTATGGTATTGGAGTTCCATCATAGACTAGGCAAGGGAGAGTCCTAAAGTCGATTTTGCTATGTAGTTTTCTTCTACCTATTATTACGGCCTGCGATTTAAAAGGATTTAGTAATAGGCCATAGTCTTGTGTCCAAGAGTGAATCTTTTCAAGGTCGATGTTTATGGCATCAATAGCCTCTGCTAGGTCAGATAATTTGGCATGTCTATATAGCTGTAAATGCAGATGCATATGCAGATGGCATAGAGATGGTAGTTGGAAGATATAATCTTGGAAACTTCATTTATGAAAATTGAAAAGAGTAATGGAGATAGGACCCTTATGGTACCCCAGCAGATAGATTCATCTAATCAGAAGAATGCTCATTAGATTGAGCTCATTAGATTGATTAGCTCATGAGATTTATTATCTTCTGCCGCGCTTACAATCATAATATAATTAAGATTTCAAATAAAAAAAAAATACTCATTAATTATTGAATAACTATACCATTGTTCATTATTTGTCATTAATCTTAACCAAGACTTACAAAAGTTAATTAATATAACTTGACAAATAACAGAGTTCAAAACAAAGTTACATTATATATTTAACTTTAACTTGCTTTGGGATGAAATGTCTAAAACTTCACTTCTGGAGTAATATATACTTTCATCTCATGAAAGTTACAGTAATTAAATTATATATTATTATAAACTATATTCCCTGTATATTATACCATAATATACATGTACTGTGTAAGTACACCATGACGACAAACTGAAGTGAAGCGTCTGTTACATACCATCTTATAGTGTAGTGAATATACCCACGTTAGCATAGTCGCAAGTGGCTTACCAACATCGCATCGCATCTTATAAAGTGTACTATAACTTAAACAAACTTATTTATAAACTAGTAACTAGTAAGTACTAAAACCTTATTTAGTTAAGCTTGTAATAAGACTACGAAAATAATATTTTCATTTTAGAAATGATGATGAGTGTTGAAAAACAGTACTAGGGCCGCGCAAGCGGGTGGAGCTGAGCGATCTCAAACTCGCGTGCTTAAACTAAAAAGCAATGCAAATTAACAAAACAACGGTTCTTAAGAAATGTTACAGATTAATAAAAAAAATAATATAAAAAAACTGTTAAATATTTCAAAGAGCGCGTGACGCAATCGTTAGTTTTGTCAGTCTGCTCTCCATGCAACATATTGACTTTTCAAATTTTCACAACTTTTTTAAATGATATTTGCAAATTCCGGCGCTTGTCGATTTTGCCCAAGATTTACGCCCGGCCATTCTGCTGTAAGTAGATAGAAAACTTGCAGTTCCTCGTAAGACTTAAAATATACAACATAAGAGTGACGTGCTTCACATGCAATAAACACATCATTAGGAGTCAGTTCTTTGATTTCGTCGTTAGTTAGTTTGCCAAAGTATATGTCAGGACAGTGTTTTTTCAGATCAGAATTGTTTGCACCATTCCATTTTTGAACATTCCTGTTGTTCGAATGGAACAGCATGCAGAGCAAGTATAGAGAAATCCTGCTTCTTTTAAATCGGTTCTTGAACATTTAGAACAAGAAACTTATGCCAATTTTTTTAATTCTTTATTGAATCGACGCTTATTTGCTGCGATATTATGAAGCGTGATATGTGTGGCTGCACTATCTCGATACTGTTGTGAACGGCCAGAAGTTGCTGTGTATCGCGATATGCCACTTGCCCGCCGTCTGCCTGTTCCTCTACATCGTTCACGTTCCATTTTATGATAATGGGATGATATAATAATTCGTGACAGATGAGTTAAGGAGACGTCAAGTGTCATAGGAACTAATGATGTCTCACTCACAATCTCACGAAACGCTATCTGCCTCTCACTTATATTACTTAACATACCGTGAGCAATGTAAACTATTTTAATAATATTGGTAAAACATTAGAGACTTTAAAGTCTTGACATTTTTACTATGTGGTAACTAATAAAATGGTTGCCTATTCAAATTGGGGTTGTTAATAATATTAATTATTGTATAGAATATGTATAATATACATAAGGTTATAGTTTATACTTTTCAAAACCAAATTAATAATTAATATAACTAAATTAATAATTAATATAAAGACGTAAGTATATATTATTATATACTTACCATTCTTTTAGTATGCTTTGAGCTCAATGTGAACTGCATTCTGACGAATTTATAGTCAGTTTTGCTATGTATGAGAGTAGTTACAAACTTTCTTAGATTTCATTCCACTCGTAACTCATGCATCGAGCAGGCGCGCGCTGGTGAGTCACTAATCGAACTAAATTAGTTCTGTTAATGGTTAAAGATATGTCGATCGAAATTATCCGAAATTTTGCACAGACATAAAGCAATGTAGCATCAAACACCATGCCGAGTTTCGAAACTGTGGTATGCGTAGTTTCTGAGCTAGCACGTAAATTGTCCAAAACTGAATTAGTAAATTATAGTGAATTTAGAATTACGATTTTTACAAAATTAAATATATGCTTAGCGTCTTATCCTCGCAAACGTTGTGGTGAGTTTCGTTAACGTAGCTCGAATAGTTTTTAAGAACAGAGAGTTCGCATTTTTTGCGATCTGACCAGTAAAGAGCTTCGCTTCGCTCAGCTCAATAATAGCTTAAATCTGCAAACTGAATACTTTTTTAGAAAGTAATTACATTAAGGTAAATACTTGAGGCTACAGATACAGACCCTTATTTTAAATCCTTATATTTAACGTGGTATCAACTTTTTATCTGAGTCAATATCTACAATGCTTTAAAATACAGCGATTAATATCATTTTCAGGTAAAACAAAATATATAATATAGGACATCGTTACCATTAATCTATATATATATGATGATTTTGCATAAATATAATTTGATTTGAAACGAGGACGAGCAGATTACATCTTCTAGTCTAGTCCACTAACTACTAGCCATTAATCTCTCTCTCTGCCTCTCTCACTGTCTCTCGAAATGTTTCAATGTTTCATAAGTCTTACTTCACTTTGACCCAACGTCCTTATATACTACACTTACACATTATTCTTATTTAATAAACAATGAAAGCGCGGACAACGCATCTAGCCGAAGCAAAATTATATATTATATATCATATATTAACTATTACACTCTATACGCGTACGCAAAGTAGCATCAGTTACTTTTGACTTTTTATTTAATAATCATCAAGATAACTTTTACATAACTATTTTGGACTGAGTGTATTTTACACTGTTATGATTTATATGCTTAATGTTTTTAATAAATTTTATTTAATTGATGAAGTTAATATAGACAATAACACAGAAATCATACAGATCGAGTCGTGCTTGTGTAGACATTTTTTTTATTTAAATACCCCAAAACTTAATAATCCTTAATAAATGAATAATTCTTCAATCTTTTTCAATAAGTACCTATAACATAAGTTAAATAAAAAGAAAACAAATGTTCAGACCTCAACATATTACACACACACATACATTAATTAGTTGATTTCTTTAAAATAGTAAAAAATACATTATTATTCTGTAATATTTTCAGAGTCCCTAATTTTATATGTAAGTAATCTATTGTGTGATATATAATAGTAAACTAAGCTAAGGGCGCCAACAGACCCTCCATTTCGATTCGCTGCGCTCGCGAAATCTCGAATGCCGTTTGAATATTGAGCGAAGCGACTTCAATGAGATATCAGTTTTATCAATATGTCAAATTTTCCGAATTTTTATTTTAACGATATTTTACCAAAAAAATATTTTTAAAACCATTACCTAATTAATGTGTGTTGTTTTTATTGCAAAATTTCATGATTGTCTGTCTAGTAGCATTCGAGCCTATTCGTGACAAAGAATGTGAAAGTCTCCAGTAGAACACTACGCTCGCTTCGCACAAAATCTAAATTTGATCTAACAAAATAATTCTAAAAATAAAAAGGCTTTGTAGGTTGAATTTGAAGTTAAAACCTCCCGAATAAATCAGATCAGACGTTGAGAGCAAATTAATAAATCTCAATGATAGCTGCGTAGATTGAACTGAGAAATAAAAGAGTCTGCGTGATACTAATTATCTTTGAGTCGCATTGTGTATTGAGAAGGATCTTTACAATACACAATTATAAGATCAAATGTACATTTAATATCACTTGATAATAAGTAGTAAATAGTTTCTATTTGATAATTAATAATTGATAACATTACAAAGTCGTTAACACAATCTTCTTCTTTCACAGACTACTACTACTATGTAAGAATATCCACATATTTAAATAAATAACGTTGGTATATAATTTCTTACATATCTGTTCGATATCGATATCGTAACGTGGTCGTCTCGTGTAAAATCCAAGTTAAATATTGATTATTGTTTGGGTTTGATTCATTAAACAAATAATAGTCTACATCGAGCTAGCGATAACTGTCTTCTTTTGCTTAACGCTCTGGAATTAAACAACAATAACCCTATCAATGTCTCGGTTTGAGTTGAAATGAACTCTACAATTTGTTTCTTAATTTTAATTATTACTACAGGCAACATTTAAAATACTACATTTGTGAACAATAAGTTGTATCATATGCTATTGTTGACACAAATGAAGTTATTTCTTTTAGAAGTGAAATCAATCATATTTACATTTAAATAATATAATTTAATTTATAATATAATTTAGTTTTAAATAATAACTAATCGTTATTCACATTTTACCAAACTGTTGTTAATCTTCAGGACTCATGATTCAGAGTTACTAACCACTAGTTTAAAAATCTGTCTGAGTTTATATTTACGACGTTAGGTTAATGGGTAATAAAGTATGTATGGAGTTTTTGTCGGTTCTTATTCACGGAACTACTATCATGAAACCCGGCGTCGAGTGTGACAAGTGAAATGTACGCGAACATGTTACCAAAGATACTTTCACTTTTACGCGTTGAATTTATGTCTAAGTTGGATATGAAGCAAATAGTAATATTGGTGTATGCAAATTCTCATTACTGAACTAATTCCTCCTCCTTACATAAAGTTATGAAATTCATTTTCATTTTTAAATCTACAAAGTCACTTAAAACTTTTAGAACAATTCTGACGACGCGTAATAGATCCAAATTTCAAATAAATTTAATTTTGACTAATTACATTAAGTCTATGTTAAGGAATAATAAGGAACACGAGTTTAGAAGAGTATGTATATGAATAAGTTTGTTACTTGAAAGTCATATAATTTATTGATTACTGTATCGAGTAGAGCAAAACATGGTCCAATGAATAGCTTGTTTGGGTCTTTTTAGCCGTAGCCTTAATTTTATTTAAAGACGTATGTACAATAAGAATAAAATAAATTTCGGAAACAACGTGATCCTCCAAGATTACTTTAATATATCGTTGATAGTCCTGTTACCGCTCCCATGTTTGACAATTTGTTATCCCTCTAAAAAACAAGATGTGATATTTGATAATATTTAGTTTTGATGATGCACTATAGAACAATTCACTTCCAATATCTTGGGTAAACTCTTCTTTGCTAGACACATTCAAACCCTCGTTTTATCACCCAGTTCATATCTTTTCACACCCTTGCAGAAATGTCGATTATCAAATTGCTTTCAGTTAAGCATCTTCTGGCTGTCAGGTTTATTTTGCTTTCGAATATATGTAATATAATATCCAATTTTTTTTATATCAAAATTATTTATACAAAATTCAATAAAAATAACAAGAATCCTAGGATTCACAGTCATCAGCTTTGTAACAATGGACACCGTAGCCATTACTTATAAACCAATGAGGCGATTTACTTATAAACATAGTTTTTAATTTATTTCAAAAAGAATCTTACGTAAGATTTTTAATAATATTTATATTTATTAAACTTTTGTAATATTTTCTATACGCAATGTTGTTCCTACTGTAGCTTACAAAAGTAAACAACCATATTATTTTTATGAGACTCGTATCGCCCAATTTCAATACTTTTGCTCAGAATTGTACAAATATTATGCCTTATAATAATCAGAGAGTGGACTCAGGCCTATAGTATTGTTACCAGAATGAAGTTAAACTTCTAACAAAATTTTATTCCATTTACATCATTACTTGTTAAATTCTTTTCGTGCATGAAAGGCATATTTATTATAATGTAAACCTACCAAGTACGTAACTACATGTACCTATTGTTAAAGTTGAAGTCTAAATCAGTTCTACAACTGGGCGGCGTGTTAGTATACGATGAACTTAGTAGTTTAGTTGTTTTGTTAATTGAACTTAGTAACATTCTGATTTTGAAGGAATAAGTTTTTGTTAAAATACTAAAAATATTAAAAATACAAATTTTGACTGGTTACCTTTTTATGATTTGCTTAAATGATATAATTAATTTTAAAAAATAACAAAATCAAATTTTGTTAAGTATTTATTATCAGAGAAATCGAAACATTATAACTATATACAAACAGCCTATAAGTAATTTATGTATATATGTTAAGTGTCGATTATTTGTTCCACAAGTTCAATGTACCCAATAATTAATGTACAGTTCAACTAATGGGCATAAAGTCTCACCCAATCAAACGTTAACAAATCAAAAAAGTAATCAAATAATGAACCAAACTTCATTTGCACATAAAGAACAATGAAATACGTTTATGAATATACGTGGTACGAATTTATTACTACATAATATGTTGAAACACAATGAAATATCACATGTGTTGTAATTAGTTCAGTGAGTGCAGAATAGATACCTCATTACTCGTATGTTAGGTAATTATCAATATAATGGAAATAAAAAATACACACATATGATTAGTCGTTAGTTATTTCAAAATTAATAAGCGTAGTATATCGATCAACATGACATTACTGAAACTCTTATTATCTTTATACAAAAATACCATAAATAAAGATGAACTTCAATAATGTCTCGATCCAAAGTTTTGTTGATGTCATCCTAAATCTTTTTCTCCCAAATTCGTACGTATTTTTAATGCGTATAATGCTATACAGTTACTTATTCTGTTAAACTGCTATGTATTTAATATTGTTTTATTTAAGTTATGGTACAAATCTAGGTGAATAAACAAATCTCCCCAAGCTGTGATGTTTAAAAAAATATAGTGGTCTCCAAATGTAAAAAAAATATTGTATCTTTTTACCTGAATGTATCCACGTATTTTTTTGTAATTTACGGGCTTATATTCAATTGAACTCAAAGAATGGTCATCGCGCAGTGAACTCGTCACTTCAGAAGTGACAAATATAATAGTAATCATGAGACACGAAAGCTTATATACATAAATTATTTATATAAATAATATATTTAATGATTTTATTGTATCTCACTGATATTTACTACATATCAGTCTATTAATAGCATTACTAAAGGGTAAATTATCAGTCACTGTTGAGTTATCCTCAACGGTGACTTAGATTTACAACAAGGGCTCGACCCTTGTACTTATAGTAGTCTCGTGGTGTTCAGAGATATCTTGTGTAATTAAATTTTATGTTGCTTATAAATTTATATATCTGCTACATTTAAATTTGTTTCGTCCTTTTTGTATTGTGTGTTTTGGAAAAACAATTTAATCGTTATCAATCTAAAAGTTTTAAAAATAATACTACTTTTTAAGAATCTATGTTGTTTCTTATAATTTTTTTCCATACATCCCTAGAATAGTGCAACTAGAATCTCATGACAAATAATTAATATGTTTGATTAAAGCGAATTAAACAAAAAACATTGACTTACAAAAAAGTAAAGTCATGCATTAGCATGTAGAAAACGTAAGAAAAGAAATTAATGCTAACATATAACATATCAAATATTATGAAACATATGTATTTTATCAATGTGTTTGATCTATTTCTTCAAGTAGCTCTTCTCACTGACTTCGTTTCCTTGTTTCAAAAACAAAACTACGCTGTTCTGATTAATGTGTTTAAATATAAAACAATCAACTTTTCACATACCTTCTATTCACTAAACAACAACATGAATAATATATTTAAATTTAAGTATATAGATTATTCAAATTCATTTCAAATGCATGCAGCTTCCTTTGACGTCGATATTACTGTCAACATCTGTTTGACAAAACCTCACGTAGTGTAATACGAGTATATACGTGGTCTGTCAAATCTCCAGATGCGTTTGACGTATAAGTATGAAGAATATTTTATGATTTTAGAATATTATATTCTTTCTCCACGTCAACTTAAAGAAGGTAAGATTTTGAAATTATTTTTAACGGATGTGAAAAGAAATTCTTCTGAATTAATATATCTTGATATTGCAAGAGACTGGATAGAAGAAAGCAAAATCATAAAATATTTTAATGATTACTCTTCTTTATTTATATTTTTGGTAAGAACTTGACATTGAACACATTTTCATACTAGAATCTTTAAAACCTTTTTAAAATAAAATCAAATCAATTTATTTATTTTCCCACGTTTTTGTCTTAGAATAAAGATCAAATCATAGTAAAATAAAGATCAAATGAAATAAAATTTCATACACATTGGGTCATTACCCAATATGTATATAATATTACATTAAATGTTTTATTATATTACTAAAATATATTGAACGAATTCATCTTAAAATTTTATTAAATGAAATACAATAATAAAAATGAATAGGTAATTTGTCGTACTTTTTTACGCTTAAATGGGATTTATATCTCCTTCATCACCATAAAACTATTTTGAAGGGATGGTAGATACAAAATTTTTGTAGGCTGTTTTTTTTCCAATTGGAGAGCGAACTCTCTGCTGTGGAAACTGTTGTCAGAATCGAGTTAAACTGTCATCGTTAACTTCAAAGTGCATTCGAGTTCGCTTTAACAAACTTATATTATCTTTTATTGCAATTATTTAGTTACTTATTAAATCGCAGCCTTTCAGAAAATGCAATTTCCTCATCGTAAAGTTTAATATTTCATATAAACTCAAGGGAAACTAATGTAAATTTTTCATCCACTATCAACGGACATCTGATTTATTTGTATTTTAAGGCGGAAAGTAAATTAAGTGATTAAGATTACTGTTATTAAATAAAACCACTTTGTTATATATTACCATATATTTATGAAAGGTAGTGTAAGTACTTATTACTACCTAGACACTTATCACCGCTCAGCCTACTTGAAAGATTGTGGAACATTGAGCTTTTATAACAGAATATTTTTTTAATAATGGATAAAATTATTAATGTTTGTATTACAATATACAAACAGTACTTACTATCTCTCTCTCTTTCTCTCTCTCCTCTCTCTCCCTAAATCAAACTTCAATTTGGCAGTGACCCAACTTCCTTATATTCATTACGTACTCATTAGTTCTTACGAGATACTTCTTAGAAACATAAGACTTCTAATTTCGTATTTTATTTTTCTTGGAAATATTAAGGAGGCTACATAAAAATATGAATTAGAAATTAAACCCAAAACTGGGATTTGTTTATAAAAATACATAAATTAAGTCGCAATACCTAGGGTACCTTCATAAATTATATCACTGTTAAATGGAACAAATCAAATTGGGATTTTGTGTATAAAATTCCAACGAAAATTTCATTATCTGAACGTAAAACGTTTAACAATATTATTTGTTTAGTAATCATCTTTTATTACATTACAATTATGTTTTTCTTCTTATCATTTGATCCATTTTTATCAATTGTTATTGCTACTATCGAAGTATGTTGAGTTTTATTGATTCTCTCTTTTATAAATGTAACAAATATTCAGAATAGCTGCATCTTCTAATTTCCAGATTACTTATTGAGATATTTTAAGCTCCATCAAAACGCCAAATCTTTTCTTCTAAAAAATTACATACCTGATGTATATTTCAATAAAAAAAATTGATTATATTCTTGGTCTAAGACTAAATTTATTTGCTAATAAAATTAACCGTTGGAATACGTAATTAATACGCATTATTATTATATTACTTGTTACAAAGTAAGTTATATGTTCTAGTCAATTACCGAGATAGTCATTGTAAGGTTTAGATTAAACGTATAATGTTGTTAATTAACCACAATGTCGAGTAAACTTGACTGAACTCATAAATCGCTTAACTTAACTATCGATAGTCGAAACTTATTGTAATTTTTCGGTTGAGATATAATTTGAACTATGTGATTAATGAGTAGTTATGTCATATCAAGACATTGACATAACGAAGATTTTACATTTATAAAAAACTGTACTATAAAAAAAAATTTAAAACATTATGGATATTTTTCTAACCTACATATTATGTATCAACTACATCTACTACTATATTCATAAAATTCTTACATACTTTGTATTTCATCTTTTGTTAAAATGTTCTTCCTCATTGATTGACTTGATTTATAATCTAAGTATAATCACCCATATAACACTTTTGTCTGTATGTGGGTAAAATTACTTGTTAAGCAGTTTGAAAAAATATGTTTTGATAAACTAATTTAATGATTTATACATATTTCGAGAGTAAATATTTAGGTAAATAAAAACTAAGCCCCAACTGCTGTTGGTGATACTAATAAATGGGATGGTGTCGATGGAGGCTATAGTCCACAAATATGTAAGGATTACAGTTGAGTTGGTTAATTAAGTAGGATATAATTTATCAAATTGAACGATGGTCTAAAAAGTTTTTAGTAAAAAAGTATGGATTTGTGTCCAATTGGTACTTTAATTAAATAAAATTACTAAAACCTTTACCATTGCTGGTTAAACTGAGTATTAAAAATTTTTATTTAGGAAACATGTTTAATATTAAGAAATGGCTTGACTTTTTTGCTGCTTGTTTAGACTGAGTTGTGACTGTGTCGACAGTGACCACCTTAGAACAAAGCAATTAATAATTTAAGAAACATTTAATTACTTTACTTTACATTTAACTTTATTAATCATAAATTATATTGGTTTTGTTACTAAATATATGTGATGAATTGCGATATTTGAAAAAGATTTAGAAATTGTAAGTAAGAATAAAACCCTTCAACTCTTAAGACTTTTTCTTTGACAAATAAAATAACTAATATTTACGGTAATATAATATTTATGTCAGAATTCGAAGAAACAAGAAATTACAAATGAAATAATGTTTGTTATTATAATACAAACATCAAGTTATTTATTCCATCAGACTATTTTGTTTCTTTTTCGTCATTAATATAAGTTGTGGAGTTCTATGTAAATAGAAGTGAAAAAACAAAGACAACCATGATCATTGACTTATAAATTGTGACGTAAAGGAGATAAACGTAAATATTTAAGATGAATAAGAACGGCGCTGTGTGTGTGTTTTATTACACACTGAGATATCACACACCGCGTGTATCTTTGAGATGACACTTGGAGCGATTTGTCTTTATCAATTGAACGGTAGATTATTACAAACTAAGTGTATGTGTAGGATATCTACTTGAAGTATGTACGTTGTTTTAATAAATTATACTTTGTGACTATGTTATGGTTTGAAGTATTATGGATGTGCTATATGGACATGATCTGAATATATTATAAAAGGATCTTACATAAAACGTACTTACATGATCGCTTACAACTTATGTCAGTGTAACAAATATATAAAGAAAAATGGGATTTTTATTAGGATTCTTAACAATAATACATTTACATAAATTTATACTTTAATTAATTATATATCAATGTTATTCAATTGAGACGACTTCTTAGGAACCGAAATAACACAAATAGTATTATTGTTACATCATGCGCCGATCAAAGCCTAATACAAATACCCCTTTACCCATTATACCTACTTAATTTAAGTAACCTAATATAAATATTTCTATTATCGCTTTTAATGTGAAACTTTAAATAACCCTTCTGAATCTGGAAAAAATTAATAAAGAAAAAGTACGTTTTATTTAATATTAGAAACAAAAACTTTGATCTACCCAAAATCACAATGTCCAAAATCCATACAAATGAAATAAAGGCCACGTACTGCATTATTTATTTCTTTATTTTATGAAAATCTTTATATTATGAACAAGTCTTTACAACTCTTTTTGATTGATCACGATTAATATAATATTACATTATCCTTTAATAATATTATTCAATACAAAATTGTTTTACGTAATAACAATTGTACGCTGTAATGACCGACCGTAATTAAACTCCAAAGCTTTAACTTATTTTTTATTTATCTTAATTCCATATTTTTACCTCTTTTGTATAAATATATTATTTAATGGGTACAAATGTTTTAAATTACACCAACTTGAATTTACATGCAAATGTAAAAAGAGCAACATATAAAACTTTCAAAGTGGATCAGTGTCTGTTGTGAGTTATTTTATTTGAAATAAAATGTTTTGTTGGTATTCATTTACGAGAAGCACATGTTTTTTTTTATGTTTACAGCTTTAATTTAAAAAAAAAATATATATGTCATCTCTCGGTTAAGTAAATCTTAGTAATATTAATGCAAATGAAACTCGTAAAAAAACGAAAATTATTTCATTATTAGAAGAATAAGATTCCATTCCTTTAGAGCTTAAACTTTTATAATTGTGTTATAAAAATGAATCTTAAGTGTTATTTAGAAATTTGGAGTTTGTAAATTACTATTTATTCTGAAGTTTGTCCTTCGCTAAGAATATCAACTCAAATATATGATTTCGCAAACACATAAATAACTTTTTTAAAGACTTCTAATTTCTACTTTTCGTCCTGGAAATATGGCTGCTACATAAAAATATGAATATTAAATTATTGAATGAAGTATTATAACAGAATGTGGAAAATATATATAAGTATAAAAATATTAAACAAACATTTTACTTTAAGGACAAATGGAAAAGATATGAAGTTACAAAAATATTGTTTTACAAAATGTTAGACACAAAAAGATTAAATATTTAGTATTTTAATTAAAATATAATTATTTAATATCCGTATGTCATGTATTTTAGACAAGCACAGGAGTTGGTTGGGGATCATAAAACGGCAAAAACTTTTAGTTCCGTAATATCATGACTCAACTCCAATAATAAAAAAACATTATTGTTTTCACCTAAAAGATGAAAACTGAAAGTACACCCTTTCTACATCTTTACAACCTTTCCATATTTTTTTTTGTGTCTACAGTTATGTTTAGACGACAAGGAAAAGGTTTTTTAAAAAGTAATTATTTATTTAAAATTACAAAAATAATAAAAACGTGCTTTCTTAACTAGAGCCGAGACAGAAATGAGAAATTAAAATATAAAATAATTAATAATGAAAAAGCTGAATAAGCATAAGGTGTTCCGCGCCTCGCCGTGGGATCTGCAATTCAGCAGCTTTACGGTGACAGGGTCCTGGTAACGCGACCAATGTTGTTTGTCGCAAAAGTTAACCACAATATCGAGTAAACTTGACTCAAACTCATAAATCTCTTAACTTAACTATCGATAGTAGAAACCTATTGTAATTTATCGGTTGAGATATAATTTGAATTGTGATTAATGAGTATCTGCGGTATTTCCTTAAGAAATTTGGGTTGTTACACATATTGACATTGACATATCAAATATATTAATATATTTGTTATAATCTAACATTTATAAAAACTATATACTATAAAAAAAAATATAAACATTATGAATATTTTTTAAACCTATATTTTGTATATCAATTGAATAATGCATCTTGAGATTTGTTTGTCACATTAAAATAAAATAAAGATTCTCTCATCTCGGTCCGATCTATCAATATATGAGCTATTGTCATAATATTTAAAGATACAAAAAAGTTAAAACTTCTAAATCAAATTATAGCAGTGATAATTAGATATCATTTTTGGTCAATTGTGAAATACAATCTCAATGTTAAGACGAGTAAGGAAACGAAAGATACACACCCAGGAATGGACTTCCAAAGATCATAAATTGGAGTCCTGCTTGTGTTGGAGAATATTAAATTTCATTTCTATTGATAAATAGGTTAATGTTTAACATATATTTAAAACAATTAAGTAATTTAATTAAGTACTTTTAATATATTCTAATTATATAATTTATATTTGACTAAACTTTGATCCGTTACTAAGTTTTTAGTTTTTTTCCGTTGGAAATTATGTCAAACGAGCGGAACAACTCATGTTAAGTGCTGATACTATTGACACAAATTGATAATCCGTTGCGATCATTCAAACATGAAAGATATTAGGACGGGTAATAGAAGGGCTAGGAGTTGGGGCTTCAGCTCTCTTTCCTCTTAGAAAACTTAGTTTTAATAACTAGTTCACACTAACCTTCTATGAGAAGGTACCATCCTTGTTAAGTTAATTATATGAATCTAACTCTTTAACTGCAGCGTGTATTCAGGCTAATGTGTCCCATTGATGAGCAGCATCTACTTTCAATATACAACAGTTAGCCTAATTAAAATACTCACCAATTTTTGTAAAACAATCATATGAGGTAGTCTTCTGGTGAGCCTTATGTAGACATGATACTATATTGAATTTCAGAGAGCTTTCATCACAAAAAAAAAATAGATAACGACACTAATCATATTGTAGTTTTCATTATTAATATTAATTTTTTTCATCAGTATCTTGTAATTTCAATTTTTGAGTAACAATTAAGTTACACATCTATACATAAGATTCTAAAACAGTTGCCATTCTAGCACTTATTCATCATGCTTCAAAAGGTCCTTAATTAATACAACCAAATAAAATAAATGTCATATTAAAGAAGTACGAATCAAACAGATCTTGTAAATACTTATAAAATTCTATGATATATAATTATTCTTGGTTTAGAAGCTTCAGCTGAAAAAGGGAGAGGTATTGAGGGCGGTTTAATGCCACATTGACTTTTTTGAATACAAGATTTTGGGACGGAAATCCAACGATTTAATCGACTAAAATTAATCTAAAAGGTTTTCTGATAAATGTCTGAAGATCATGTGAACCTATATTGAATAAAGTGTTCCTAAGTTGGTTTAATATTGGAAAGATTTCAAGAACAACACATTTTATTATTTCAAAATAATTTTATATTGTATATGATATACAACACAATAATTATACTGTTATTAATACAATATTATTGAATATTCTACTTTATTGAAACAGTTTGTTTATAAATAACATAAAATACAATATTGAAATTTTATGTTATAGTAAAAAAAATCGTCTAAGTATTCTTTGCCGATATGTAAGGTGTTTTTTGTTATTTCAAAATCTAAAATGGCGGCCAAATTTCGTCTAAGTATTCTTTTTTTTGTTTTAGGTCCAGTGTACGGAGGTTAAGGGGGTGACGCTCATACTTGGTCCACGGGTGAAATATCGTAACCACTGCACCTCGTGAAATCCACTATAAATAATTTCCCATCATTATCTCATCCCCCAACGTACTGAGGTCTACTGTTCACAGAAAGACTAGAATTATTTATTATATTTATAAATTTGCCTTGTTAATTCAAATTCTTCGTCTCAGTCCACATAAAATACATCTAGATTGTGTTTTTAAATATTTGTTGACTAAAAGGCTGCGTCCACTAGTTTTGTCTAAAAAGAACAAGTTCTGGTTACGGTAGAGTCTCTCTTTGTAGTTTTAGAAGCTAGTTATCGTAGTTGGGAAGAAACGTGCTTGGAATATTGTAGTAGTTTTGGGTCTAGAATATCATAAACAATGAAATTATTAATAAATATATATATATATACTCATATTGTTTTTGTTAGCGGACAGCGGGTTTGTGTAACTTGATTAAATATTTTAATTATAGATTACTATTATTAACCAAATCAGGTTATTGAGCGTGTGTATTTTTCGTGTTTTAAAAATACTATAAATTGCAAAGTATTAAAGAACATAAGAAGATGTATCTACAGAACATTACACAGAAGTTAAAACGTTCAATTTAATTTGACAAGTATTCTAATTCGAACAATGTTCATGTAATAGAGACTAGCGAATACAATTCATCAATATAATCTTTTTTAATTTAGAAAAAGTTATTTCTTGAATATATCGGATTTCAATATGGAGACTGATTTTTTTTTACTTAATACTATAGAAGGTCTTGTCTTGTCTTGTGTCTTCTTATTGGTTTATTAATATAAATCCATAAAATTATTTTTATTAATATATACTAAGTTGTATATTTTATAGTTTTATTAACCATAAAAAGATCTGAATTTTTAATCAGACTATTTAAAATAAAATATTGCGTACAACAAATAAGCAAACTTATCATCATAGAAAACTCAAAAGGGAACAAAATTTAGCTCAAAAGCCGTAACGAGGCGATTTCAAAGTCCGCACTCCGTTGACAAAACACCATAATTTGCATGCAGATTGTTAACACATGTATAAGATGGCATTTTCTCTGTTGGGAATAATTATGTATATTCAAACACGAGGCACGATTTTTAATTCCTTAGGTGTTGGATTTTATATTTAGCATTGGGGTTTATTTTAAATTGTGGTTCTTGTTTTTTATATAAAACGAATGGAAGTCAGTCTTCAAAACGCCTCTATTTAAATTAAAGTTTATGAAATTATTATTTATGTTTTAAAATATAACATATGAAATAATAAAATATATGTTGTTCAGGTTCTTGGTGTAGCGAATTCACTGCAGCACGTATTTGAATTAACTCTGTTTAAGAAAAACACATTACTAACATCTTTGTGAAGAAACTCCTATGTCTGCATTTAATCCTGTATTAAATGTAAATAAAAATCAAAAGCCATAAATATGTCTTTGTCCTCCTATATTCTACACATCATCAACCTTTCTTGGTACTTTTATGTCTCATTTGTTCAATTCAGTAACAAATATTTTCTAATAGTGGTGCTGCTTCCGCAACTCACCTTGTATGGTTGAAGTCTATAAGTGGGTTATAACACAAAATGAGGTAACTCTTTACTAACATGTTTTGTTTATGGCGGAAAATGAAATGTAAATATGTGAGTTAATCACGTAATTTACTTTCTACCTTAAAATACATATTTTCATATTTTTACCATGTATTAAATGATATCATTTTATGAACAACGAATACATTCCTCCTTTCCTATCTGTTAGTTCCCAGCATCTCTTCGCATGCCTTAAATATAAATATATTAATAGTTATACCAAGAAGGAATACACACTTTATCTTTATCACGATGATGACTATTTTAAATATTTAACTTAAAGAACGCACCATATTGTTTAAAATAATATAAACAACGATTAAATTAAAGTTAAATTTAAGTTAAATTATTAATTTGTAAATTTTTACAGACACATTAAACAAAAAATTATAAATGAAATACTATTCAATGTTATGTCTAGATCATTTGGTTCTATGTGAATAGAATTCAATTGACTTGAAAATTTCTCAGAATACATTCTAATCTTGGACGCTCAGTTAAATTCATTACTAACAAAATTTTCAAGCAATTGCTTACTGACTTGCTCTACTGAGGAACACAATTACCATTATCAATGTTGCAATCCAGTTTTAAAAATATATAAATATCTTCCATGGCTCGATATTGTTAATGTCGACGACAATACGACAAAGCATCTAAAATGTTTAAACTCAATCAAGGTTCTTTAGTTTTTCTAACGCTTTAGCAAAACGAGAATGACATCGAAGTAAGTAGTTCTTGCACACTGTGATGTTTAATGTTGATTTAACATATGTAACATATTATTATTTTACAACAATATTCAGGTTTTAGAAGATTATTTTATCTTCTTATCATAAATATATTACAAAATAACCATTATCATAATTTTAATAAAGACGTAGAAGATTATAGGCATTAAGAAAATTTAAATAATTGTTAGTAGTAAAAGGAAATGCACAATTTTATATAATCATAAATTAAAGTAATAAATAATTTATCGTGTGCTATAAAAGGCATTACGAGATGGGATGAAGGGGGTTCCAACGACTCGCCGTGTAATATCAAGTTAGCAAGCAATTTGGTCTTTCCTTCTATAGCTTCGACTATTCGATTGTTTTCATGTTCTTGAAAGACATTTACTTTTTGTTTATTTTGATCAAGTTAAATCTTTCAACCTTGTTATAATATCAGTACAATGTAGCACAATAGTCTATTTTTTATAACATTAATTTTTTGTACATACTATTTATATGTGTAGTTTCATTAAAGTATTTTTTTTATGCAAAGAAAATTACTGAATTAACCACCATAATTAATTAAATTTTTTATTGTTAAAGTCAACATTTTTTATAATATCATATTACAATTAATAACTAAAAGCAATAAATTTAATTATGTATTTGTAAAATGTATTTGTAGGTATTTTATGATTTATAATGATGTCCCAAATTAAAATGAAATAATTGTGATATAGTTATGTATTTTTCTTTTATTGTTTATATTTGAATATAGGACAACGACATCCCACATCCAGTTTTATTGCGAAAGTTAAAATCACTCCAAATTCAAAGCTATTAATTTTATGTAGCTATTTATGTAAGTTGAGAATATTTTAAAGCGACAATTTATTCATATGTTTCACGTTGTGGGGCCGTCATTATTCAGTGGAAGAAATCAAAACACAAAGACAATTATGTAACGACGCGCATTTTTTTATGTTTTACAATGCGTGATTTTTTTTTGTGTCTCTGCTGTGAGCCCTACTGGCCATGACAGCGTCACCGGTGGAATGGACGGGTGCAGAGACCCGCCCTTGAAAAAGGGAGGCCTGAAGGGCCCCAGGGGAACGCGCGTCTTGAGGGCGCCCCCTGTGAGGCTTGGGCCACGGCTCAGGACGCGGTTAGGTTAGGTTAATAAATAAAAATACCCACAATATAAATCAAATGATGATAAACTTCAAAGGATATACGAATTTTTATTTTACAAAGTGAAAAGATATCTCTTGCTCGGTTATCGTTGGTAATCGTCAATGTTTCGCTTCAGGCCAATCCCTTCTATAGATTGTCATTTCATCGTAAACAGATCAGTTATGTTTTTATGGAGGAGAAAATAACAATTTTTTCTCCTTGTTATTTATATTGTTAAATGTTTAGTCTATAAAGAGTTCGAACCGTTATGAGGTGAAAAACAAACTGAATTTCCATTTACTTTTGTTTGTTATTTACATATATATTTGATTAAATAATTATTATTTGAAGTAAACATATTCATTAAACAATATTATATCAGTAATATTTACTGTTAACGGCTTATTTAATCAGAGCAATAAACAAAATAATGATATTGCCCGAGGCGTGCAAATATAAATTTTTCGAATAAAATTTTAATAATCTATTACTTTTAAACGAGACGAGAACGTAACGATAAAAATGTCGTAGAATTTTAAAACTGTAAAAATATATATATACATATACTACCTACATATTTTTGTAATATACTACTTGTATAATAGTTGTACGGAAAATTAACAGCAATAATTCTATCACTCACCCCCCTTCACCTCCGTCACACATTTTAATTTCTCATCAAGCATTATTTCAACACCATTCCTTTTTCCATCATTCGTCATAATAAAACTTGTATCCTTCACCAAACTCTCGTTTTTGAACCCTTCTATTTCGTCTCCTGTAAATATGCTACATTTATTCGTCTTCTCTTCACATGTCCGCAATTTTTCTTCCTCTTCCTTGTTTTTATTATTAGTGCTGTATGTTCTGCATTATTATGGCTTCATGCTAATGAAAACGTAAGATTTATGCAATTGTGATATGTTTTTGGTTCTAATTTTATTTTTATTTTATTGGGCATATCATTTCACATATGTAGATTTGTTTAATTAACAATTTAAATAGTAACATCATGATAGATTATTAATATGTTAATTAAATGCTCATATAAATATCATCACATATAAAAAATAATTATACATTACTGTCGCATTTTTGTTCTGTATAAGAGATATGAAAACAACGGCCACTAAATATCCTTGGACTCTGTAATTCTGAAAACGACAGTTTTGAAACAATTATGTAAGTCGAACCCCCGACCTTGCACTGAGCTGTCAGGGTTATTAAACAATAAACCAATCAACCTCTGAGTTTTCATAACAAAAATGAACTGCAGTTTTAAGTTGTATCAAAAATTTCCGTAACTGAACGTAATGAATAAACTGATCCTTTAGAATTAACAATAATCACACATCGCCTCTAATAATATTCTATTGTATATTTAAATCTTTACAAGTCAACGATGTGATAATATCATTGTAGACAGCTGCTTTATTATGAAGCTTTCATTTAATTTAAATTTATTTTTTTAGCTTAATTCCTGGTGTTGTTGTAATCGTAGATGCATAAGTCTATACAAACATTTCCTTTAGACTTAAGTACATAATAACTAGGTCACGCAAGCGGGGTCGTGAGCTGAGCTGACTTTTGCTCTGCACGGCAGGCTATTTACTACGATGTTCTTTAGCTTAGTCCTTACAAACGCTACGAGAGTTAAATGGAAATATAGGAAATTTTCAATAAATCATTTGTCATACATGTCAAGCTTGATATTCGTTTCAGGTCTTTAAATGGAAAATTTTCTACAGAATTGCTCATAACACCCTTCTTTTCGTAATGGCATCACGCTGAAACAATCAGGTCCACTGCAATACTATTGATACAGTAGAAAGCATTCGATCTCCTTGGGGATAAAACAAATTATTATGATGGTATCGTGGCACGTTCTCAAACGTTCTCAAACAACAGTAACTTTTTCAATTCCCTATGGCAGATTTACATAAAGTTCCTAGCAGATGACTCTAGATCTTATTTAGTGATTTTTTCATTTAAGAATCAAGTTAACGTTACGATATGCTAGCTAGACGCATAATATTACCCAGGCACGGCTTGGGTATTCTGTTAGCCACTTAAGTTGAATTCCCTATGGAGGATTGTGAATTCGAATCCATTCCAAAAATAATTAATGATATCTTCATAATATTCAGTTTTCCTCATCAGCACGAAGCTGCCGCTATTCGTGCTAAATATAAATGTTCTAGCACCTCTAGTTTTGTTAAAATGGGGGGGACAAATAGAAGAGAATTATTATCAGGCATCTTGCAAACTGGCGATTCCCGTAACTGAGATGAAAATCAACATGGGAATAAGAATTTAATGATTTATTTGCGGAGCAATTATATTGAGGGACACAGTCCTGCTTCTTTCAAATCGGTTCTTGAACAGTTAGAATAGGAAACGTATGCCAATTTTTCTAATTCTTTATTTCGTTAACTGAAGCGTTCGTTCAGTTGTTCCTCCTATTTTGCTATTCTTTTAACTTGAGGCGCGCGCCGGTGTGAGACTTTCCATATGATAAGTCTATGAACAATTTTCTGGAGAATTTAAACTTTTTTTCTGTAATTCGAAAACTTACCATTCTTTTAGTATGCTTAGAGCTCAATGTGAACTGCATTCTGACGAATTTATAGTCAGTTCTGCTATGTATGAGAGTAGTTACAAACTTTCTTAGATTTCAATCCACTCGTAACTCGCGCATCGAACAGGCGCCCGCTTGTGAGTCACTAATCGAACTAAATTAGTTCTGTTAATTGTTCAAGATCTGTCGATCGAAATGATCTGAAATTTTGCACAGTTATAAAGCAATGTAGTTTCAAACACTATGCCGAGTTTCGAAACTGTGTTATGCGTAGTTTCTGAGCTATCACGTAAATTGTCCTAAACTGAATTAGTAAATTATACTGAATTTAGAATTACGATTTTTACAAAATTAAATATATGCTTAGCGCCTTATGCTCGCAATCGTTGTGCCGAGTTTCGTTAACGTAGCTTAAATAGTTTTTAAGAAAAGAGAGTTCGCATTTTTTGCGATCTGACCAGTAAAGAGCTTCGCTTCGCTCAGCTCAATAATTGAGCTGCGAGCATAAGGCGCTAAGCATATATTTAATTTTTTAACAATCGCAATTGTAAATTCAGTATAAATTATACTAATTCAGTTTAGGACAATTTACTTGCTAGCTCAGAAACTACGCATACCACTGTTTCGGAACTCGGCATGGTGTTTGATGCTACATTGCTTTATGACTGTGCAAAACTTCGGATAATTTCGATCGTCAGATCTTGAATAATTAACATAACTAATTTAAGTTCTATTATTGGCTCACCAGCGCGCGCCTGCTCGATGCACGAGTTACGAGTGGATTGAAATCTAATAAAGTTTGTAACATCTCTCATACATAGCAGAATTGACTATAAATTCGTCAGAATGCAGTTCACATTAAGCTTGAAGCACACTAAAAGAATGGTAAGTTTTCGAATTACAGAAAAAAAGTTTCAATTCACCAGAAAATTGTCCATAGACTTATCATATGGAAAGTCTCATACCTGCGCGCACCTCAAGTTAAAAGAATAGCAAAATAGAAGGAACAACTGAACGAACGATTCAGTTACGTGTGAGGCTTCGAACAGGCAAGGTTCCGTCCGAATATTTTCTTTCACTTTTATTTTTCATTTTGCTATCCCAATTTAATATTTTATATCCACTTGCTATATATTTCATCGAGTTTCATCAAGCTTCCATTTAATTATTGCTCAATCTTATTATATCATCCTATTATGATAAAATGGAACGTGGACGAGGCAGAGGAAGAGGCAGACGGCGTGCAAGTGGCATATCGCGATATACAGCAATTCCTGCCCATTCACAACAGTATCGAAATAGTGCAGCCACACATATCACGCTTCCAAATATCGCAGCAAATAAGCGTCGATTCAATAAAGAATTAGAAAAATTGGCATACGTTTCCTGTTCTAAATGTTCAAGAACTGATTTAAAAGAAGCAGGAGTTCCCTATACTTGCTTTGCAAGCTATTCCATTCGAACAACAGGAATGTTCACCGCAGAAAATTATATGGATCCTGGGGCTGCCATAGCCCATAGGTTTAAATTCCCATATAGCATATAAGGTTGAATCTGCCATAGGGAATTGACAAAGTTACTGTTGTTGGAGAACGTGCCACGATATCCTAATAATTCGTTTTATCCCCAAGGAAGTCGAATGCTTTCTATTGTATCAATAGCATCTCAGTGGACCTGATTGTTTCAGCGTGATGCCATTACGAATATCAAGATTGACATGTTTGGCATATGATTTATTGCTAATATCCAATATTTCCATTTAACTCTCGTAGCGTTTGTAAGGACTAAGCTAAAGAACATCGTAGTAAATAGCCTGCCGTGCACAGAGCAAAAGTTAGCTCAGCTCACGACCCCGCTTGCGTGACCTAGTATGTTTTACAGAACTTAAGTTATATAATATTATTATATAACTACACTTACTAAGTATTATTATACATTAAACTTAGTATCGTTACATCAGAATCAAGAAAGTAATTACTGAAGTATTTGAAAATAAATACTAAGAGAATAGACAACATTTATTTCTATCGCTTCAAAAATCCCATTAAACCGATGTTATTCGGTGCATTTTGCAATATTGCTATTCATAACCTAATAATAAGCTTTTGATACAAAAGCCTGAAAATAATTTACTTAAAGGCGGAAAAGGTATTGAATTTCAATAGTCAATATATATAAGACATTTGAATGCAAGTAGCGAACTATTGGTTTTGATAAACCTCTAAAAAATGGATACCAATTGCCTTCAAGGAAAAATATTTTTTTGTAGTCACATTCTTCGCTACAAAATGCGTTACAGACAAACTTTTAATGTTTAACATACTGTAACTGTTACATGACAATAAAAATCCGTCTAACTGATCGGGGAATTTGAAACTGATATAATAATCTAAACACGCCACGTTTATCAACAGCAGAATAATGTGTAAAAGATCCTAGTACCAAAGCTCGTATACTAACTATATAATACAAGAATTTATAATATATATATATATATATATATATATAAATATATTTCATAACACCGTTTATTACACTTACTTCCGTTCCTACCTTAAGTTCCATTTCATAAGAATATATTAATGAAATTAATTATTGATCAATAATAATGTTCACTGAAAAATAAATAATTATAAAGTTTTTCAAAGTAATTGAAATTAACAAACGTATTTTTAGAAATAATATGATTATAATAAAAACAGTGTTATACATTTTAGTTTTATCAACTCCGAGATTGTAGTCAAAGTTTTTACTTCAATTATTGTTGTTGTTAGCACATTAAAGATCAGACACATTACCTGTACTTGGTTAAACCTTCAGCAACACAACAAGTGGGAACACTGCATCCAATTTTATGAAATCCTTTTTCTGGGATGCTCTTACAAGCATATACATAAACTGAGAGAAATTGACAAAAATTCTAAAAAAGTTTGTTTCGTTTCTATTACCTACTCTTATATACATTATTTATATGTTTATTTACGTACATACATTGTTAAGTTACAACTTTTTATATGTTTAGTCTATATATGAATAACTAAGTATTAGGTAATATTATAAGGTTTATTTGTTTATTTTATTATTAAAATTATAATGGTACAATGTTTAAATAATATTATGTTAATAACTAACTTTGAAATTATTTTCCACTTACAGGTTTATGTAAACATTCTTGAAGGAAGTTTTGCATTATTATTTAATTTTATATTTTGAAACAAATTATTATTTTCTCGAATAACTGCTAGAAAGCTATTAACAAAGGAAAAATTTTAGAGCTCGAAGATATCAATAATGAAGTTGTAAATGAATCGGTAAATAATTAGCCGTGAACTTCTCGGTGTTATGTAAATCTCTTCAAAGCAACATTTTTCTCGATTTCAGTACTCTATTAGAGAAAGTAAAATTTTGAAAGACCTTTCTCAGAAATATATTTTCTTTTCAAGGTGGGTTAATTACTGGTTTCATGAAATAACACTATAATAAAGAAATTTTATATTAATTAAATATATTTGTAGATTGGTTGTTTTAGTTCTTACTATTTTGGTTTTAATAATGATTTTTACTTGAACTTAAAGGAATTTGATGTTCTTAGTTAATGTATAATATCGTACTTTTTTATCAAAATATAAATTAACTTAATATTGAAGCTACTTATTTGGAAGGTTCCATCTAATCCGGTTCAGTATTTTAAACATGACAGAGTAGAACAAACATACACCTATCTTCACAAACACACTTTAGTATATAGTAGTAGTGTTACCAAATGTAGAATGTAGATATTCCGGTGACGGTTAAACAATTGGCGTTTTATATCATAAATGTGAGCGTGTCTTCACTCCTTTCAGTGAATAAAATGTGTTTATCAGATCAGAATGTAAAAACATATTCTTATTTTCTTATTTTACACAAATAGCATCATATTTGATATTTATTTTGTATGTGTATTTGTAACTAAATAGAATATATTGGACAAGTTTCATAGTTGTAGTATATATTGTGCTTATAGTGAAGATAATATCTCCATCGTCCTCTAGTGTTCTTGTTTCACAAACGATTATCCCTTGTCTCTGTTCAATGCTTTGGAATATATTAAACACATTAAAGTTCCTGTGAGCTTATTAGCGTGTAAGAACTGTCTTTAAATAATTAAAAGAAAATATACACACATGAAGGTTAAGGTTGTTATTTCGATTGTATTTACTAGATAAGTTACACTTTATTGAAAGAATATAAAATATTTATAATGAATAAAAGTAAGATTTAAAAAATTATTTATTCACTCAAATTTATTTTTAGGCTTGCAAATTGATCTTACATTCTCTCTTTTTTTTTAATTACTATTTACATATGTATTCACTTTATTACTGGATTTTATATATAAAAAAGTATATCACAACGTACTGATATACGTATTTTTAGTAAAAGAAATAATTTTACTTTGCATACAACAACCTTTATTACACGCGCTTCAGTCTAACAATATATGAACATATAATCCAACAAAACTTTAATAAATTACGAAGTAAATTAGAGAAGGGACTTTTAATATCGTCTCGAAATTATATGACACATATCACATGAATATATTTAATTTTCAACTACTATTCTGCCCTTTAATGTCATGTTGAATATTGCGAAAGGTAAAAGGTTATTTACATATGCAAGATACATACTTAGATTGTGTTGACTCCTAGAGCCAATATTACAAGTATTGCTAACCGAAGCTGATGAGTTGGATTGTATTATTTTCACCCTTTCATTGGGTCCAGAATGTATCAATTGCTCATATACCTTTTGTAATTTTACTTACATAGGTATAAAAAACAAATTGTATTGTGTTGTAAATCAATAAACTGCATATATTTACACCAATTTGTTTCTATTAAAAGCTGAAAGGCTTCGCTCTCTTGCATCCAGACGCTCTTAAGTAAACAAAGCCTTCAAGCACAAAAAGAAGTTTAAAAGAGTTTTCATACCACATATACATATTACAGTTCTTGCATTCGGCTCTGCCTGCGTGAGAACAAAACATCCACACGCATAGTGTCCACGTTTTGCACTTTTTTTGGTAATAAACAAATATATATGTTGATATGATTGCATTTGTTCAAATTTTTAAGAATAACATTATTCAATAAAGGCAAATAATACTTTCAGACATTCCAGTCGATTGTTCTGTGATAAGTACTAATTAGTTTACCTGATAATAATAAATCGATGATAGGTTCTCCGATCTTATATTCTTCATGAGGCACCATATCAAGTAACCTTTGTTAGATTTCAAGTTAGTGGTTCTATCAAAGTAACTTAATACCTTCAGGAATGGTTCAGTTATCGCTGCTGCCTGTTGGTACAGATTGGTAAGTAAATTATCTTGATATAACAGTAATCAGGTGGTCTTTTTCCATATTTCGGAAACAATTAAAACTAATGATACATTTTTATGAAGGATTGATTGGTGTAAGATTATTGAAATCGTTTAAGTATTACAAAAGTAATGAATATTTTTTTTACATATTTTTATTTATTTATGTTAGTGTGTTAGATCCACTTTTTGCTTTGATGTGACTCTAACATTTGATGCCTTGATAAATATAATAATTATAAGACTGATTTATTAATTCACCGACCAAGATGAAACCTAATTTAATGTTCCCGCAATTAGGATTGTTAAAAGTTATTAAAAATTAAAAGTTTAAAATTTAAAAGAAACATAAAATATGTGACAGAAATCCACAATTATATGATAAATCCGTTAAACTAAACCAGTTTAATACAGTTGGTTGTACATTTTCGCATTGTAACGTTGAAGTGGGTGTAATTTTGTTGGAATAATCCAACTTAATAAGGTTATAAAACCTTATTAAGATTTTGTCAGTATTGTGAACAAAAGCTTATCTCGGGTAGGATTGTGGACGACATTAAAAACGACAATAAAAGGTTGCAATAGAAAGCCAAAGTATAACAAAAAGAAGTGAACAATAAAAATATGAAGTCATAAGATTAAATTTCATTCTTTACAAGAGCTATATGAGAATTTGGTAATGGACTTTACGGCTATTGTGGTCCCTGACTTTAAAATGAACAGACATGTTGTAATTTTACAGAAATAACGGGCAGGGCCTTTTTATTCTATATTATACGGCTTTATATAAGACGATTCCTAGAAAAAATCATATTAGATCATATATCTAACGTTAAGTTACTTAATAATCGATGTAATATTATAATAAAAAAATACTTAACATATACCAATTAAATAAAAACATTGTCAAATGAAAACCAAATCTTTAAACGAATAAATGAGAAACATTATGTATTGTACATATTGTAGACGTATACATCTGTATGTATGTATGGTCCAAGTACATCTCGCTCACTTTATGACGTCACGTTTAACGACTGCTTCCAAATTATGAGTTCTGTATATTGAGTTCTACATTTCGCTAATCAAGGAAATATGCTACCTTCTGGAGCTATATTTGAAAATGAAAATTTTCCAATTAAAAAAAATATAAGTAATGAAACAGAACTAATGTTAATAAAAGACATCTGAATAATAAACAAATAGTTATCCATAGTATTATAATATAATAGTATTAAATATTTATAAAGTACCACCTCATAATATTAATTAAAGGTGATGGAAGGATCAGGTGAGATCAAATGTCAAGTCTCAGGGTGAAGTCGGTCACGCAGACGAAGCACTTGGAATGAGTATTACTTGGTATAAAGGATCTTATTAATAACATTTATTTTAATATATATTTTCCATAGTTCGATAATAGTATTTATATAAATAACATATTTGGTACTTCCTAATCGTACTTATTTTTACTGCTTAGCTCAGTCCATCTCAGCTCAGCTCAGCTCAGCTCAGAAATATGAATTTAATAATTCAGAAAGTATTGTTTCTAAAATCTTGGCAACTTAAGCCACTACATGACCTACTGTAAGTTGGCAGATATGAATACTTTTGTATCAACTTTTTCCATTTTCGATTTCCAGTTTATTATCTGACATCGCTAAAGTTTGTATTAAAATTGTTGTTCAACTCAGCTATTTGTATGAAAATTGATTGCAATGTATCGATAGTATTGCAGACAAAGAATGCCTGGTTAATTTATGAGCGTTTAATGAAAGGTTGATATGTTTTAAAGATAACTCACGCAGCATGGTGATAACAAAACATTCAAAATCCTGTTAAAACGCATTCATTGTTTTCGTGTTATGCCAAGAGAAAGAAACCGCACAAATTACCATTTTAGTAAAATTTTTTGATTGTATGTTATTGTATTCTTTGAGTAATATGATTGTAACATAAAATAGATAAAATGCTATTATTTTATAATATTATTTCGTATAATTATTGTTGATTGTCGGTTTGTGTCACATTCCTCTTCCGCATCGACATACTCGTATCTCATTCCAGTGTGAAACATTTTCGTAAAACGTGACTTACCTACTTAAAAATAACATGCGAATCATTAACATAACTTTGAGTTCAGAAACGTTTGAGAATGGATAATAAATACTTTTTCATACAAATCAAGTTTCTAAACACATTTGTTTAGCTTTTATTTGCGATGGTTTCTGTATTATAATTAAATTTAGAAACATCAAATTTAACTTTTTCATAAAGTTTATAAACCTTTAAGAAATCGTTCATGATATGACCTTCTAATGCAGGAAGGGGAAACAGCTAGCTTACTGCATAAACGCAAATGCACAAAGTATCTGAAACATTATACAGTTGCAATTATTTTTAATAAATAGAGTAAGCTAATGTTCAGTTTAAATATAAGTAAACAAGTATGAGGACGATAATATGATTAAAATTTGTAATTATATAATTTATAAACAGAAATACTATCATAAATAAATATCAATGAACCATTTATGTCAATACAATTTAAGGAACACTTTAGGTTTTCTCTTTATGTGCGAAACTCTTAGAGGCGGTACCGTTTTATAAAATAAAGTAAATCTAATAACTCAACTTCGCTCCTTATAGTGTTTTAGATGGAGACAAACGTCCCTAATTCAGTTTGGTTAGTTCTCACCCACGATGCAGGAGATGAGAGGATTATATCTGTGATGGAATAATATATTTATTTGCTACTAAGCCTACTTACTATATTTAAAAAAATATTTTTTTTTTGTGTTATTAAAACGTTTCCAAAAAATATGAAGAGAGTTATGTGTCTTATTTACATTATAATAACAAAACAATGGATGAAACATCCGTATTCACATTCAACGTCAACTATTAAGTTAAAATACCTTAAAGACCAATTAGAATATTTATTAATTTTACATGAATTTCAAAAAGCAAACTAACCCATATTTGTTATGATTTCGTATAAAAACACATTTACTATGTGAAACTAGATAGGTCTTTGTTTCGCTCGTCTAGCTTTTAGTGTACTTGGTAATATGAAGTAAGTTTGTGTCGAAGGAAAGCAATTATGAAGAGGGCGTTTTACGACATGACGGATTACTGAAGTTATACAGCAACATGACACGCGATATGTACACTGCAGTTTAATAAATCTACTTTAATCATATATTAACTATGATATAATAACAACTTAATGTTCGCGATACATGTAGTTACCTATTATTTTTACAGTTATATACAAAAACTCGCAGCAACACTGATAACAATTTTTTTTTATAATAAATAAAATAATATTTCTTGCGGGTGTTGCAATAAACGGATATTCCTGCAGGTTCATATTTCACGAACATTGTGTAATTAATGGCTAAAATACTACCAAGCAAAAATATCATCCTTTGTATACCATGAAATATGGGGATTATTCAATTTTCATTTTATACAAATTACAATTACTTAGAGTACCGCATGTCACCTGCATGATGCCTTACACAAAAGAAGACGTCAAATATGTTTTATGTTTTTCTTCCATAAAATTTTGTAAGAAACGTTTCAAAATGTTTACTTCTTACCATGTTTCATTCGGGTGTGATTTTTCTGAATATTATTTAAAATTTTTTCACTATCATATGGTATACTACATCTTTGTCATCTTTTATTGTTTATAAAACTGGCTTGTGGTTATGAATCAGTCTTCTAATTTGTATTGCACTGATGTGAAGTTTCAATTTACTAAAGCTTACGGGCACATGCAAGTTGCATTGGTAATGGGTATACTTCCCAATCAGGTACTACTAAGTTAGAGAGGAGTCAGGAGGAGGAGGTCAGCTGCAGCGGGCAAATGCAACTATAATTTAGGGCAAACTGTCAAGAACAGTACTCTGGTAAATATAACCATAGCCTATGTCGATATTCATTTGCTTATAAGAACAATATAATGTTTTACATCAGCATACATTAATTGCATATTGAATTAGTTTAAAGGAAAATTACCTATAAAATAGAAGCTTAGATCATTCTGTAGTAGTTGATTTTGCTTAATAAGAGTCCTAATGTCACATTTTGTATGTAGGTGTCCAGCTCAGTGTAATATGAATGGTGTAACGCCGTGATGTTGGATTATTTATGAAACAAACACAACGCTTATGAATGACACCGTTTGAATAAAGGCTGCTCAGTTTAAATACTGTCTGATGGGATTTTGGACTTAGGTTATGGCTTTTGGATGATTTTCTATTTAATTTTTGGATATAGTATATGAGTATATATATATAGTCTGGCCCCATTTTATTGATAGTATTAAATAACAAGAGTTTAGATGGTTTAAAATTTTTAAAACCACATTTAATTAATATATAATAATAAATATTAATATGTATAATCAACTATAATGCAAAAATTATGATACATGTAAATGTTTTGTTTCAATAGATATTATAACAGGGTCCTCCGTCTGTGTTAAACATCAAAGCGTATATTAGTTATTACATTTTGTCAGAGCAAGAGATATAATGGCGTAATATTGTATAACAACACATCCCGACCATATATCGTACACTTTCTTGTAGTGAAATAATGTGCCACATTAGCCTCACTTACAGTGATTAAATAGATCGGTAGTGTGAGTAAGTATAACAATGTTTTAACATTGTCTCACACATGAACAACAAATGGAGTTATATATTAATTGACAATAATAATACAATAATTAATGAATGAATTAAAATTGATAATACAAAAATTCTTTTTTAATTTAAGTAATTGAATTGTACTTTTAATAATTATTTATAGCAATGTAACTAGAGGATGACTTTTGATAAAAATTACATAAGATTATTACATAACCGACACCGCGAGTTATTATATTATAAGTAATATAACATATCATACTTTAAAATGATCTAATATTGTTTTATTCAAATAAGCAGATAATTTATTTAGAGTAGGATCACATTATTCATTTCTCACGAAAAGTTCACAAAACTGTTTCCCGAGTTAAGAATCCCTGACAAGATAGATAACACATGAAAATACGTGCATTGAAACAAAGTGTATAATAATTGAAAGATCAACACGAGATAAAACAATATATCTGTTAACAAGTGAGCCTGAAGATCTATCTTTTCGTCCCTTATAAATCATTGTTCCTGATACGAGTTATTTATAACGACCTTGATATATGGTCTCTGTGATACGATCAGTAACTTGCAAAAAACATGAAAATTTTTAAGAACGATAATGATTGTACATGTTATAAAATATAGGAAACTTGTAATCTTATATAAAACAATTACCTCAACTACTTACTCAGTAATTACTTGTATATAAATACTATGTATACTTTATATATGAATATTCATAAAATGTATACAGTATGTAGGGAACCGTAAACAGAGTTCACAAATTATTTGAATAATTATAAATAGAAGCTGAATAAACCATGTTGAAGTATTATCTTCATACTTACTTACTTTATAAGCAAAGATTCAAAGAATAGTGAAAAACATAATTTTATTTACAGTTCATTGATACATTTACTTCCTCACATCACATTGTTTAAAAGTACCTCCAATGTCAAAATAGAACAAATAGCATTATATAAATCCAGGGAGTCTGTTACATTTCCGTTTCTTTTCTCATGTGAATATTATTTATTTCAACAGAACGACTTGTTTCCGTTCGAATGAAGACTAGATTGCTGAAAGTTATGTGATAAAAGCTATGTTTATGGTGTGCATATAACATAAACTATCTTATTAGAATATTAAAATTAAATATTTTTAAGTATAGGTATATGCAAAAGTTTATCGACACCGACATTGACAGTTGAGCTGCTGTTTAAATACACAAGTTACAGTTGGCAGGGCGAGAGGAGGATTTTCAAAAAGTCGCATTTTGGAGTTCAATTCGTGTATTTTTCATTCTATAATCATAAGAAAATAAAAAAAGATTATTTAAAAAATTAAACGCAGGTCTATTATAAAATATATATACCAAACTAAAACAACATCTAATTCAGAGAGACAAACGAAGCTTCTTAGCATTCGTTGGATTCACAAACAAACAATGCCTGGGACTTGCGACCCAGGTGTAGGTTTAAGGGGCCCCTTTAGTATACACATAGGCATACACGCTCACCTTCACTGTACAAGCTCCTCTCCCTACCTAACCAAATATCGTAAGAACCTACTAAAGCTGCCTCTGAAATACGTTCCAGAAATGAACTGATGATCGTTCTAGAAAAACCGAGATCCTTAAATATATTGTAGAGAGATTTTGCTGTTATATCTCTAGCTCCCACTTCTACAGCGTGCAAATTAACTATAAATTTACATAGTTACGTCACATAGTTCGTAATACTTGTTAAATTTAAATGTATGATCTATGGGTATATTTATTTCCCAGGGTACAGTAAGTATAACGCGCCTTAGTTGTTTTGAGTACAGGAATAAGTCCGGCCTAGACGACGAAACACAAACATCCCCGGGGGTTTTGTATTGCCTTTCATACGTGTCCAACATGAGAGTCCAATCAGGAGACGCGTCCAAGATGGAATGAGGTTTTAGTTTTGATTTTTTGGACCAACGAACCTTTGCCTTTACGAACTCCACTGATATTTTGGTGGTTGTTATACCCTTTTGCGCTCTTGCTACAGAAAGACTAACCGCTTCTCGTATGATTTCTAATACTTTATCGTGGCGACGCGAGTATTTACCTCTATTTAAAAGTACCCTACACCCTACTAGCAAGTGTTTCGCGGTTCCTACTGCTTCCCCAGAGATGTTGCAAGATTTTTCGGTGACTTTGCCCCTTTCTTACTAAGTTACTTTGATCTGGGAGAGTCATTTGGAATACATTAAGATAAAATTTTAATAATGCTGGGGACCAATCTTGAAGCAGTGTGCGCCATTATATTTATCTCGTTTGAACGTATTTCTTAATTTTACATTCATTTCAGATTATATTCTTGTAATAAAATAAGGAAATAAGTTGATGCCTCGAGGTAATGAAAATGTAAATAAAAAAACAAAACATGAAACTAATGTACTATAATAAACATTTTAGTATTGTAATACTAAAATATATTTAAAGAATTTATTCTAAATTTCATTATTGCAAAGACATTAAAAGAGATCAAATGTTAATTTTGACTTAAGTTTTTACTCTTAAAGTGCATTACTGTCCTTCGATCATCAAATTATAAATTTGACGCAATAGTAGGCACAAAATCCTTTTACACTCAGGTATTTATCGAATTACAATAATTCTTATTTTGAATACAATCACAAGCATTTTCTTGTACTAAATTAATATGAAAGTTTTTTTTTAAGTAATCGCCTAATAGTGTCTTGTAGTGTTAAACAATCTTCATACATAAAGAAACATAAGAAATTATTATATGATCTTGAACTCATACCACGTAGTTGCAGTGCTTTCCTCTGAACTCTGCAGATAGCGTACCTAATAACAACTGGAGAGTGAACTCCCTGCTATGGAAATTGTTGTCAGAATCGAGTTAAACTGTCATCGTTAATTTCAAAGTGCAGTCGAGTCTGTGTTAACAAAGTTTAATTACCTTTTATTGCATTTATTTAGTTACTTGTTCAAATTCAGTCTTTCAGAATATGCAATTTCCTCATCGTAAAGATTTAAAATTTCATGTCAATTTAAAGGAACTAATGTAAATTTTCCATCTACAATCATCAGACATTATATACATATTAATTGTATAACTAATTCTGTTTCTTGTCTTTAATTTTTCAAAACCTGCCTTTGTCTTTAATATTTGCTCAAGCTTGCGACATCAACAAATTCTGAAAAATTAAGAATTAAAAAGAAAAACTAAAGAAGAGATATATATAATAAGGAGTGAGGGGAAAATAATTATTTATTTATTAACTAAATAATAAAGTTTCGGTACAAAAAGGAACATTCCTTAATTAATTTTCGATCATTGTAGACTTACCTACTAAACTACATTTCCCTTTATTGATCAATGTGAACCATAAAATACTTATTAATATTATACTTTAAAGAAATACTTATATTTCTATTATACCACAAAATTTTGGCACTTCCTTTACACTCGAAATTTTAAAAACATAACTATGACAAAGTGTTTCCTATATTCCTTATAATAACACACCGTCGTTATAAAGCACATATAGTCTGTGTTATCACTACTGCTGTCAGTCTGATAGTTTAGGATTGTATTATTTGAGTGGTGAAGACAAATGTTTCTGAGGATCATTGTTGGTTCTCATGAAAATTTGGCTGAGCTTTTCAATTTTTGTAAAACCCTGATTGTAAAATGTTTAAAATGTTAAAATGTTTTATGAAACCAAAAAGGCAGGGTTTAAACAAGATTTCACAGAGTATGAGAATGTTTTTATATACTATTTTATAATTCACCTACGTCTCCAAGATGATGTGTAATATAAATTATATATAGATTTATATTATTTATATTACAAACTAAACTTTATTTTATTTTTATATTTATAAATTTTCTGTTATGACTACAATTATTAAATTACATGTTTATAATTTCTGAATAAATGTTTAATCGTTGAGAAGAAGAGGTATTTAAAGTAGGACACGGTGGAAGAAAAATATAGTTTTTGATCAGGATCCGAAGTACCAGATAGTGAAAGCTCCACGAGGTTGAAATATCATCCAATAAATGTTCGTTTTTTCTATACCCCCGCTATGTAGATAAAAAGCAATATTCTTGATAATATATCGGACAGCCTTCAAAACGTTTTTTTTTCTATTCCCCAGGGATAGACATTTTTACTGATAAGAGTTAGCCGACGTACTTTTCTTTAACCCGGACGATGTTTGTGTAAAATGACTTTTTCACTTATTACGTCACTAAGGATTGATGACGTCACTAACAAATACACATTCGACTATAAAATATTAATCAGGATTCTATAAATACAATATATATATATATATATATATATATATATATATATGAACGAATTAACATAAATTACCTAATAGTAAAAGGCTCTTCAAGCAGGCTTAAGTTTTGTATATTTCATAAGTTACAGGCTATTGACGCCAATACAATAAAGCGGTGATCTTATTGTGTGCACTTAATCGATATGAACGATTATCGTCTTTAATAAATAGTTAGAATAGTCAACAATAAAAAAGATAAAACTATCCAAATTCTAATCCCCATATCTATCACGACCTCTATTTCGAAACACACCCTATCCCTATTCATGTCCCTATCTCTAAAAAAGTTGCATGTATTTTGTCTATATGTAAAGAGTATTATTTACTTAATACGTGGTATTAAACAAAATCTCTGTATATTCAACGCCTATCAAACGATCCAGAATCCTCCCCAAGTAAGTATTTGTTCACAAAACTAACAACATCTTAATAATATTATAATCTACCAAAATTATCATCCAAATTCAACGGTACAATGCTGAAATGTACAACTAACTGTATTGAACTAAATGTATTAGTTATTGTATTCTAAGATAAAAATGTGGAATTATTAATAAGCTGATTAAATTTTATTCCCAAGAAGGTTGTTAAAGATTTTAGTATAGGAATGTGTTCAAAGGCAAGTTCTTACCAAAAACACAAGTAAATGTGTTATAAATAAAATTATGTAATATTTTCGCTTCCTTCTATTTAGATTAAAATATCAAGACATTATACACGATAGCGTAGTTTTGCTTTTGGAACAATTAAACTAAGTCACTGGCAACAGTTAATTGAAAAAATATACATCACACATTGACAAAATACACATGTTTTTTTCATATTATTTGACGTGTTATATTTTAGCATAAATTTCATCTCCTACTTTTTCTACTTTTTTAAAGTCTAAGTTTTTTGTTTAATTCGCATAAGTCAAACATATAATTGTTTTACATGAGATTCTAGTTACACTATTTTAAGGATATAGAGAAAAATTACCATAACTTCAACTATAATATATTAATTATAAGGTACATTGGACTTGTGGAACAAATATTTGAAGTGTTAATAAAATTACATATTAACTGTTAGTGTAAAGTATAAGTGATCATATTTCGATTTATCTAATAATAAATTACTTAATAAAACTTGTTAGTTGTTTTTTTTTTATTAATTATAACATTACATTACATTAGATGCATATAATAAAAAAGAATTTTTTTTAATATTTTTAGTATTTTAACCGAAAACTAATGCCTACAAAATCAGAATTTTACTTAGTTCAAGTGTCAAGTTGTAGAACTGATTTGGTCTTCAACATTAACAATAGGTACAAGTAGTTACGTTCTTGTTAGTATTACAAATATGCCTATTAACATATTTAATGTATACACAGAATTTAACAAGTAATGATGTAAGTAAAATAAATTTTTTATCAAAAAGTTTAACTTTATTCTGGTAACAATACTGCCATTGAATTCTCCAATTGTTATGAGGCATAATATCTACAGAATTTGTTGCAAAATAATTCTAAAATTACGCGATAGGAGTCTCATAAAAATATTATAAGATACTATTTTTGTTCATTGAAATGAAATGGTAGAGTACTTTTGTAGGATGTAATAATAATACATTTTAAAATAACTACCGTCGTAATAAAATTCGGTAATATTGTGAAAGTTTAATGAATATTACGAGTAATATCATTAAAAAACTTATTCTTTTCAGATTAAAAATTAAGCCTATAAGTAAATTGCCTCCTGTGTAATGACTAAGTTGTCGGTTGTTACATAGATAATTGGTTCGAATCCTAGGAATTTACTCCATCTTGTTCATCTTTGTTTCTCAAGTACCTAATATAGTGTATTTTATGTACATGTTTTTTACATAAAGTTGGTTTCATGGGAGTAGTTCCGTGAATAAGAACCAATCTATATATGAACAATCTTCATTCCGTGAATAAATATTGTTTATGTCTAGAGTGTTACGCAGAAGAAGACAGTTATTGTTAGGTCGATGCTAGCTAATGTCTATTTATAGTATTTAAGCTGCATAAATCGTGAAGAACTTGAAATAAATTTAAGACAAAAAAAATTAGATAAACATTATTATTACATACAACACATTTTAAGGGAAAAAAATAGAATCACTGTTTTCTAAGAAATAATAAATCTGCGAAGTCCATTCAGTCCGTCTTTGTAAAGTCCATATAATACAGCACATGGCGACAATGTACCAAGTTTAGACGTAAATTATACTCTTAAATGTTAGCCTCTGACCTTCTTTAGGTCAAGTGAAGGATATACTAACTTTAAATGTGACATAACTTTTGACAACCCTTTATACCTCTTGAAGGTGCATCATATTTGATTGTGTTAAAATTAAAATGTCAATTATAATTCTGCAGTATTTTTTAATAAAGAGTGATTAAATACGACTCGAAGACGCACGACCGTGTATTAAGTTATCCCTTATATCCTTCCTTTAATTAAACTTTCATTGAAACCCCTGGTACAGTAGAAATAAAGAATCTATATGAAGATTTATAATGTTATTCTACTACATAGCGACGTCATGATTAGAAAAATAAGAGGATCATAAATGTTGAATTTTAATTTTAATTTATTTAAATATATATCAGGTTCAAATTGTTTTTTAAATACATTGATTACTTAGCTTTACACTGATTTTTTTTATGAATGTATATATTTTTCCGATATTCTTTTGCTCCTTCTTTGAAAGGATTTTAATAACTTTTAAACATACATAATTTTAGTCCATAGTAGCTAATATTATTATTATTATACGTAAGAGTAAAATATAATAAGATAATTTGAAAGCAGAAAAGTGGAAAAATCTTCGTTTCACTCGAATATCATATTTTTACAACAGTGATGTTAAACAAAGACTTTGTTCCACTAACGAGGTAAGAAGCAGAATTATTATACTTGTACCCACATGAGAGTAGTTTTAAAAATAATAAAAGCATTTTATAAGATATAATATTATAAAGCGGATAAATTGTTTAAATTATTATTTTCTTCATGGATCTGTTTTTGGATGATGTTAAGGACATCTTTATAACAACATTATTTTGTTATGGTTGCAGAATATACTATTTAATAATATTAGTCAATTCAAAGAAAGTAACTTAAAGCTTTGTATGTCCGGTATACATACATATATTAAAATTATGAAATGTTTTTTTTTTGTTTCCAGATAAGCTAGAAAAAAAATATTTTGACAACGTTGAAAGCAGTTCTTTTAAGATATTACATACCATACAATAACATCTGAAGGACTAATCTAATACGATAACAATGTTGGCACCCTGCTTATTTTGCAAGCTCGTCTTCTAAGATATTCTAGAGGTTAGAAGTATTCTTATTGTTGAAGAAAATAATATCAGCAATAACATTTTGATAATATTCTCTTAGATATATTTTCACATACATCCACTTGAGCCAAGGAATACCATATTAAAAGTAACAGAACATTATGGAATTTGGTACAGATTATTCCTAAAAGTATATTACGACGGTAAGAGAGACAGGGAGAGGCCTCGAGTGACCTTCGAAAACACAGTATCAATGTTACTGGAGGAAGGTCACGTAAAAAGCAATAGGACCCCCCGGAGGGCATGTATGAAGAGGTTGATGTCTGTGGCCGAGGCGAAAGAGGTATGCAGAGACCGTAGCGTTTGGCGCTCCGTCGTCTCTGACTACCCCGCAAAGGATATGGCGTGAAGCTAAATAAATAAATAAATAAATAAATAAATATTACGACTAAAAATTGTTTTTTTTTATTAAGTGTTTAAATATTTGTGGTTTATCATAATTAAACTCACTCCCTGAAACACTTAACCTGAACATTACGGATAGGTGCCGAGCAGTACTCGGATATGATTTTCATCATATCATCATTTCGAGTCTCGTCCAAGTGAGATGGTTTGTAGTCTCATTTTTCATACGTTTGATTTATTATTTATCACACTTCAAAAAATAAATAAGACGTTATCATTAACTTTAAGAAGCGTGTAAACTCTTTACAAGAGAGAATCTTCCAGAATAATTTGGAAGTGTATTGAAAGTATTGACAATTACTATAACACAGTAGCTAATATATATTTTTTTATATATCATTAGTATAATAAATTTACATATATTACTGGCTCAGTAACAATATATATATTTTTTATATAGGTTAATTAGATACCAGTTTATTTACACCTACAAAAGATTTACAAAGAGGTCATCATAGTTGAATGAACAGTTTCTGTTCATTACTCCCGACCTGTGTCCGATGTATCTATTAAGTTTCAGTGAGCATGTTCATGAACACTACAGCGAGGCCAAGTGACAATATTCAGATGCAGATTGTCTAGCTACCTGTTGATAATACTGATACATATATATATTGTGAGTTATTCCTCAACTAAACAACGCAAAGAGCTGGTAAAAATATTTTTTATAATTTTATCCTTCTTTGATTTTCTTTCAATACTTATCCAAATTTTACAAGAACTATTAATATGATTAGCAAATATAATATTCGTAAAGGCATTTAATAAAGTGTAATATCAATATGTATGGAATGGTAAGGGTCGTATGAAATTATAATATTGACCTTCAGCTCCCCCTAATAGAGCACATTCCTACTTCAGAGAAATTTGATTTAGTTGCCTTCCATTAATAATTAATAATTCCACTCAATAAATAGATTAACAGAATTAATTCAATTTTCATGTTCATATTCCCTTTTACACGTCTGCAAACAAATAAGAATAATAAAATGATTACCAAAATAACAGCGTTGAAATATTAATAAGTTTATAACTTAATCTGTTTTTAACCACATGGCGCACCGCCAGCACCAGCGCCTCAGCCTTGTAACACAGTCAAGGAACGACTTCTGGAGAGCATTAGTAATTCTACAAAGTCAGTTCGTTAATTTGGAACCAATTGTAAATGTTATTTTTACTATTTGTTATTAAGAAATAACTGAAATATAATCAAAACAATCATATATATTTAAGAAGTTTCTTTATTAGTATTTAAAACTGATTAGATTTTGTAAAAATGAATACATAGATGATACATATAATTATTTAAAAATGTTTGTGATGTTTTCCCAATAATATAAGTACATTATAATATACGTGGAGTTGATTATTATAAGTTATATATTTTGTCTATTTCTAATTTTAAAATTAGTTAAATAACCTCAGTCATGTCTTTCCGATAAACACTTACACATATTATTAACACAAGTGAATTTGAGGATGTTTTGATTACAATTGACGAATAGAGGAACTTATTGTTCTTTAGTTAACCTTTATCGTTCTATGTATCTTATATCGTTTTTGCTTATTTGAATAAAACAATATTAGATAATTATAAAATATGATTTAGGATATTACTTATAATATAATAACTCGAGGTGTCGGTGATGTAATAATAATCTTATATAATCAATATTAAAAGTCATCCTCTAGTTACATTGCTACAAATAATTATTACAAGTACAATTCAATTACTTAAATTAAAAAAGAATTTTTGTATTATCAATTTTAATTCATTTATTAATTATTGTATTATTATTGTCAATTAATATACTAGGGCCGCGCAAGCGGGTTGAGCTGAGCGAACTCAAACTCGCGAGCTTAAACTAAAAAGCAAAGCAAATTAACAAAACAACGGTTCTTAACAATTGTAACAGATTAATAAAAAAAACAGATAAATATTTCAAACAGCACGTGACGCAATCGTTAGTTTTGTCAGTCTGCTCTCCGTGCACATATTGACTTTTGAAATGTTCAAAACTTTTTTAATGATATTTGCAAATTCCGGCGCTTTGCGATTTTGCCAAGATTTATGCCCGACCATTCTGCTGTAAGTGGATCGAAAACTTGCAGTTCCTCGTAAGATTTAAAATATACAACATAAGAGAGACGGCGTTCACATGCAATAAACACATCATTAGGAGTCAGATCTTTAATTTTCTCGTCAGTTAGTTAGCCAAAGTATATGTCAGGATAGTGTTTCTTTAGACCAGAATCGTTTGCACCGCGATCTCTCATATACCACTTGAGTGACTTTGCGTTGCCTTTCTGTATGTAATTTGCGAAAATATCTAACGTATCTTCTACTACAAATGGCTCTACATCCCCAGCGTTTCTAAGTAATTTCGACCGTCCTTCAATGAATTGACCATGTCTCTCAAAAATTATATCTGCAAATCTCTGTGACAGGATTCTTGCGAGCGGTCGCATTTCTTGTTCGACATTGAGTACGTGACTAGTGTATCGATATTGTCCAGCACCATAGCCTGCTCTTTGCTGGTACACGCGTAAGATCTGATGGACTCTAACAATCAACATCTCTTCAATATCTGTCAATCCTTGCAGCTGAGGTGGCACTTCTCCTGGATCCATTGAATTTGCAGCCGTAAACATTTGTGACGTACTCGAGCTGCGACACGAATTGCACAAGTACGTTGCGCTCTCGATCTCGTCTTTAAGTTCTTGTCTTGAGCATTTTGGACACACAATGAAATTAAACTTGCAAAGGTCGTGTACAAACTTAGCCTTTAACGTTTGTATCGCTGGGTCGTTTGCTTGCAGCGGTAAATTTGGCATTACGTTAGTTCTCCAACGACGCATTCTGTCTACATTTCGAGTAGCGTAAGCGGGTACTTGTCGCACAGCACGTCGCGGCATTGTTTTGTTTCTATTAAAGAAAATTAAAAAATAACTTATAATAAATTTGTTAATTAAGCTTTAAATTTAATCTAATTAATTCGAATAATAAGAAAGAAGAAAAAATTACTTTGATGCTCATGTTGTTCTAAGGTGAACTTTTCCTTCGCACGCGCTACTTTCGTTGATGTTCAACACGTGCGCGTGAGTCAGCAATCACTGAGCGATCTCACTTTTCAATATTTTAAATATTTTAACAAGAAAATATAACGGTGATTCAGCAATTCGGCCATTTGTCATTTACCAGATTTATTACGTTGAAGATGATCAAAAAGTTATTGACACTACACTTGAATCCAGTGCTACAAGAAACATTATAAAACAAACACAAAATATTATTTAAAAAAAGGATTCCAAATTATTTATATTTTACCGTGATAATAAAAATATTATAATTTATTCAATGTTTTATGAAGGTTACTGGAACGATATTTAAATTCGGCAATTAATTCTGCTGTCTGTAATTGGAATTTTTATGGTGTAAATACATGAAATACTCATTACAAAGAATTAATAATTTTTGACATGTATTACGAAATGTTAAATGCACCTAGGATCCGCCATCCGTGCGCGACGGGTGATGAGCTGAGCCACTCTGTTTTCATCTGAATAGCTACAGGAAATATCGATGTATTAGGACTAACTGTCACCTTCTAGCTCAGCACATTGCTCGCACGCGCAGGGCAGCTCTAATGTATTGTCGATGGCAGGAGTGATTTCTTTTTATAACTTTTGAACGGCTAAACATTTTTTCAATCTGTTTTCGATATAACATCCGTGTTCGGCTCTAACATACTCCAATTTTTAGTTAATTATCTCGTCGCATTCTGGAGACAACTAAACACAAAAAAAGGTCTCTCAAACGTTTAAGAGCTTCGCTTACGCTCAGCTCAATTAACTGCTTAACTAAATTTTAAATCAAATGCCTGTTTTAAATTTGGTGCTTGAAAAGTCCGCTCCGTGCTCCATATTGTACCTCAAGCCCCAGGGCCCAAATAAGTTCTATTACAAATGAAAATGTATTACTTTAGACCTTAATTTTTCATCAGTAAAGAAAATCTTTCTCTGCTTTCATCCGCATATCCTTTGATGAGCACAGAGGTTCAATTCTTGTTTTATTGTACGCGAGTTGCGACAAAATCCTTGATCTTTATTTCTCGCATTAAATCAGCTTTAATATCTCTGATAGAGGAAGCGCTACTGTTACATCTGTGGTGGAATTTACGACTGATGTCAAGCTTTGAAGAATGTTAAAAGGAGAGGTGTTGTTGATGTATCTGGGTGAATCTTACGGCGAAATCTTGAAAATGATTGACCGCTCCAATTTGTGCAGAGCAAACCTGCTTTTTTTTTCAAATTGTAAAAATATATGGAACACAAAGAAATATGAAACGGCGAGTTATCGATCGAGATTTTTGACATAAGTAAATAAAATTCTTCCACTATAATTATTTTTATAATTAAGTTCATAATTTTACCAATATTTATGGCAAATAAAATTAACTGAGAAAAACTTTATATAAATATATAAACAAATATATTTAGATATTTAATAATATGTAATGTACATTAAATGTAGGCTTCTTTGCATAAAATATTTTCTTTTCTATCAAATTCAAAATTCTAGTAAAGACGTAAAAGGTCTGTCCCGTATCTAATGTTATATTCTGAAAGTGCTATAACTGGACAGGAAACTAATTAAAACCTTTTATTATATATTATTTATACATAAATGGTATAATTAATACATTAAAGTATTAATCCTTTAAAACATCTTTTGATTTATTGCAAGGCGTAATTTGTATAATTTTATAGTACATCTAATTTAACTACTCCGGAACTCAACAGTTACGAAACCACACTGACTTATTTATGAATGTTAAAATGGAAAGACAACTTTACTGAAAGATAATAATAAAGACGTAAAAGTTTTTCTTAATTTGTTGATTAAACACACAATTGGGGAAATTCTGAATCATATTATCTGTTACAAGTGAAAGTGGAACTTGTATCCTCCCTCCCTCCCTCAGACTCCCTCCGCCGAAGTCGTAGTCCTTGGGGACTTCAACGCGCACAATACCGAATGGTTAGGATCACGTGCAACCGACTACGCGGGGAGATCTGTGTTTAACTTTGCTCTGGCAAATGGTCTGTCCCAGCTGGTAAAGTCGCACACTCGTCTACCGGATGTGGATAGCCACACGCCCTCTTTGTTGGATCTTCTGCTGACTACACATCCAGAAAAGTACCAGGTCGCTGTCGAGGCTCCCTTAGGGTCCTCTGATCACTGCTTGGTACGGAGTGTAGTGCCCATTCAACGTCCGGCTCGCACAAGACCTGCGACTCGACGCGTTTGGCACTACAAGTCAGCGGATTGGGATGGAATGCGGTCTTTTTTTGCATCCTACCCATGGGGGCCGATTTGTTTCCCTTCTAACGATCCTTGTGACTGCGCTGCGGCTGTAGCTGATGTGATACTTCAGGGCATGGAACTTTTTGTACCAAGTTCTGTGGTACCACTTGGTGGCAGATCGCGGCCTTGGTTTGATGCGTCTGTCAGGGCTGCAGCAGCTGGCAAACGGCAGGCTTATCAAGCTTGGGCCAATGCGTTAGTCACTAAGCATCCGAACTCTAGAGTTCTGAAGAGGAAATACAACAGTGCCTCCAGATTCTTCAAACGGCAAATCGCTAGAGCAAAGTTCAAGCATGTCGTCAAAATTGGGGATCAACTGGCAGAGTACCCGCCTGGCACGCGCAAATTTTGGGCGCTTTCAAAGGCCAGTCTGGGCAACTTTAGCTAGCCGTCCCTACCGCCGTTGCACATGGGGAATGACTCTCTGGCCCACACGGCAAAAGAGAAAGCCGATCTCTTGGGCACTCTTTTCGCCTCCAACTCGACTTTGGACGACCAAGGGAAGACACCGCCTATTATCCCGCGGTGTCAGAGCTCAATGCCAGAAATAGTTTTTCGGCAAAAAACTATCAGGCAGACTCTATTTTCCTTGGACGTTCATAAGTCGAGTGGGCCGGATGGCATTTCTCTACTGGTGCTACAAACGTGTGCCCCTGAGTTGACTCCAGTGCTAACGCGTCTATTTCGGCACTCCTACCTTAAAGGCGTAGTCCCGGTCTCATGGAAGTGTGCCTTTGTCTATCCGATCCCTAAAAAAGGTGATAGCTCGGACCCAGCTAACTACAGACCTATCGCCATTACCTCCCTTCTCTCCAAAATAATGGAGATTATCATAAACCGACAAGTCCTAACGTACCTCGAGGATCACCAGCTGATCAATGACCGGCAGTATGGCTTTCGCCATGGTCGATCAGCTGGTGATCTTCTGTTATACCTCACTCACCGTTGGGCAACGGTTATTGAAAGCAAGGGAGAGGGTCTGGCAGTTAGTCTGGATATGGCAAAAGCCTTCGATCGTGTATGGCACAAGGGGCTTCTTTCGAAGCTACCTTCATATGGGCTTCCCGAGAGTTTATGCAAGTGGATCACCAGCTTCCTCACTGGGCGGAGCATACAGGTCGTTCTCGACGGGTTTTGCTCGGACCCCAAACCCGTGAACGCTGGTGTACCCCAAGGCTGCGTGCTATCCCCAACTCTGTTCCTCCTGCACATCAATGATATGTTGGATATTTCCAACATACATTGTTATGCGGATGACAGCACTGGGGATGCGGTATATACCGGTCGTGCAGGTCTCTCTTGGGATAACGTCGATGAGTGCCGAAAGAAACTTGTGTCTTCAATAGAGACTTCCCTGGGGATGGTCGCTGAGTGGGGTGAACTGAACCACGTTCAGTTCAATCCCCTAAAGACACAGGTTTGCGCGTTTACCACTTAAAAAACCCCATTTGTCGTGTCACCGCTCTTCGAGAGCACTCCTCTTAATGCCTCGCCAAGTATCAGAATACTGGGTCTCGACATTTCGAGCGACTGTCAGTTTCGTGGTCATCTGGAGAGCAAGGCCAAGTTGGCCTCGACGAAATTGGGAGTGATCAATAGAGCGAGGCAGTATTTCAAACCTGGCCAAAGACTTGCGCTCTATAAGGCGCAGGTCCGGCCACACATGGAGTACTGTTCTCATCTCTGGTCCGGATCACCCCAATATCAGCTTCTACCATTTGACCGCGTACAACGGAGAGCCGTTCGGATTGTCGGGGACCCGGTGCTCTGCGAACGGCTGGACTCTTTGGCATTGCGTAGAAACTTGGCTTCTTTGTGCGTCTTCTACCGCATTTACAACGGGGAGTGTTCCGACGAACTATTTGATCTGATGCCTACCGCCGAATTTCACCACCACACAGCTCGCCATCGCCTCCTTTACCATCAATACCACCTGGATGCGTGGCGATCTGCAACTGTGCGGTTTTCAAGGACTTTCTTCCCACGTACCAATCAAATGTGGAACGAACTTCCTTCGGCGGTATTTCCAGATCGATACGACATGGGTACCTTCAAAAAAGGCATATATTCCTTTCTCCAAGACCGGCAACGCTCTCGTGAATCCTCGGATGTTGCAAGAGTTCATGGGCGGCGGTGATCATATATTAACGGTGACCCACAAGCTCGTTTGCCCTCCTATGACATAAAAAAAAAAAGAAAAAAAAGAAAAAAATAACCGTTGATGTTATTAGAATTAGGAGTAGTCAAACACGTCGCTAAAACGTACAAAAGAATGCCCTTGTGAGAGGTCCTGTGCAATAACTATTTATTATATTTTGACGCCTGTCACGATTATTATAGCAAAGTTATGTTATAAAGAATTGCTAAGTAAAAAAAACAACATATAATCTATGGGACACATTTTGACCATGTAATCAAAATCTACAGTCACGAATGTCACCAAAGAACTGCTAAACGAGTGAGACACTTTTTCGAATGCATATACAAAATTTTAAGGCTCTAGCTAAAATGGCTTAGGAGTAGGCGAACATCGAAACACACTTTTGACCAGTAAAAGCTTCGCTTCGCTCAGCTCAATAACTCTATTTGTTGTCTATGTGTGAAACAATGTTAACACATTATTACAGTTACTCACACTACCGATCTATTTAATCACTGTAAGTGAGTCTAATGTGGTACATTATTTCACTGCAATAAAGTTTACGATAAATGGTCGGGATGTGTTGTTACAAAATATTACGCCATTATATCTCTTGCTCTGACAAAATGTAATAACTAATATACGCTTTGATGTTAAACACAGACAGAGTACACCCTGTTATGATATGTATCTTGAAACATTTACATGTATTATAATTTTTGCATTGTAGTTGATTAATGATGACAAAATTATTCAAAAAAGTAATGATTAAAACACTAAAAGATTTTATTAAGAAGTTTATATGTGTGTTTATATATATTTCGTTCCAAATGTGATTTATTATTATATTTTCATTCAATGTAATTTAAAATAATAATCTAAACCATTGTTATAGAATATCATCAATAGAATATGTATGTAAATGTGAGTGTTTTTGATGATGTGTATTAGACTTTAATGAAACTTTTATTAAAATTTGGTATTAAATCCTCCATTTCATTCTAGGATCCGCCAACCTTGCGCGGCGGGTGTTGAGCTGAGCCCCTCTGCTTTCATCTGAATAGCTACAGCAAATATTGATTTATTAGGACTAATTGTCACCTTCTGGCTAAGAACATTGCTCGCACGCGCAGGGCAGCTCTAATGTATTGTCAATGGCAGGAGTGATTTTTTTTGTAACTTTTGAATGGCTAAACGTTTTTATAATCTGCTTTCGCTATAACATCCGCGTTCGGCTCCAACATGCATGAGAAAATTTTTAGCTAATTATCGCGTCGTATTCTGGAGACAACTACACAAAAAAAAGTCTCCCAAACGGTTAAGAGCTTTGCTTACGCTCAGCATAATTAACTTCTTAACCAAATTTTAATTCAAATGTCTCTCTAAAATTTGGTGCTTGAAAAGTCCGCTCCGTGCTCCATATTGTACCTCCAGCACCAGGGCCCGAATAAGTTCTGTTATGTAAGTGTTACTTGAAAGAAAGTGCACATTTACAAATATGAACAATTACAATTCTAAGTGTCGAGTTTTTACATTATTCTATTATAACAGAAGCTAAATAAATACAATTAAACATAAAGAAAACATGAACACGCCTTGAAGTAGATGTTGTCAATTTAACTCTATTCTGTCAACAATTTCTATAACAGCGAGTTCACTTCAATTGTTATAAGAAATGTAATCTGCAGAGTTGAGAGTAACACGAGCCCAAGAATATAATCTTTACATGTGAAATTTTTTTCATTGAAATCTGTTTAATCAAAATTTACGAATATGTAACAAAAATATTCCACATAAAGATATATAATATAATATTATGTTAAATACAGTTAATATAGATTATATAAGATTATTATATTATCGACATCATGAGTTATTATATTATAAGTAATATTTTACATCATATTTTGTATGTATCAAACAGTGTAATGTTAAAATCACAATGTAATGATAGATAATTATTTTATTTACTGCTTAAGAAAAATACACATAAATGTTTCTAAAGTTAAATACTTTACTTCCAGTAATAGTCTAGGTATATTAGTCATATCAGGGCAAGAATCTCGGAATGAGAGATAGTCGGTTATAAACTTGTATAAACCTTTATTGTAACACCCTAAAACTTGTCTCAAAACCTACTTATCGTAGGGTGTCCGCGACTATAGATATTCCAAGGTCAAAGGTCAAAAAATCGATTTTTTACAGTTTTATTGCAAATATCTCGTTTCCTATGAGTTTTATGCTATTTGTATTTATTATAAATATTGTAGAGGATTAAATTCTCTACAACTTTTGTTTAAACATTTTTTTTATATCTTCAACCATTTTCAAGATAGAGGGCAGAGCGCGCGCAGTGTTTATCTATATACAGTATCTTTCGATGTCAACCTGTAGTCCCGATTAAAAACACGCCGTTCAAAGTTTTAAATTATTAATAAATACATAATTATAAATGATTCGCATTTTTATTAACTATTACATTATCATTAATCATTTTTTTTTTTCAATAATTAAATGCTTATTCATATAATAACACCTGCACGTGAAATTATAAAATTATTAAGGGAAATACTTTAATTATTTCTTAATTCTTATCTTATTTATACTAATTACTTCCCAACTAAATAAGAAGAAAAGAATTACATTTTTAATTAATATTTTTATTGAAAAATACCGTTTCATACATTTATCAACGTTAAAAAAATAAAATAATAATAAGAACTACAAGTTTTAATTTTAATTTTCTTCTTCTTCTTCATCATCATCGTCTTCCAATGGCTGTAATATTTCAAATTCCTCTACGTTCTCGTCTTCAACGACATTTGTCTCCAGTTTTTCCAAGATTTCGGGATCAAAAGTACCGTCTTCATTCAAATCACTTTGATATGGTGAAGCATTAAGACAACCTTGCCCATTACACTGGCCGCAAGCTAAAGAGCACTGCAACCCTGCTTTCCTGCATCCACATCGTGAACCACAACCATTTTTGCAGTAACAGAATATTGTGTTAAGTAATTCCTCCGGAGCTGGTGGATTCATTGTCATAACAGGTTCCAGGAATTCATCACGCATTATCCAACCCCTCTGGGGTTCTAAATCATGCCCTAACCAAGTCTGAACTTGAAAATAAACACGATTGAAACGTTGAAGAGTTTTGTTAACTTGATAAACTGTGCATAGCGAAGACGATCGATTGAGTTTTCAGATTTTTGAGCATAATAGATTGCCAACAACGTTCGTTCGTTTTTAATAATTTTATAATTTCACGTGTTATTAAATGAATAAGCACTTAATTATTGAAAAAAATTAATGATAATGTAATAGTTAATAAAAATGCGAATCATTTATAATTATGTATTTATTAATAATTTAAAAACTTTAAACGGCGTGTTTTTAATCGGGACTACAGGTTGACATCTAAAGATACTGTATATAGATAAACACTGCGCGCGCTCTGCCCTCTATCTTGAAAATGGTTGAAAATATAAAAAAAAGTTTAAACAAAAGTTGTAGAGAATTTAATCCTCTACAATATTTATAATAAATACAAATAGCATAAAACTCATAGGAAACGAGATATTTGCAATAAATGTGTAAAAAATCGTTTTTTTGACCTTTGAACTTGGTATATCTATAGTCGCGGACACCCTACGATAAGTAGGTTTTGAGACAAGTTTTAGGGTGTTGATATAAAGGTTTAAACAAGTTTATAGCCGACTATCTCTCATTCCGAGGTGAAACTCCTAATATGCCTGTACTATAAGCTGGATCTGTTTTAACTTAAAAGTTAATTTTGTATTAAGTGATAACGCACTTACATGTATATAAAAGGTGTCCTTTATAAAGGAATATTCATCAAACCTATACAGTGTACAGGCACAGGCAGTTCACAACTCATTTAAATATATATAAAAATATATAAAGAGGAAAAATAAGCAATGGTGTTATATTGTATTATAGGTTTTTTTATAAAAACCATTGACACATACCTAAGACGTTGATTTACATCCTCACGTCGCAATATTTAAAAGTACCTGCAATGTTAATATACAGCAAATATGTATATATAAATAAAGTGTGATATATCCGTGTCTTTTCTAAAGTTAATACAATTTATGTCCACAGAACGACTTGTTTACGTTCGAATAACTAATAAGGCTGGTGTATGATGTGATGAAATATTTATAAAAATAAGCATATCTAAAAGAATCAAATGTAAAATGTATACTAAAATACAAACGTTTGAGTATAATAAATACCCAATAAACTCAAATGCTTGTGACCAAATGATAAAAATTGTATCTTGCAAATGCAAACAGTTTTAGTTTTATTTTATAAAATATATTAATACAATCTAAATGTATTCTCATTCTTATATAATCGTACTTGGTATGAATCCGGCCTATTTGGTTTAATATTTTAAATATTTTACATCCAGGATTTTACGAAAATTGAGAAGCTCAGCCAAAATTTTCATGATAATGATCTTCATAAACATTCGGCTTCACCATTCAAATGATACGATCATAAACTTACAGATTGACAGCTAGTGGTGATACGTTTATAACAACGGTATATTATTATGCGTAAAATAGGAATCACTTTGTGATCGCTATTTCATTTTTTCGAGTATAAACTAGGTCGAGTATAACTAAACTATATATTTTTAGTATTATAAATAATTAACTTTTTTTTTAATTGATATTAAATTTAAATTTTTACGATGAGAAAATTCAATTTTTAGAAAGACTGAGTTTTATCAAGTAACTAAATAAATGCAATAAAAGTCGACTAGATTCCACTTTGAAGTTAACGATGACAGTTTAACTCCATTTTGACAACAATTTCCATAGCAGGGAGTTCTCTCTCCAATTGTTACTAGGTACGCTATCTGCAGAGTTCTGAGGAAAGCACTAAAATAACGTGTTACGAGTTTAAGATCATATAATAATGACTTCACTGAAATCACTAAAATCAATTAAATCAATGATTTTGTTACATACAGTACCTACCTATATATGATGTTGATGATATTTGTTGAATATATACTAATTATGTATGTATTTTAGTGGTTATTGATTGGGATCGATTTTCATACTGGATAGTTATTAGATCAAAATAATGTTTTTACATACGTTGGTGTACTTTGTCATCATTTCTATGATTGTAATTGGCTACAGACATACATAGATTAATGACTGTAAAAAATTAAAAATAATAAACAAATTTATTAGTTACTGTATATTTTCATATTTGACAATCGACATAGAATAATGTGAATGGAAATCAACTCAGAGTAGTAAGAGTTGTAGTGCTTGTATTTCTATAAAAGTACGACGAAGTCTGTTCATTTTCAAGTCACGGACCACGACAGTCATAAAGTCCATTACCAAATTCTCATATAACTTTTGTAAACAATGAAATGTGATCTTATGACTTCATATCTTTGTTGTTCATTCCTTTATATCCTTTATATTATACTTTGGCTTTCTTTTGCAAAATTTTATTGTCTTGTTTAAGTGTTACGATAGAGTCCAGTGACATTAGTTGTAAGTGATGTTAAACAAAATCTCTGAGTACACAGTGCCTAAGTGCAGTCCTACACAAATCATACTCCGTCTCAAGATAAGCTCTTGTTTACAAAAGTGACAATATTTTAATAATATTATAATCTACCAAAATTATACCAACTTTAACGTTATAATGCGAAAGTGTACAAAAACCGGTTATCTTTTTGTTGTTTTTAATATCAAACTTTTAACTTTTTTACCTAACAGCAATCTTTAATTAGGATGATCAGTTTTTAATATCAAACTTTTAACTTTTTTACCTAACAGCAATCTTTAATTAGGATGATCAGTTATTAAATCATCATCACATTTATTGAATACCTCATATATAGTGAATACGGAATATAACGACATCAGACGTAAAGAAAACCTTATATAATAAGAATGTAATTATAAAATATTTTTTGTATATTATTATATATATAGTTTTTCTTTGCTATGAAGTGAAGATATACAACAAGCACTTTTGAAACATCTATTATGTTCCACAGTGGCAGTGTATTAAAATACGCAACAATTACACACAAGACTAATCATATCCAAGGTTTAATAAAATACTCTAATTGTCTACTGATGAATGAACTATACTCGTATAGACGATTAACGGTCAAGTTTTAAAACATTATCTCAGTTAAAAGTCGATGTGAAAAAAGTTTTATAAATAAATAAAATCAGACTTCATAAAATAATTTCATTAAAATATTAAAAAAATCATTACACCAATTTCTTCGTTTTATTTTTATTTTATATATTTTTAAAATGTTAATTTTAAATTGTAATTGTAAGTTGAGTGAAAATAGAAATACCTATGAAATTATTATTTAATAGAATTAGGTCTAAATTACGTTACAACTTTTGTCAGAGGGTCATTATAACTACGGCTAATGACTCTGAAACTAATTCAGGGGACAGGAAACTAATATAGTTAATTAAATACTTTCCTTCATTGTACTGCGATCCCTATTAAAAAATTGATTACTAAAATATTTAATTTATAATCGTTGATCCAATTATTTAATTTTAGTGTATTGTGATATATATATATATTTTTATGTTAGAGGAGGGCAAACGAGCTTGCGGGTCACCGTTGGTATGTGATCACCGCCGCCCATGAACTCTTGCAACATCCGAGGATACACAAGAGCGTTGCCGGCCTTAAATGTATATTATATATATATATATATATATAAATTCTAAGCATAACCGCACGAAGATCTGTAAAAAAAATTACAATTCTTCATTTGATATATTCGATAATTTTTACTAGAATTATTTATACTTAACAAATATGATATTTGTAATAATAATTGAGTGTAATATTAAAATGTATGGAATGATAAGGACGTATGAAATTTTGATATTGAATTCCAGATTCCCCTAATTCAGCAGATTAATGACATTCCTACTTCAGAGAAATTTAATTTAGTTGTATAGTGCCTTCCATTAACTTAACAATCAATTTATATGTAAAAGTTGTTTGTTTACCTCTGAATAAAGTTTCGTATTGAATATAAAAAAATAATAATTTCCGGATCTAATAAAAGGGTGACAATCATAAAATTCAACGAAAAAACTCATATGCTTCGAATTAAATCACATGTGATATTTAATCTAATAGTCCACACAATCAAAGTATATAACCTTGCATATGTAAATAACGTTTTTCCTTTCGCAACATTCAACACCCTCCCGCCATTAAAGGGCAGAAATTTAGCTGAATATTAATACATTTCTGAGATGTATATCGTACAATTTCGATACGATATTAAAAGTCCCTTCTGTAAGTTACTTTTGTGATATATTAACTTTTTTGTTGGGTTTTATGTCCGTATATCCATAGACGGAATTGTATACAATGAAGGCTGTAAGAATGTTTTTTACTATATTACTCGAAAATCTTTCATATGGTGGTTATTATTATTAATGATAAAATATAAAATTATGGAAATTTACAGATGGCGGATGAACATGCAAGAATATCGGATGCTTCAACAGCGTAGTGTGCGTGCTGGAGGAATACCTACAGCTACTTCGAACACACCTCGGGATGTGTAATTTATACTAGTTTCTAAGTCCTTAATAGATGACTCAGTACTATTTGTTTGTCCTTTTACGCATCATGGAAAAACTTGAAGGTTTTTCATAAAATTTTGCTATAGTTATAGTTAATTGTTCTAATCAACATATAAGTTGCACTCCTCTAATGCAGACTTTCAATTTTTGACGAGAAAACACAAAAACTAATTTAGGTTATAGCTATAATATAACAAAGTTTACTTATTTTGTAATTTTAATTTGTTTTGTAGATGGTTTTTAGTCAAATTTACTTTATTGGATGTTTTTGGGGTGTTATTTTTAGGGTGAACTCAAAGATTGGTTTGGGTTTTAAAGTTAGTCTTAAGTAGCAAGAGAATGATAAAACCCACGTGGTATTAAGTTTTCCAGAGCAAGATGTCAATTACTTATTGCAACTTTAATATTTAAAACATTAGATAACTCTAATTAATAAGCGTCTAAGACTTATAACAACTATGTGATACATATTTTCATGAAAATTAAAATGATTTTTTTTTGATACAAACAATTTGATAAAAATATACAAAGTAAAATTCATAATTCTTTACATCGACTATTATACCAATATGTACATCAATACATTGTGAAATACATTTTTGTACATTTTATGTAAGCTATTAAATATATATACCAATAAAAATCGTAATTAAAATTAATAAAATACTTCAGAAGGAATGACATACATAGTAGAACGTAAGATACATTTGCCAGCGTGAGAATCAATTTAAGTGAATATTTGTTTTTTCAAAATCATGTTTTTATTAATTATAAGTATTTTATCTTCTCTCAATTACATATAACATACCTATTAAATGCAATCATAATAACCACTAACTTCGTAACCTTCATGTGATAATATGTTATTTTAATTATATAAAGATGACCTTTAAACTCTAATAAGCTCACAGAAACTTTAATATATTTAATGTGTTCCAAAGCATTGGACCGAGACAAGGGATAATCGTCTGTGAAGCGTAATCCTAGAGGGCGACGCAGATATTATCTTCACTATAAGCAAAATATTCACTGTAACTATGTCATTTATTTTGTTTCTATTTTGTTACAAATACGTAAATATAAAATTTGATGCTGTTTGTATAATATAAGAATAAAAATGTATATGTTTTAAATCTGATCGAATAAACATATTTTATTCACTGAAAGGAATAAAAACACGCTCGTTTTAGAAATCAGATTAAAACAAAGTTAAATTTATTTATGAGTTTGAATAAAATAAAATGAAATGAAATGAAATGAAATGAAATGAAATGAAATGAAATGAAATGAAATGAAATGAAATGAAATGAAATGAAATGAAATGAAATGAAATGAAATGAAATGAAATGAAATGAAATGAAATGAAATGAAATGAAATGAAATGAAATGAAATGAAATGAAATGAAATGAAATGAAATGAAATGAAATGAAATGAAATGAAATGAAATGAAATGAAATGAAATGAAATGAAATGAAATGAAATGAAATGAAATGAAATGAAATGAAATGAAATGAAATGAAATGAAATGAAATGAAATGAAATGAAATGAAATGAAATGAAATGAAATGAAATGAAATGAAATGAAATGAAATGAAATGAAATGAAATGAAATGAAATGAAATGAAATGAAATGAAATGAAATGAAATGAAATGAAATGAAATGAAATGAAATGAAATGAAATGAAATGAAATGAAATGAAATGAAATGAAATGAAATGAAATGAAATGAAATGAAATGAAATGAAATGAAATGAAATGAAATGAAATGAAATGAAATGAAATGAAATGAAATGAAATGAAATGAAATGAAATGAAATGAAATGAAATGAAATGAAATGAAATGAAATGAAATGAAATGAAATGAAATGAAATGAAATGAAATGAAATGAAATGAAATGAAATGAAATGAAATGAAATGAAATGAAATGAAATGAAATGAAATGAAATGAAATGAAATGAAATGAAATGAAATGAAATGAAATGAAATGAAATGAAATGAAATGAAATGAAATGAAATGAAATGAAATGAAATGAAATGAAATGAAATGAAATGAAATGAAATGAAATGAAATGAAATGAAATGAAATGAAATGAAATGAAATGAAATGAAATGAAATGAAATGAAATGAAATGAAATGAAATGAAATGAAATGAAATGAAATGAAATGAAATGAAATGAAATGAAATGAAATGAAATGAAATGAAATATAAGTAGGATAGTTACACAATAATTAGCAAACAACTATAAATTACCAAACTGCAAAAGTTGTGATTCAAATTCATTTCAATAAAGTAAAGTATGATTTATGATATTTGATATATAAATGTTTTTAGAGAGAGAGAAAAAGAGAGAGACAGTCAATATTATTTGAACTACAGTACCAAAATTTGCACGGTACATACACTATAATGTGGTATATCATTAATAAGTGTACTTTGGGATTAAATGCAATATGGCCGCTACTGAGTCTAATTTTGTTGTACGAACTGAATATTCTATATTACAATTGTTAGGAATTATGTTTCGTTCAACAAATTTCGGAGTTGACAGTTATTTTATGTTAGGATAAATGTATGGCTTGTTCTTACGATACTTTTAGATCTTAACCATTTGTCACACGGACATCTGTATTGTAGCTTCAGAATAATATTTTACAGTGTTTAGAGTTTAACAAATTAAGCAGTTTTCGTTTAACAATACAACTGGAACTAAGTAATATAAGTTATACATCATCATTAACAATCGTAAATAGCTTTTAACGAGCTGCATACATTTTACAGAGCTTTAAATAAATATGTAGAGAATCCACAATTACCGCCAGGAAACAAAAGTAAATTTTTAATTGGTACGAGAGATAAATAAAATACAAAATAAATTTTATGGTTTTGAAATACGAAAATAATATTTTTGTATAACCTGTTATATTAAATGAAGTAAACCTAACTCGTAACGTAAATGTTAAAACATAAAGTCGAAACAAATTTTGCATATAATAAATGAACAATAATCTTATTTTATGAAATACAATCAGAATGGATTTCATTAATTATTTTTAAAACTATTTCATTAGTTTCAAATATGAATCAATTAAATATTATAAATTACCTTAATTAAATACATTGTACCCTATACATGTGTATATACTACATGTATATATGATGAATAAGTTGTAGTATTAATAACAAGCTTCATTAAAAATAATATTACCCAAAGTTTAAATAAGACAAGAAATGAAAACTAATTCCTCTAAGAACTTTTTTTTTTAATGCTAAATCTTGAAAAGAAACTCTGAACTTAAGCAGATTTCTGAAATCATAAAAAATGTATTCTCATAACTTTTGTTAAAAGATTTCAAAATACATAAATATATTCGTTGATATACTCGTATATATAACTAAATTAACAGTTATATACAAAACTTATCGTAAAAACACTGATAGCAGTAATTCTTTTAATAATTATAATGATACTGCTAGCGGATGTTGCAATCGACGGATATCTCTGCAGGTTCATATTTCACTAACATTGTTTAATTAATGTACTCCTTAATACTGCACGGCTAGAATACTACCAAGTGAATATCATCCTTTGTATCATGAAATACGGAGCTTATTTAATTACACAGGCACACAAAAAAAAAAAGTCATGAACCAGAGGGGAGACCCCATTATTCTTAGGTTTTTGGGATCGCTGAAACCGATTATGACAATAAAAACTATTTTTAAATGCCCGTTTTGTCTTGTCTTGTCTTGTCTTACTACCTCTTGTCAACCTTCACGCCATATCCCTTGCGGGGTAGCTAGAGACGACGGAGCGCCAAACGCTACGGTCTCTGCATACCTCTTTCGCCTCGGCCACAGACATCAACTTCTTCATACATGCCCTCCGGGGGGTCCTCATGCTTTTTACGCGACCTTCCTCCAGTATCGTAGCTACTGTGTTTTCGAAGGTCACTCGAGGCCTCCCCCTGTCTCTCTTACCGCTCACTTTTCCCATATAAATCTTTTTTACCATTCTTTCATCACTCATTTGTTCAACGTGCCCAAACCACCTGAGCACGTTCTTCTTCATTCTCACCGTGACATCTTCGCTAGTACCTGCCATTCTGTGGATCTCTTCATTGCGGATTCGATCAGCTAGACTGACTCCGCATATTCTGCGAAGAGATCGCATCTCCACAGCATTCATCTTTCTTACATTCTTCTTCTGTGTTACCCACGTTTGGCTGCCGTATAACAGTGTCGGTAGCAAAACTGCATTGTGTACAGCCAAACGTGCAGCTATACTGACGTTTTGCCGTCTCAACAATGCAGTCAAAGCACCATTGACTCTGTTACCAGCAGCAATACGCCTTTCCACATCCATTTCGTATCTTCCGTCTCTGCTAAACATACTTCCCAAATATACCACTTCATTCACTTGTTCTATTATCTTATCATTCACGTTGATCTTACATTCTGTTCTTTCTTCATTTCTTTCAAATATCAGAACCTTCGTCTTATCTACATTCAGGTTAAGACCATTAATTTCACACCCATCTTTCAGAGTGGTGACCAATGCCTGCAAATTGCATTCTGATGATGCAATGAGCACTGCATCATCTGCATATAGTAAGCAATTGACCTTAAGGTCACCTACTTTCACTCCCATGTCACTATCTTTCACTCCTTGGAGACAACTATCCAAATACAAATTGAACAACCAAGCTGACATAGCGCAACCTTGCTTAACACCCGATTGGATGTCAAACCAGGGCGACATGCCAGCTCCTACTCGCACACAGGCTGAGTGATCTCGGTAAAGAGACCTTACAGCCTGTAGCAAGGGTCCGTTCACATTGTATCGGGGCAGTATCTCCCATAACTTCTTTCTCACAACCCTGTCAAACGCCTTTTCCAAATCCACAAAAGCACAGAAAACCTTTTGGTTTAGGGCCAAAAACTTTTCCGTGATCATGCGGAGGGAAAAGATCTGATCTATACACCCTCTTCCAGGTCTAAAACCTCCTTGTGCCTCCCACAACAGCCTTTCAGATCTCTCTTGCATTCTTCTCGCTAAAATTTTAGCATAAACTTTACCGCCCAAGCTAATCAAACTGATGGCCCTATAGCTTGCACAGTCTATCTGTGAACCTTTGCCTTTATACAAAGGTACGATGACTGCACTTCGCCAATCGTCTGGGACCTCCCCAGATTTCCAGCATAAATTGCATAAAAACCAGAAAAAGTCCCAGACGCGTGGCCCACCATATTTGATCATCTCGGCAGTAATTTCATCTGCTCCTGCAGCCTTACCACATTTCAGACTTCGAATCACGTTCTCTACTTCTTCTAAACTGATTTCACCATCGGCTACATCTTAAGGGGTGAAAATTGAAATTTTTGTATAAAATCAAGATAGATGTGTATTTCTATGTTTTTTGGGATACTGGAACCGAAAATGATAACTAAAAATAAATTCATGACCACTATCACCCCCTACCATCCCTTACAGGGGGTGAAAATTTCAATTTTTTCTATAAAATCAAGACAGATGTGTATTTCTACGTTTTTTGTGATGCTGAAACCGAAAATGATAACTAAAAATAAATTCATGACCACTATCACCCCTTACCACCCCTTACAGGGGGTGAAAATATCAATTTTTCGATAAAATCAAGATAGATGTATATTTCTACGTTTTTTGGCTTGCTGGAACCGAAAATGATAACTAAAACTAAATTCATGACCACTATCACCCCCTTACCACCCCTTAAAGGGGGTGAAAATTTCAATTTTTCTATAAAATCAAGATAGATGTGTATTTCTACGTTTTTTAGGATGCTGGAACCGAAAATGATTACTAAAAATAAATTTAAGACCTCTATCACCCATTAACATCCCTCACCAACCCTTACGGGGGGTAAACATTTCAATTTTGATATAAAATCAAGATGGATGTGAATTTCTATGTTTTTCAAGATTCTGAGAAAAAAAAATCCGTGCCCGCAGGGGGACATGCGTGGGTAGACCTCGTGTGTAACTCGTTTAAAATATAACTCACTACCTAAGAATAATACATGATGCCGTTGTTTACATCAAAAATTTTCAAGCAAAAAGCGGTTTTAATTTTTTTTCTCGTAAAAGGTATCTTTTTTGGAAATACTTTTGGTACTTAAATTTAGAGTAAAAAATAACCCTTTTATTAAAAATATTTGCGAGGAGGGAATGTATACCAGAAAAAAGTTGTCGTGGTTTTAACTACTTAAAATTTACAAGCTAAAAGTGGTTTTTATTTTTTTTCTCGGAAACGGTACCTTTTACGGAAAAACTTTTGATACCTAAATTTAGAGTAAAAAATAACCTTTCTATTAAAAATACTTGTGATGCAAGAATGTTTACCAGAAAAAAGTTATGATTTTTTTTCCAAAAATTTTCGGTTTTTTTAAGTTATTGGAGTTAGGTTTTCGGTTTATCTACATTAGTTATAGGTATTTATCAAAGACATCATATAATATGAACGCGATTGATCTCCTTTGTATAGGGACAAAGTTATGGTCGAAAAACTGAAATCAGAAAAAGTGAGGCCCTAGCGCCCCCTGTGACTGGATTTCTCTGGTTAACGAACTTGACCTTCATTTTTGGATGGTTGATTTTGGTGCAAAGTTTGAAAGCGATCCAAACGAAACTGCGGCCGCTATCGTGCTGACAAAAGTCGAATCTGGACGCACGCACGCATATATATATATATAAACTTTTTGACCAATGGTCATTTCGGACTCAGGCGGTCATAAGAAGACCTCCTGTGAAGAAATTTTTCCAAAATTCGAAAGTAGGGGACAAATGAATGGGCAGACCGAATTCTTCGAGGTCTACCCAAAATGATTATAAAGTATATGGTAACCTTATTGTATGCATATATTTGTTATTATGATGCTAAGACTGAATCATGATTTTTGTCCTATTCTTAACAAGTTTTTTCATTTTTTGTTTTTTTTTTTTGTTATCTATTTAATTCTACTTATACTGTTGTCCATCCGGCAGTCTTGTAAAACGTTTAAAAGATGCTGAATCTAATTCTATGCCTCCGAAATAGAAGGAACTATTTTCCTGATAATTTAGGAGACTACAGTGAGGAGCAAGGTGAAAGGTTCCATCAGGATCTTAAGACAATGGAACAGCGCTATCAGGGTAAATGGGATGTCAATATGTTAGCAGACTACTGTTGGAATTTAAAAAGAGATTTGCCATAACAGAAAAGAACCAATAAACGGAAACCACTTAGAAAAACCTTTGACAACAAGAGAGTTCGTTATCGTAGAAACAGGTAGATGCTGAATAGTGAGAGGCAAGGGGAGTCACTTTAATTCAGCACCCCGGATAGTGAGAGGCAAGGGGACTCACTTTAATCCAGCACCCCAAAAGGGAACAGAAATCTACTACGTCCACGCCGTTGTTCCTGGGTTACGCTAAGAGTAGAATTAAATCATAAATATATATCAGATACTTCTGATCGATAAAGCATTTGAATTTCTAATATAAGAGCTAAGAGTAATCTCAAACTAGTTTGATAAACATGTCATTTACTGTAAATCGTTAAAATTTCTTCATATATCTTGATTTTATACAAAATTGAAACTACCCCCACCCCCCCGTTAGGGGTGGTTAGGGGATGGTATTGAGTAAAAGAGGTATCAAATTCACTTTTGGTTGTCATTTTCGGTTTCATCATACCAAAAAACATAGAAATACACATTCATCTTTATTTTATACAAAAATGGAAAACTTCACTCCCCGCAAGGGGTAGTAAGAAAGTGTTAATGGGTTATGGAGGTCATGAATTTATTTTTAGTTATCATTTTCGGTTTCAGCATCACAAAAAACGTAGAAATACACATCTGTCTTGATTTTATAGAAAAAATTGAATTTTTCACCCCCTGTAAGGGATGGTAGGGGGTGATAGTGGTCATGAATTTATTTTTAGTTATAATTTTCGGTTCCAGCATGACAAAAAACATAGAAATACACATCTATCTTGATTTTATACAAAAATTTCAATTTTCACCCCTTAAGAGGTAGTAAGGGGATGCTAGCGGGAAAACGGGCATTTAAAATTAGTTTTTATTGTCATAATCGGTTTCAGCGATCCCAAAAACCTGAGAATAATGGGGTCTCCCCTCTGGTTCATAACTTTTTTTTTTTTGTGTGCCTGTGTTATCATTGTACACGTACGAGTATATCAAGCATGCATGCATGCGTCTGATAACAAAAGAAGTGAAATATGTTTTTAAGTTGTTCTTCCATAAAATTTGTAAGTAATTTTTCAAAAATATTTTTAAAAAGTGCGTTTAGTCATATAGCAAGTAAATGCCATATAAATATTTAATGATTCTTGATTTAGTAATATCATAATAAAGAAATATAATTTGTTGTGGCTACAAAGATTTTATTTTTAATACTTTTCATTAATATATTAATTGTTTTAATATCTAGTTGTTTAAAATAATGTAAAATGTTCTTAGTAATTAAATCTACATTATAAATGAATTATGGTTACCCACCTTTAGATTCAAACGAACAAAACCCACAAAGGATTGTTACACGTATTGAAATAAAGGGAATGAAATCTGTATGTTGAAATAAAAGGTAAAATATTCGATTTGGTCGAGGTTTCCTCTTTCCCTTTTTTCCTCGGATGTGATTTCTCATCCGTAACTCGTACGTGTCTGTTCTCTTTGTTCTAGATACCATTTTCAGCTTTATCACAATCATGTCTACATCTTTGTCATGGCTTATATTCCTGAATACGTTTACCAATTTCTTTTGTACTGATGTAAAATTTCAAAGCGCTAAAGCTTGCGGGCACATGCAAGTAATACTGGTAATGTTTATGCTTCCCAATTAGTTACTAGCAAGTTAGATTGGTCAGCTGCAGCGAGCAAGTGAAACTATAATTAAGGGCAAACTGCCAAGAACAGTGCTCTGCTGAATGTAACCTTATCCTATGTCGATATTCATTTGCTCGTAAGGATTATTCCATATACAAAAGTATTATATCAACATAATTTAATTGCAAATTATATTAGGAAATTTATTCTAAATATTTAGATGAATATTTATTTAGTGAAACAATGAGGATTCGCCAAATATTCGATCAAATGATAATTAAATTAGAAACAAAAACTAATACTCACTAAGTTCTTCACATATCAATGAGCATCAACTTAGGGCTAAATTAACCAGAGCCTAGTTTTTTGGCAGCTTGCCCTTAATAACGGTGCAACTTGCAATACTAAGCTGGTCGCTCTATAACTTGATAACACCTGGTGCATTGGTAAGTGTTATATTATTATTAACAATATATAAAACGTGTACAACAAAATATAAAACAAATAAAATTAATAAGAAAGCTATAGATTAACTGAGTGAAAAGTTAACCGAAAAAAAATATCCGCAACTTAAACTATCAGACTGACAGCTGGTAGTGATAACATAGCCTTTATAGGCTTTTATAACGACGGTATGTTATTAGGCGGAAAATTTTAAAAACATAACGACTACAAGGTGTTGCCTACTTTGTGATCGTTATGTTTAAAAAAAAACCGAATGTAAACTAGGTCTTTTTGGGGTATTTACAAAAATAAAAGCAATTTTTGTAATGTATAATATTAATTTCGTAGCGTTTGACGCTCCGTCGTCTCTGGCTACCCCGCAAGGGATATGGCGTGAAGTAGTTAATATTAATTATTATTTTACGGTTAACATTGAAAGATTAAGTAAAATGAAGTCTAATAAATTACAATGTTTGATTGTTACTTAACCAATGTACTTACTGTACCGCAACTTCATAATTTGGTTTATAAATAAAGAAATATTTATGTCCATATTTTTTTTTATTTACTTTCCTAATGTTTCTGAACCTATTGGAGCCTTTTTTTTGTCTCCGCTGCTAACAGCAACTAATTTCTTTATTTCTAAGTTAGTATTTTTTTTGTTTACCTCAAGTGACCCGCCACCGAGTCCAGCTGGCATATCTGTTTTACAATCTTAGTATTGTATTATTCATAGGTGTATTTAAAAACACAAAGGAGAAAAATTTATAGAGATGGGAGATGAAAGAAGCTGTAGCGTGCTAATTAATAATTAAGATCTCATAGAATCTCATGATTCATAAAAAAATAATAAATATTTTTATGAGCATCCTTTCATTTTTAAGTAAGTCCCTTTTAATATAGTTTTGCATTGGGTTTGATATAAAAAAAAACCTAAATGGGTATTTAGGAAAAGTTTGCTCTATTAAAAGTAAAGAAAAATGAGTTAGAAAGATTTATGGTTCAGTCTGAAGCATCGCCGCGGGAACAACTAGTATTAAGATGTATTTTATTATATTCGTAAAGAAAAGCTGGATATCGGTTGAAAGAACCTGACTTATTCTTGACAGAATATGTTATTAAAAATTCTTGGCTATTCTCACAACTAGAAATTTTAGGATCTTTTTACCTATAAATAGATCATTCAATCTTTTATATTTAAACATGTCGATAGAAATAATCAATAGAAATAAAACCTTTAGAAAATAGTTTGCATGGCTTTTAGTTAAACAAGACTCGTTAAGGTGAAAAACTCAGGTAAAGGATTTATAAAGGCCATTTGGATGCAGATAATGAGCCTTTCACTTCACTAAATCTCTGAAGAATGAATAGGCATTTTTTGAGAGGAAACAAGAAAATAATTCACTTGAACTAGTCTTCAAAGTGCGTCAAGGAATAAAAAAAGGATAAACTATTTTATAACAGAGCAAATGTTTTTGTAAAGTACTTAATTTTAAATATTGTTGTGACATTGTAAATGGGTTTACCATAAAATACAAATATATTACGAAGAAATTGTTATATGGTTTTATTTAATAGTTTGTGGCTTTGTGTTATTGACAGAGAAACGTTTTGAAGTCGGAACGAATCTATTATAAAATTCTGAGTAGATAATAAATGTAAAGTTTCGTAGGTTGCCCTGACTCCAGGTCAATCTTAGTTAATGTTCATTTTGAAAGGCTATGAGTTTTCTTACAACATAAGGTTGGAGTAACTACGTGTTTGGGAATACACAATATAGGTATAAATATATATAATAACGACGCAAATTGTGTTGATATATTGTTGATATGTTGATATTGTGTTGATCGAAAAATTGTATAAATAATTTAAATCAAGATCTAGAGCTAATCAATAATTGGTCTAAAAATAATAATTTGTCTTTGAACCCATTAAAATGCACATACATTGTTTTGGGAACTAAAACACAAATTAAGGCAGTCCATCTTAGAGCGCCTGTAGTTGCCATCGGTAATACTATGATTAAAAAATCATTTAAAGTTCGTAATTTAGGTTTAATACTTGATAATACGTTGCGTTTTAATGAACACATCGATCTAAAGATCGGCAAATCATACTTAGCGCTTAAAATGCTGTATAAATTTAGACCACATTTAAATCCTGCAATCAGACAAAAACTCGCTGATTCATTAGTTCTTTCACATCTTGACTATTGTGACATTGTTTACGGCCCCTGTTTAAACAAAGAATTAGAAAAAAAAATCAAAGAGTGCAAAATTCTTGTGTCAGATTTTGTTACAACGTGCCCCCTCGCTCCAATATAACACCCTTTTTAAATTCATATAATATTTTAAACATGAAAAACCGCCGAAAGTACAAATTCAGTTCTCTAATTTACAAGTTACACAAAAATGTCGGCCCTCGTTATTTAATTTCCAAGCTCGATTGGCAGAAGAATAGAAATGAAAATGTTACATATCGTACATCGCGGATTATTAATCTAATCGTACCTAGACCAAAGCTCTTTTTCTTCAGGGGTAGTTTTCGTTTTGCAGCTTCAAAATGTTGGAATGACATTCCTCCTCCTATAAGAATGTCAAAGTTTACAAGATTTAGATTGTTATGTAAAGACTGGCTTCTGAATGTTCAAAAACAACAATATAATTGGACTGCACTACCTTAAAGTTTGTTTAATGTATTGTCGCGCTGTGCTTACATTTTTATTACTATTACTATTTTTGGTTTTTAATTTTATATAATACATTTTCTATTCATTTGTACTATTTCTTTTTAAAGAGTAACTCAATTATAGTAATTTTTATACCTTATTCTGTACAACGACAGCTTATGTGTTCAAACTAAGTAACTAACACTAACAACTTGAAAACTTTTCACCATAATCAGATTGATAAAAATCCATTGTATTTTTTTTTTTGAGAATCCGTTTGTTTATTATGTGTAGTTACAATTTTTGTCTGCATGCTGTGGCAGCATTGGCACAAGGCTTGAACTGAAAAGCAGCTCTAAGCTGAGTTCATTTCCTTTTCAGTTGCATACATATACCTAATTATTTAAGTTATTTATTGTTAATCTTAATTAATTTGTGTGCTTCTTGAATAAAGTTATTATTATTATTATTATTATTATATTTTATTCTATTATAATTGCTCCATTTTATAGTAAATAATATTCATAGAAAATAAATACACATTCAAGTATTTTAACAATAGAAATAGCAATAAAAAAAAATCTTTTTACTATTCAAATATCTTTTATTCTTTGAATCATCTAAAATATTCAGAGTTATAATTAGTCCTTTGTGTTCTGGTATTATTATAGCTTTGTGCTAATGAAAACCTAAAACATATTATAATGGTGGGTAATATCTATTTTTGATTTATATTGTAATATAACAAACCTACTTACTGTATATTCATACAATTCAGGGTATTGTGGATTTATTGTTTATTACATGCGATTTGCCTCCAACAAACAATTACCTATATTTAAGCTGAGTACAAAATTTTCTTTTTGTTAAAGTAACTAAAAGTACAAAAATAAGGATCTATACATTTTCATATTTGTCTTTTACACGTCTTCTTTCTTCAACACTAAAACTACAGCATTATATTATTTTAATATAAGAAAATGTTTAAATAAATCTCATCTAATACTTATAAGTAACTCATTTGCATTTCAATTTTAAAATCAATAGTCCAAAATGTTTATTTATGCACACTTTAATTTATTTGTACAAAATTATAAATTCAATTAATTAAAAATATCCAATTTTTATCCTATTTATATAACATATCTAATAAATGCAATCAAAATAATAATCTAACTTCGTAACTTTCAAGTGAGTATATTCTCTTTTAATTAAATAAAGACGAACTTTATTGTGTTTAATGTGTTCCAAAGCATTGGACCGAGACGAGAATAATCATCTGTGAAGTAAGAACACTAGAGGTCGACGGAGATATTATCTTCACTATATACACAATCTTCACTGTAACTATAACTCTTGTCTACTACATTATATTTAGTTACACACACATACAACATAAATATCAAATTTGGTGCTATTTGTGTAAGATAAGAATAATATAAAAATATGTTTTCACATTCTGATCTGATGATAAAATTTGATTCACTGAAAGGACAAATGAAAATACGCTATCTTTTATGAATCAACGGACAATTGTTAAAACGTTACAGCGGGAATATTTACATTGTTTCTACATTAAAGATTGTATTTGAACTATTGACGAGTTTTGTAATTCAACATTTCTTATATAATACAATTCTACTAAACTTGATAGATATAAGAATTCTTATTTTTTTATATTGTTATTCTATTTTTATTCTATTCATTCTAACGTCCCGCCAATTGAAAGTAAATTTACTATTTTACAAAGCGAGAGTTGGTAATAGAGCTACGAGGGAACATGTATTATCTGACTGTGACTTTTAATATTCATAAGTGAGGTTTTTATTAAATACGATGTAGTGGAAACGTTGACCCTCATATATTCTCACATTTTATTTTTAATATTACTTTATATATAAATGCAAACTTTAGAACTATATATCTTAACAACTATAAAAAATTATTAACAAAATCATTTAATTATAATATAAATCTGTGTAAATAGTCAAACAGGTAAAGATAGGTAATAGAATTTCATCTTTATTTAATAAATAGTAATTAATTAAATTATACTAATGTTTAGTAGAAGTGTGTAGTGTGAGAAGAGCCGATGTTGTAACTCATCTCCATTAGGCACGTCCAATCAACTGCACTGACTCAGTCAACATAAGACACAACACGAGTAGCCTTGCTAACTGATTTGTACCAATATTTGTTGATCTACTAAGACCGGTGCATGTATCACGTGTGTACATACAATGTGTACAATTTCAAGTAATGGTTCAATATATCGCTGTGTCTCGTAGGTTGCACCGAGTCACACTTTAAGTAAATAAAACATTATAGAGAAGTTAACTAAAACTTTAAAGGGTTACAAAAATATTGTTTATATGTTCTTATGCATTTAACCTATAAGTAATCGATATGATTTTTGTAATTGTTTTGAGCAATATATTTAAATATTGTTTTTAATGAATACACATGTTTATTAATTATATTAATTCAAAAGACTAGAGAGGAAAACGGTTAACCAGAATTGTCTTTAAAGACCCAGGTTTTTGCATTTGATGTTATTTAATTTCCTCAATCTTAATCTGTTAACATAAAGTTAAATAATCTTAGAATCTGTGAAACTACCGTTTATATAGCATGTACTTAAATAAGAAATTATTATATAGAAGTTGGTAAGAAAGAAGAGGATTTTAACTTCTTACATGATTTAATATCAATCAATCTAATAATTTTGGCAAGTAAAAAACATTTTCATCAATGAATATATAAAACAATTTAATGGTAAAAATGGTAAAAACATATGTTATAAAATTTATTTGTAATTTCATTTAACGTATAATATCATGTTTAATAATTTTATTAAACATATTCTTTATTCACAAGAATACTAATTAAGTTTTTCAAAAAATTGCTGAACAGCGACCGTGAGTATTAATTACTAAAATTTATCTCGTCAAGATTCCTCTCGTAAAGCTATTATAACACCAACGTTAACCCAGAGTGTGATACCAAATGACGATATGCTATTAAAATAACTATAATAAACTACCATATTAGAAGTCTCGTTAAAAATATAGTTTTTAAAGAAAAAATACAAAGTAGCAAGTTACTTGCTTCTAATCCCAAATAACAAACTCTCTAGAGATTCTAACCTCTGGAACGAACGAACGAGTTGTTAGAATAATATTACATTTTTCCCTCCAAACTAATTTTACATAAGAGTTTCCTTTCCAAGATTTGTAGCAAATGTCTCATTAGATCTATACAAAGTTTATTTAACTAAATTAGAGTTTACTTACCTTTACTATTTTTAAGTGTGAAACAGTAAATACAGAGAACATAACAAGCACTTGTTTGTTCTCAGATGTAAATAATTTAAATAAAAATAAAGTAGCTTGGTATCATTTTAGAATATTAAACTACACAACTCGGTATATAGGTCATGTGTGCAACGATAAACTTTACTTTAATATGTATACATAAATTAAAACTTACTCTAAGAGATTAAATCATAGCGATTTAACTTTTGTAATACCAAGAATTCGTTGAGTTACAGTCATTTTATGAATTGAAGATTTTTCACCGATTTATAAAACAATTTTACGGTTTACATTTAATAAAAACCTGTAACCCACGTGTTTATCGACGTTTATAACTTTATCGTAAGCTGTTAAAATTTATTTCAAACATACAACATCCTTAAAATATTAACAATCAGGAACGTCTATATCAATGATTGAAATAGTAGAACAAATTTTCTTTAAAAGTTATTGTATTCGGAATTATTAAAAACTGTTTTCTACATAATATTTTTGTTTACAAGATTATCAAAAATTTCAATCACAATCATAATCAATTACCTTATTATAATGTGATGTTTCATTGATAGAGACACATTGTTCCAAGTGTCAGTGTCAGAGAATAATGTGGTGTGTGATATCTCACAGTTGATAATGAAATACAAAACAACCACATCTCACTCTTATTAATCTTAAATGTTTTCGTTTTTCCTGTTTACGACTCAATTTGTTAGCAAATTTATTATGATTTATCTTTCGCTTTCTTTTTTGTGTTTTTGTTATCTTTTTCTTGACAATACTATAAATATTTTAGAACTCATATTGTTTGAAACAAAAGCCTTTCCTTTAAAAGGTATGAAAATTCCACTGCAGGGTTGTAAATCTTTTTCTTACTTGTCAAATATTGCTCGTTTTTGTTTCCTGCGCCTCTGAGGCAAATAAGGTCTCATTTGATAATACACAAATTGCTTGCACAGTACCTACCATTTGTAGGTCTTAGATTTCGAACACTATCATTTCTTAATTCTCCATAATATCGAATTTGAATTTAAGATACTGATAATTTAAAATTACTGACGTAGTTTTTCAGCCTGTTAGACACATTTTCCCGGTATTTATATACAGGTGGGCCAAAAATGTTTGCACTTTTGAAACATGTCTAGAAATAAAAGTACAAATGTTATTTTGTTTATGATTTATTTAACGTAATTATCATTTATTAATTTTTTTTTTTAAAAATGACATCGTCGAGATGTGCTCCGTCTCGTCGTTGGCACTCCTGCAATCGACTACGTAAACTTTGGAAAACTCGTTGACACATGCTGCGAGGAATCGCGGCTATCTCCTCGTGGATGTTTTCTTTTAATTGGGATATGGTCATCGATTTATTAAGGTATACTCGACTCTTCAGATATCCCCACAAGAAAAAATCTCAAGGTGTAAGGTCCGGGCTTCTGGGAGGCCATGGGATATCACCTCTGCGAGAAATCAATTTGTTAGGAAACATTTCTTTGATCACCGGTAAAGTCACGTTTGATGTATGGCATGTTGATCCATCTTGTTGCATCCAAGTCCGGCTATTGTATCCTTCAAATTCATGCAACTGTGGTGTCAAAAACTCTGGCAACATTTTCACGTATTCCACTGAGTTCACAGTTACGTTATTTCCTTGATTATTTTCAAAGAAGTATGGACCGATTATGCCCTTTGCGGATATGGCAGCCCACACTGTCGTTTTTGGTGAATGAAGAGGCTTTTGGTGTTTATAGTGAGGGTTTTCCGTGCTCCAATATCGACAATTATGTTTATTTACGTGACCATTAATGTGAAAATGGGCCTCGTCCGTAAGCAATACATTCTCAAGGCTAGAGAATCGCTCCAGTATAGTGTCAGCAAATAACTTGCGTTGAATGTAATCGTTTGGTTTCATCTCCTGTACAATTTGAAGCTTATATGGGTGCATTTTAAGGTCCAAATGCAAGAATCGCCGCAGACTAGTTCTTGGTATAGCAAGAGCCGCCGACCGCTTACGCGTAGATGATTCTGGATCGTCCCTTACAGAAATTTCAACCTCCCGAATGTTCTCTTCGCTTCTTCTTGAACGTGGTCGCCCAGTTTGTTTAATATTCGTTGTCGATCCCGTTTGCTCAAACTTTTTAACCCAAGCTTTAATTAAATTAACACTTGGACACACACTTACACGTTGTAATCCGTATTCAACTCTTAAGAGGCGTCGTACAGTAACGTAGGAATCGTTGTTTTTGTAAAATTGTTTTACGCAAAAAGCACGCTGTCGTCCCGTGAAGCGCTCCATCGCGACTAAAATTGCATTAAACGACGCACAATTCCCCGCCAGCCGCGCGCCCCTTGCTCTCACGGTTTTGGAAAAATCAAGTGTTGCTATTTGCAAAAATTTTTGGCCCACCCTGTATAACTAAGACAATACTTCAACAACAAACAGTACTTATTTTTCATATTCTTTACCATTTTCAAATATATATAGAATTATATTACATACAAAGAAGTAAATATTTAAAATTTTGAAATTATTATAGTCGTATTTTTGTATACTCACATACTTGGAGAATTTAAATTCCTCATCTCACTCCACATACCATACATCTAGACAATATAGATCAATCTATATATAAATATTTGCTGACTAAAAGTCCACTTGTTTTGTCTAAAAAGAGCAAGTTCTAGTTACGTTAGAGTCTATCTGTGTAGCTTTGGAAGACAGTTATCATAGTTGGAAGAAACGTGCTTGGAATATTGTATTAGTTTTGGATCTAGAATATCGTAAATAATGAAATTAATAATAAACGGTATTGTATTTGTTAGCGGACAGCGGGTCTGTGTACCTTGATTAAATATTTTAATTATAGATTACTATTATTAACCAAAACATTGTTATTGAGTGTGTGTATATTTTGTGTTTTAAAATACTGTAAATTGTAACGTATTAAAGCATATCACATAAAAAGAGATGTCTAGAGAACATTTCTCAGAGGTTAAAAAATTCAATTTAATTTGCCAAGTATTTTTATTCAAACAATGTTCATCTAATAGAGACTAACGAATACAATTTATCAATATAATCTGAATCAGTGAAGTTGAGTTTTCAATAAGTGTCTGTTACTTAGTTGTTGTTGTTTATATTAGCCGCATTTCTTTCTGTGTGTATGATTAGAAATATATTGCCAAATATACTATAGAAATAAAGTTAATCACAGTATTTATAAAGCAATAAGAATAAAGTAAAGTGTGTTTTATAAAACACGTGCGGAGGAGTTTACACACAACTACTGTATTTATTATATCATTACATGGTTTTTATCATCCCTCGACGATGAATACGAGTACTTCACCTTATTATTATCTTACATTTAAGACTTTTGTCTGCTGTGAATATGATGCATGCAACTGCGTCTATATATCAGGATCTCGATAATAAAATATAAAAATAGCTTTACTAAATCATCTATACAACCACGCAATTTATGATGTTATAAATGGAATAAATCTTTAATTAATAGCTTTAGTGACGTCATTGAGGAATATTCCCTATTTCTTCGCGCATCTCTTAGAATGTCAAGTTCATCTTTTAAAACAAATAAGTATTAATATATTGATTGAATTAAATTATATATTAAAATATTTAAATTTATCACTCAAATTCTTGAACGTTATTCTGGTAAAATTCACTGCGTTCCACTTTGACTACACAAAACCAATTATTTACATCAATGTTCATATTTAGGATCGTAAAGTCAATATTATAGTAGATATGTAATTAAGTTCATATTTTATAAGCTACGGCGCCCTATTTGCTCTCGCCAAATCTATATCATCAGTATCGTTTGGTTCCTAATTACATGTACGAGTTTAAACGTTTTTTTTTAATTAATAACATTTTAAAAAGAAACAGCAAGCTGTATTAATAAAATCGATAACAAATAAGGAAGAAAATAAATTGTTAGAAATATTTTTTATGTAAATAATTTAAAGCTTTACTACTGATACTAATAAATGGGATGACGTCGATGTGGACTATTTGTTAGTATTACAGTTGAGTTGGTTATTGATGTTGGATATAATTTATTAAACTAACCGACGTTTTTAAGTCTCTGATAAATTGTACTGATAACGAGAAATTACTGTAATTACAGTTGGTCACCATAAATGTAAGCACGCACGTATGTTGTTATGTAAATATGGACATACATAAACAGAAAAATAATAATACAATTAGTTTGTAATAATCTAACGTTCTATTGAAAAATACAAATCGCTCTAAGTGTCATCTCAAAGATAAACGCGGTGTGCGATATCTCAGTGTGTAATAAAACACACACACAGCGTCGTTCTTATTCATCTTAAATGTTTACGTTTTTGTCTCCTTCATCACAATTTGTAAGTCAATACATCACGTTTTGTTTCTCTTGTGTTTGTTTTTGTTTATTTTTTCTTTTCTATATAACTCCACAATTTATATTAATGTCTGAGAATAAATGAAGTAGTATGACAGAAAAAATAATTCGAGGTCTGTATTCAAATAACAAACATTCATTTCTCGTTGTTGGAAATTTCAAATATGCTGAAATTACAGTAATTTCTCGTTATCAGTACAATTTATCAGAGACTTAAAAACGTCGGTTAGTTTAATAAATTATATCCAACATCAATAACCAACTCAACTGTAATACTAACAAATAGTCCACATCGACGTCATCCCATTTATTAGTATCAGTAGTAAAGCTTTAAATTATTTACATAAAAAATATTTCTAACAATTTATTTTCTTCCTTATTTGTTATCGATTTTATTAATACAGCTTGCTGTTTCTTTTTAAAATGTTATTAATTAAAAAAAAACGTTTAAACTCGTACATGTTATTAGGAACCAAACGATACTGATGATATAGATTTGGCGAGAGCAAATAGGGCGCCGTAGCTTATAAAATATGAACTTAATTACATATCTACTATAATATTGACTTTACGATCCTAAATATGAACATTGATGTAAATAATTGGTTTTGTGTAGTCAAAGTGGAACACAGTGAATTTTACCAGAATAACGTTCAAGAATTTGAGTGATAAATTTAAATATTTTAATATATAATTTAATTCAATCAATAAATTAATACTTATTTGTTTTAAAAGGTGAACTTGACTAAGAGATGCGCGAAGAAATAGGGAATATTCCTCAATGACGTCACTAAAGCTATTAATTAAAGATTTATTCTATTTATAACACCATAAACAACTGCGATGTTGTATAGATGATTTAGTAAAGCTATTTTTATATTTTATTATCGAGATCCTGATATATAGACGCAGTTGCATGCGTCATATTAACAGTAGACAAAAATCTCATATAAAGGTAAGGTGAAGTTCTCGTATTCATCGTTGAGGGATGATAAAAACCGTGTAATGATATAATGAAAACAGCAGTTGTTTTCAGCTCCTCCGCCCTCGTTTTATAAAACACACTTTACTTACTTCTTATTGCTTTATAAATATTGTAATTAACTTTAATTCTTTTAAAATTCTTTGATAATATATTTCTGATCATCCAAACAGAAACAAACGCTGATCATATAAACAACAAAAACTAAGTAACGAACAACTTATTGAAAACTCAACTCCACTGATTCATATTATATTTATGAATTGTATTCGCTAGTCTATTAGATAAACATTGTTTGAATTAAAATAGTTGTCAAATTAAATTTAATTCTTAACCTCTGTAAAATGTTCTCTAAATATCTCATTTTATGTGACATTCTTTAATACGTTGCAAAAACTAAAAAACAATATCTGTGAGAATTAAAAAAAAACTCTTTAAAAGAGTTCATGTTCATTAATTGTTTATTCAAAGACCGCTATCATTTTAGGTAGGTAGTTTATTCAACGTTTTAAATATTTCCAACATTTTATAACCAGGGTTTTACGAAAATTGAGAAGCTCAACCAAATTTTCATGATAATGATCCTCATAAACATTCGTCTTTCCCACTCAAATAATACGATCATAAACTATCACACTGACAGTAGTAGTGATAACATAGCCTTTATGTGCTTTATAACGACGATGTGTTATTATAAGGAAAATAAGAAACTCTTTGTGCTCGTTTTTTTTAAAAAAAAAAACAATTGTAAACTAGATTTTGCAGAATGTTGCAAGAGTTCAAGAGCGGCGATGATCACGTACCATCTGTGATCCTCAAGCTCGTTTGCTCGTAACAGAAAATAAATAGATAATAATAATTGTATTATGTAATGACCGGTAATAATTAAAAACTCAAAGTCAAATTGTTCCATGTAATGAAAGATGTCATGATTAAAGAAAACCAGCGGGAAAGGACCGTTTATTAGAACAAACTCTGGCTGTACACGAGGCTGTATACATTGATGTTTACCTCGTTTATTTTTATTACAAATTAATACGATTATTTATGGAATTGTCATTTCATTTATTAAATCAAGACGTGATATAGTATATGAAATATGTTAAAAATGTAGCAAAATGTAGCAAAATTTAAGAATCTCGGCGGTTACATATTTAATTTTTTGTTGCATGTTGGTATTGTAATTCAATTATACTGACAATTTTGTCCATTTTAAATGTTCAGTTAAATTTTTATCGATTTCTTGATTGAACTTCTTTTGACTCTTCTTGGATTTTTACCTACTCTGGAGAATTAAATAAATTTAAAATTCTCAATATTTTTTCACAGACCTCAGATTACGTATAGACATATTACATAACATTTATATAACAAACAAATTATTAAATTCGCAATAATATGTGATATAATGTAAATTATTCAAAAGTTTATTTTTAAATTTATGATTTTGTTTATCTGTCTCTTGAATGTCGCACTAGAGCATTAACAGCCAACTGCGTCAAGAGAATTATATTTCCCAAAGCTCAGTGTAAGTTGTTTGAAAGTTTTGGAAACTTATGAGAAGTTCAGAGATATTACAGACATATTAAGAGTTGCGTACTTTTAATTTTTAATAGAAATATTATACTAGTATTTTATATTTACAAAATTTTTAATACAAGTAAATAAAATTGTAAAAATCTAACTAAATTAAGTACCACGATAGAAGAAACCAAAATAAAATTAATGATAAGTTTATAATGAAATGTATTAAGCAGTTATTAAATGAAATTAATATTTTTAGTCGCCATCTAGTTCTTTCATCCCATTATACTAAGGTTTATATTAGAGTAAGAAAACTGAATATAAAAACATTTAATAAATTGATAATTATAATTGAGTCTTAATAATGTTAAATATCGATCAGACAGATCAATATTGTAACACGTACAGTGTAGTTATACTTAAGGCTTTATAACATTAACAGCATCATTACATCACATCAGTCGTTCACAATTTACAAACAACGGTTAGAGATGAAGACTATCTTTGTAATGTCTCACTTATAATCGCATTTGATACAATTATACAAATAACTACACTTATTCAATATAGTGGGCAAGATATTAAAACCGTCCACAATCCACCCCGGGACTAGTATGTATCTGAGATAGAAAATAGTTACAGTTTACCTAATCATTTACTCAGAATCAATTACCAGAATATATTTTGACAAAACTATCATACTATGATATTAAGTTGTATAAAGATATACCTTTATATTTTTTTATCATTCCTTTAAAACCTTAAGTTAATTATTTGTATCGAGTATAGCAAGGAATAGTTAAATTATAAGAGACGGTCCGGGAAGAATTAATCTATATATCTTTAAATTATATTTGATAAATATTATTTCAATTACATATTTTACCTCTATTGTATAGACGTATTATTTAATGGTTATAAATATTTAATTACCTCAATTTTAAATTACATGGAAGTATAAAATGTTACCCCTAAAGGCAAGAAAATAAACTCTGCAAAGTGGATCGTCCTTTGTGAGTTTTTATCCTCCGGAGAAATAAAATATTTTGTTGGTATTAATTTACGAGAGGACATATATATTTATCTCTATGGCTTTAAAATAATAACAATTGGAAGATTAAACATTAATAATTTTGATAAATAAATGAATCTTAAATATTTTTAAGAAGTTTGACTTTGGGAAATTACTGTCTTTTTTTGCCTTTTTTTGAAGTACGTCGTTCCCTCAGAATATTAACCCAAATATATGATTTTGCAAACATATAAATAAACTTTCAAATTTCTGATGTTGTCTTCGAAATATGGTTGCTACATAAAAATCTGAATTTAAAATTATTTAATGAAGTATTATGACAGAAACACAAAAAATATATGAGCATAAAAATATTAAATTAACGTTTTATTTTTAAAGACAGGTTGAGAAGATATGAAGTTATAAATTATTATCACTATAAAAAATATTATTTTGCTACAAAATATTTCAATGTTAATTAAAATATTAATATTTAATATCAAATGTATCATGTATTTCCTTTTTATTTTTATATACAAAAGATAATTAAAAAACAGACAAGAATTGGACGGAGATCATAAAATGTCAGAAAATTTTAGTTTCATATTATCATGACACAACACCAAAAAGAAAAATAATATTCTAAAAGATGTAAACTACAAATACGCCCTTACTATATCATAAGAGAGCTGAACAAAACCTTTAAAAATATTTTTCGTACCCACCAATGTTGTGTTTGTCTCCGGACCCTTCCAAATTCACATGTTATTAAAAATTTGTTTAATTTGTCTTATTTTAGGAAGCTTATAAATTTGATAAAAAAAAACTCGTATTTTATATTAATTCAATAATATTGAAACAGAGTTCGTGCATAACCTTAATGGATAAAAAAATATCTATTAAAACAGCGACCCTATTACACATTTCACTAAAACGCCATTACTAATCAAATAATTCAAATAAAGTTGTTTTAATAAAATGATGTTTTTATATGTGATCTCGCGTTAAACTGTCCCTTGAATAGCTGACTGTAGCAATAACAGACAACTGCGTGAAGGGGATTATGTGTCCCAAAACTCAGTGTAATATGTTTGAAAGTACATGCATATTAACAGCTTCTTACTTTTAACTTTTTAATTGAAAAATGTATATTTCATATATATACCGATTTTGTTTTCAATACACGAAACATAAATAAAAATGTAAAATACGAAAACATTTTTTAAGTTTAAGTTTCGATTAGGTCTATCATATTAGACCTAATCGAAACAAAATAATAATAATTTTATGATGAAATGTATCAAGCAGTTACAAAGCTAAATTATATTTTTTAGTCAGTTAAATATTTATCGCCTGCTATTGAGGTAAACCGAATAATAAAATCTTAAGGGGGTTTGGTAAGCATAAAACATGAAAAAAATGGAAAAAAATTTATTGAATTTTTTAATCCCATTTGAAGATGATGAGGACCCATACCAACCATCCTATGGTGATGGGATGCATTAATGTAGTTTATTCAGGTATTTATTCAGTTTAATAAAGTTTTAAAAACTACTAAACATATGGGCTTTAAACTTTTACCACTTACTACTGTAATGGTTATCAAAATATTAACACAATAATTTTTAAATGGTTGCCTTAATTAATTTTACACAACAAAATGTATAAAAAAAAATATTTTTCTCTCAAACTATTTGTAAAAAAATTGGGAAATATGAATGGAAGTAGATGAGAGTAAAAGCTCATGTCCAAGTGTTAAATACAAGTTAAAGATAATGTGTACAAAAATTCAGTAAGATAGCTTAACTAGTTTCTAAGGAAACGGGTTTCAAATATAGTAAATTTAACATGGGTTTAATAGGGCCTACCGAACTCCCTTAAATAAATTGATGTTAATATATGAGCTTCAATAATTTCAAATATTTTTAAAAATGATCAATTGTTAGACGTACCTTCTAGTTATATCTAAAGGCACATTCATCAGCAGTTCTTTATATTCTTACAACGATTAGATGTGGAGACCCTCTTTGCCACTATCTTTTAAAACTGCAGCAATAATTTAAAAATGTATTTTTCTATATGTATTTAAAGGAAGAAAAGTTGTCAAATGACTCCGTTACTGACATTTTCCAAAACAACGATATTAAAATTAATTATTTGATAACATAAAATAGTTTTATACGTAATCTGAGGTCAAAGAGTTTTAATAATTTTATAGACAATTGTCTTTGTATCATTAATAAAATACATCGAATTGTGAAAGCAGCAATTAGTATCAAAGTGTTACAGCAAACATTTTCTTTAAAATTGACTTACGTTACAAGTTTGTGAAGTTTTAGTACTCTCTTGGTCTGTCCATGTCACACTGGTAATAGCAATGATCGTATTTGACACATATATACAATGTTTTATTAATACGAGTATGGTGGCTAACATATTAAAACCGACCCCATACCAAGTACGTGTCTAAGATATAAAATAGTTAAATTCCTCAAAGTATTATGATAAAACTTACTGTACTATATAGAATTATGTATAAATACGAGTTATAAATATCTATTTGTTGAGCTTAGCAAGGAATCGTAAAATTATAAGAGATAGCCCTGGAAGGATTAATCTGTTAAGTTGTAACTTATAAATGATAATAATATTATTTTACTAATCAATTTTGTTTGTGTATTGTGTAAATGTATTATTTAATGGTTACAAATATTTAATTTAAACAATTTCATTTTCATACGAATGTTAAAAGTTAACCCTAAAGGCAACAAAATAAACTCAGCAAAGTGGATCAGCGTTCGTTGTCAGTTTTTATCCCTCGGAGAAATATAATATTTTGTTGTTATTAATTTAAAAGAAACACATGTTCAATTATCAGTACAGCTTTAATAAAAAAAATATATATAATAATCTCTCAGTTAAGTAAAACTCGTAAAATATGAAAATTATTATATATTATAATAACATTACGTCTATTTGTAACTGATTAAACTTTTATAATTTTGTTACACAAATGAATCTAAAGTATTTTTGGAAGTTTAGAGTTTACATACTCATACATCACAGGTGAAAGAAACGGGACTTTTTAGCGTAATGTAATGAGAAACTTTACGCGAATTAGATTATTAAAACTGCACCGTACATATCGCGTGTCATGTTGCTGGGTAATTTTAGTAATTCGTCATATTGTACGCCGTCCTCTTCATAATTGATATCCTTCAATCAAACTTACTTCATATTACAGAGAACACTAAAAGATAGAGGAGAGAAACAAGGACCTTTCTAGTTTAATATAAAAAAAATATTCTTATACTAAAACATAAATATTATATTTCATTCATTGTTCTATTATTATAATGTAGATAAGAAATAAAACAAATAATAATATACTCGTATATCTTTCAATATAGTAAGTAGTCTTAGTAGCAAATAGATATATTATTCAATCACAGACATTACCTATGTGGTAACCCTCTCATCTCCTGCATCGTGGGTCGAGTACTGACCAAACTAAATTAGGGACGTTTGTCTCCATCTAAAACACTATAAGGAGTGAAGTTGAGTTATTAGACTTACTTTATTTTATAGAACAGTTCCGCCTCTAAGAGATTCTTGTTTATTTTACACATACAGAGGAAACTTAAAGTGCTCCTTAAATGTTATTAATGTAAATGGTTCAGTGAAACTTATTTACAATAGTGTTACTGTTTACAAATTAAATAATTATAAAACTTATTCATATAATACTCCAGATATCTGTATACTTATATTTAAACTGAACGTACATTGTCTCTGTTTATTGAAAATGTTTACAAATATATTTATCCTGCAATTCTGTCTTTGAGTTCCACACTGATTTTTGTGGAGCATGATCGCAAACAAAATAAACGGTACTTAGATCTTACAATACAATTCTATTCATTAAAATGTATACTATCTATATTATACCAGAACTTAAAACATTGTTAAAATATATACATATATTTTAACAATGTTTTAACATCTCTTTATTATAACATATCTTTGTTTCTATAATAAGAATTCTATATTTATCATAAAAATAAAATTGGTTTTTTTTTTAAGAAAATAATTATATATTAAAATTAACAGGCAAAGAGAATGTTGCTATTCACACAGTACTACTGAACTGATAAAAACTGATAATGAGTTTGGTTTACACGCTACGTTGACTGTGAATTGATTTCAATTAAGGGAAATAATAAAAGCAATTTTAAAAAATCATGTCGATTAATTCCGATTCATATCGAATAACTTCGTATTTTTCCAATATTTAGTGAAATAAAGTAAATTAAAGCAGCTTCTTAGCTTTCAACACAAAGCTTACTAAGTTTCTAAAAAGATTACGAAATGAAATTAATTTTACAAATTATTGTAAGTGTCGGATTAAAATACAATCATCTGTAAACCATTGTTTAATAGAATTAGGTATCATTTATTTCACAACTTTTGTCGGAGGGTCGTGATAACTACGGCTAATGACTTTGAAACTAATTCAGAGAACAGAAACTGGTATAATTAATTCAATACTTCCCATTGTCTTGGTATTGAAATCTCATTTAGAAAATATATTACTAAAATATTTTATTTATTATGTTTGTTTAAATAAAAAAAATAAAAATATAAAAAATAATTATCTAAGAACATACTGATAATTTTAGGAACTACTACTACTGTTATTACTAATACTACTATTGCTATTACTACTACTTAAAAATCATTAACATCATTAATTAATTTTATTATTAACATTAATTCATTAACATGAATCATTAACATAAAACTGTCTCTCAGGTGATTTTACTCCACTTAACTTCACCGCTAATAGCTTCCATTTTGTGAATTCAATGTAAGTTAAAAACTATGTGCGAGTAAAGCATAGCATTACAATTATTGAGTTGAGCGTAAGCGAAGCTCTTAACCGTTTGGGAGACCTTTTTTTGTGTTTAGTTGTCTCCAGAATGCGATGAGATAATTAGCGAAAAATTTTCTCATGTATGTTTGAGCCGAACGCGGATATTATAGCGAAAACAGATTAAAAAATCTTTAGCCATTCAAAAGTTATCAAAAAAAGATAAAAGGAGAGGGGCTCAGCTCAACACCCGCCGCGCACGGATAGCAGATCTTAGTAATTAACCTTCAATGAAATGGGATTCATTGTGAAAATGAATATAACTTGTTAAACCCTCCAACATTCTGATAACGTTTATAACCTTTATAGAGCTCTTTAATAAAGTTAACAGCTCTCGTGACGTTTTTCGTTGTACCCCTTACAGACATTAGAGAGTGTCGAGGATTTATATTGCGATTATAGACTTAGAGTGGTGCAAGGAACTACACAACCTTTTAGAATCTAGAATTTAGATATGATATAATGTTGATAATATTTAGTGAAGAACTAACAAAAAAAAAGTGTAAAAAAATATAAATTTTTAAGACTGTGATACAAATCAAAATTTTATTTTTTAGGAATAAAGTATCAAAAGTTTCTACTTTTACGTTTCTGGGAAAACAAAGAGAGATACATACATGTATCTCTCTTTGTTTTCTTTGTTAAGAAAAAGATAGACGTGTCTATCCTTTTCTTTATTAGCCACGCTCAGCCCATTTCCGTCGCTATGTGAGAAAACCTTCGAAACGTTTATTGATCACTTGTAATTTTATATAGTAGCTGGATGTTAAATATCTAGATCAGTATAAGGACAACATGTTATTTCTGGCAGTGATTTATTAAGAATTATAAATTATATTTATAATTTATTACTATAAAATATAAATGGTGTTTGATACTAATAAATTCAAAAATAAATATGTAATAAAATTAGGTGTATCGATTCAAAATTCCAATACCACGGATATTAACAAATATTATTGGTTTACGTAATGTCAATGGAGAGTACATTTTCTTAAAGTATAGTGAATAATTATGACTGCTTAGAATTATAACTTTATCGTATATTTAACACAAATATTATAGACGTGTATAAAAAATATTTGTTTAAACAGTTTTATTTAAAAGTACACAGATACATCTACAATCTTAAACTTCCTCATTTTTACTGAAGTACACGGTTAAGACACGGTTCACACCTTGCACTGTGCGTCTATATAAATACAGCAGTTTTAGTATATAATATAACCACGTTAGGAGAAGTTGAACTGGGTTCTACCACCTTATAAATATACATGTCTATTAGAAAGAAATGTCTAATGTACTTGTGAGGAAGTTTCAAAAGATTTCAATCAATTTTGAAATTTTTTGGTGAGAGTAAAATATTTTAATCATTTTATATATTTTAAACTGTCATCATTACAGAGACGATGCATTCATTCAAATGGTTCCTAAATACCTGACAAAGATAAATTAAGAAATTAAACTAAATTATATATATATTTTTATAAATTATTATACATACGTACGTTCACCCTACGTATGGTCACTAATATATTATTATAAGGGATGGGATATCGATTTTTTTAAATAAAACAAATAACAAATGTATGCTTTATTAAGTTATCTATGTTATTTATAAACAATTGTAATAAGCATTGTAACTCCAACTAATTTACAATATAATAACAAATGTTACTTACTATGTATATACAACGTATTTATTATGTAATTAGGTCGATTTTATGAAGTACAAACATCGGTAACGATCGCAGAATCAGTCTTACAAAATTAATTTTAATATCAGTATGTCACTGTCATTATGGATGCTAAAGGAAACGAAATCACACGAATCCTATCTCATGGAGCAAGGCCGAGGCGATGGGACACTTGTCGTCGTACTGTTCGATCTCCTTGCTAGAGTTTGCTCGTTTGGAGTGCAATTGTATGTTCAGTGTTTTTGTATGTGAGACGTTGAATTAACGCAGTCCCACTGTATTCGCCTCCGCTTCCTTCCTATGAGATGTCTGATGATGGTGCGCGCCTATTTCTGTGGATCCGAAAAGAATATATAGTATATATATAATTATTACAGACTTAGTAACCTTAATTTTATATCTTAGTCAGAAAAAACTAAAATTTGTAAATTTGTTATAGTGATATGAAATTCATTGTTATATAGCAAAATAAATAAAAATAAAATCCTTTGCAATGTCGTATTGTAAAGTCAACCCTTATTTATATATAATAAATAAACAAATATATTGATATGTATATTAGGTAAAATATGTTTAATATTATGTATAAGATAAAAGGTCTATATATAATAGATTTACACTACTATAATACCTACCCACTACCTACTAGACTACCAACTAAACTATCTACGATTATCTGTTAGATCTTTTCAATAAAATAATATTTTTGTCAATTGGTACGTATGTGATATTTGTATGTTGCTTTATGAATATAATAGACTATCATCAAGGCCGTATTATATTATATGTATATAATGTTTTGTGAAGTGGGTAATAATACCATTGTTTATATAACTATTTATTTCTCGTAAAACTATGTAATATCAATGTGTCAAAGTGTATTATTGTTGTGTTAATTAGTGGTAAAAATAACGATTTGATATATTGGAGGAGGCCATTTTTATAATATTATAATATTTTTGATAATATACCCACTGGACATTGGGTCAGTTTTTATACTTATATTGTTATTAATATTTGTATCTATTTACATCTATTGTAAAAAGTAATTGAGCAACATTCATATTTTTTATTGTGGATATGTTTTAAACTTATAAATAAATATTCTTGTAAATGCAGAATTTGTCTTAAATAATTTGACACCCGCGTCGACATGCGTGCGACAGAAGGGTAAAAAAAATATTTAGTACAAGTAAATTAGGCTTAAGTGTTTTAAAGAGTACGTTTGAATCTAAATCTCCACGGGGACTTAGCTTATAGGAGTTTTACTTTAAATTAAATTAATTAAATTCGGAATTAGATTTGGGTTTAACTTTGAATTAACTAAGGCAAACTTATTGCCGTAATTCGAAACAAATCATAGCGAATATGAAAATCAGACATACCTTATATTACCATTTAACAAATTTAAGAGAATAGCTAAGGAACGTTTGTGTGCAAAAGGATATTACAATGTATCTGAATACTTAGAGGATAATGCACCGTGGGGGTATGAAGCGATCGCTGCCAGGCTGCTTCAAGATTATTTATTTAATATTGTGTAATGTATTTATGTTATTTGGAATTTAAGAAAAAAAAAAAAAAACAAATCATGACAATCCCGCTGAGTTTCTGTCGCCAGCTCTTCTCAGGTCTGTGGAAATAATTTTCCGAGCTGGTGGTAGCTTTGACAATGAAAAAATGTTTTGTATGAAATTTATTTTCAATAAAGATTTTTGATTTTGATTTTTGATTTTGATTACTGCTTCATCCAACCGTTGATCAGTCATCTCCACGCCAATCACCTTCTTGGCCAACTCCCATTTTCTCGTAGCATATTCGGCGAGGTTGCTGGCCTGATCGCTGGAGTAGTCGATAACAATCATATCGTCGTATTACGTCTGAAAAGGTTTTAATAAGACCCGTATTAGTTTTGTCAGTTCACATTCGGTTTGTGGTCTTCAAGGTTGCGACAACACTTGAATTGTATCGGTCCTGTTATCAGAGTCGAATGTTCATAATTGTGTTAGATACCTCTCATACGTGGGGTTGGTTTTATATTAAGAGGATTAAATGTTTGGGCAGTGGTTTGAATTAATCGGGTCATTTGTTGCATCATATTTTGCATAGGGTTCAAAAACTTACATCAAATTACATCTACAATTATATGTACAATATTACAATTCTACTTACATCGAATCCCTGTTGTTTTTACCCGCCGAATCATGAGACTCCAGCGTCTTAGTTCTCAAGGAGCAATGTTGAAATCAGCCACACCCTCATTTCAAGTGACTAATTGTGGGTAGCTGGAGAATTTTGCCAGAAGTGTGCGTCGGATTCCGCTGGTCATCATCCAACGACAGGGCTCATCATTGCTATATATTTAGTGAAATTCTGAAACAGCTTACATTCATAAGGGTAGTTTTGATAACAAATCTCACTTCTGATGCGACATAAGGGTTAAGAAAATATTAAAATTTTAAAACCATAATGATATATTATACTTAGCAATAATATATTACTTAATCTAGGGTATAAAATCACGTAATAATTTCAAGTAAATAATACTTATTTACACGATTATATTAATAATAAAGTTATTCCAGCAAAACCTTATAATTGCAATATACCTTAATAATACAATATTCACATGCCTGACCCGGGAGTCAGAGTCCAGAAAACGTCTGATCGACAGGCGCTCAGCCTATTTATAGACCGCCGACGCCAGAGACACTTTAAGTGAGTAATGTTTCAGTACTACCCTCATATTTTATTAATTATGAGTTATTAGATCTTATAATTTTAAGTTTTAAAGAATATCTCAAATAATCCACGGCTGTATGTGTCTGTGACCTTACCATTACTGTGTTGGTGTAACAGCGCGTCACTCTATATCACTTCAAATACAACAGAAAACACACTACTAGCAACCAAACTCAGTGGTCGGTCATTTGGGAAGAAAACTATCCAAATACTTTTATACATTAAGACTATTATATTCAAACATTTATTCAAATAATGTATATTCTTGAACAAATATATAAATTTGTAACTTACCATATATCTTAATAATTTTTTAAATCTCAGACATTTAAGAGCAGGCTTCTCATTCAGCTACAGTTCAAGAAATTCAATATCCAGGGCGACGCCCCGAAGTTACAAGTATACCGGCGATAAAAAAATATTCTTTATAAATTCTCCTCTAACCAACGAAATACTCTAAAGATATAGCAATAATCACTCCGTAATCTATTTCAATACCTCACAAACAATACAATAGATGGCGACTCGAATTGTCGAAACATGACAAATGCTGACATGCAACGTAAAGCAATAAAGCAAATTATGAATAGTAAATAACAACTATTTTTAGGTGAGAATTCAACTTACTTGTGCCGATAATACGCATTATAGTTAATCCATAATATTTAATCGACCCTGCAATAACACATAAGGACGAAAGCCTATAAAACTTAACTAAGAACAGACAGCGGAGGGTAGTTAAAAAGTCCATCTATTGTGCTTTCGATACGGACTAGGAAGGTCATGACATGGAATACAAAATTTAAAATATGCCAATAAGCACACAGTGTTGCTACACATGCAGAACATCAGACTAAATGTGGGTAAATATTTCAAACAAAAATATTTTAGTAATATTAAACTAAACTGAATTACTTTTCAGCAGTCCTGCTATCAATTTATAACATAAAAAGACAATCTAAATAAAATAGTATATATTGGATTTGAAACGCTCATAATTTTTTTTAAAAGGGGATTACTGGCAGTGGATTTTTTCATAATAACAAATAAGTATAATAATAAATTAAACTAAAATAGTTAATAATTATTTGTAATACATTAGTTTGTGCAATTAATACTTATTAATACTAGGTTATACGAGACATAAAATCGAAACAAAAACCAGTAACAAATGTGGTACCAACATTATTTCATGCAGTAATGATAAAAACTTACAGAGTAACCCCGCTGGAGCTTAAGTGTGTCGGACTTCTTCTTGTGAATGTCTCTTCTGGCCTACTGGCCATGGCAGCGTCACCGGTGAAAATATGGAAGACTCGGCTGTGGAGCTGTATAAATACGTTCACCCCACTCGCCTCAGCCGGGTGGCGTGAGTGAGCAAGTAACGTCTACCCACATTTTAGTTTAAACAATTATAAATTAGAGATTAAATAATTACAAAGAAAATTCACCTAAATCTATAAATTAAACAGCATGAGAACAATTGATTTAAAAAAAGTACCTAAATCTATAAATTAAATAGTAATAAAGACAATTGATTCATCTCCATTTATCAAAATGTCATCCATTCGCAACAATAACAAGTGTTTTCATAGAATTAAGTTTAGGCAATAATTTTAAACTCGTTTTAATCGTATCGTATCGTATCGTATTACGTCGTTAACAATTAATTACCTAAAATTAGTAATAACTTCTTAGATCGATACAACACAACACAACAAAATAATACATCACATGATCCATTTCTTATAACGTCAATAACATAATTTCTAAAAGTAATAGAATAACTTTAAGTCGTTTCACTACGGTGTGAGTTCGTTAGACAATAATAAATTTAGTTTTAACGTAATAAGATGATTTATGGATATTTATGGATTTAACGAACGAACGAAATTTATCGGTTAACGAATACATATAACATATAATACAATGCGAAACATAAAAGTATTATCTAAATTGCAAATCTAGTTTTGAACTTCAGTTCCATCTGTTTAAGAGTTACAAGATCAAGACAGAGAAAATACACTTTTAGTCCCTAGATTACTGCCTGGTCAAGTGTTGAGGTGTAATAGAGACATATCTGAAAGATTGCGTATTTTTTTACGATATAATCAAAGCTATTGTATAAACATCAGTATTCTAAAAAAATAGTGTAAAGAAAAATAAAATAAAACTTAATTTGACAGCAGTCTTAAAACAATTGTTTGTTTGTATGAGAATTAAATTTAAAGTAAGGTTGTTTTTGTAAGCAGTTGATTTAATGTGCTCACATATATCGTGTTGTATGTACAATGTATGTATTTCTAAGTCCTATGTCCTTCCTACATGCTCACAATGAAGCCATTACATTGCACGTTAAAGTTTAATCATCAAATTGAAATACATGTAATATTTTCATCCAAGAATATGAATCGATGACTATTTCTTACACATTATTGTACTTTACAACATTGATATCTTGGAAGCTTCAACATGTAAGATATTTAGGTAGCTCAGTTAGTTCGTTGTGTTGTTCAAAGTGGACGTGAACAAGTTCATAATAATTACTCAACCGATCTTATTGTATTCCACTTTTTTTAACGATAACTAAACTAATAATAATATAATACTATTAGATATCATTAAACTCAGTTACAACCAATATTAATAAACACAGCAATCACTTTTAACTGGATTCAACAGTCACTGTTTTGAGATGTTAATACAATAAAATATTGTACGTACAAGGTGTCAGTGTTTTTAACTATATCTTTTTACAATGATTGATTTGAATCTTTTTGTCTGATTATGAGTAATATAAGTATTTGTTAAATCCGATTTAAATTTATGTTTAAAATAGTTTGCATTATTATCTCAATGTTGAATTGCACAAGAAAAAAATAACATAAATAATTTAGTAAAGTTAGAGTAAAATGTCTAAAAACATTCAGTACAAAGTCTTTAATATTTCTAAATCGTTCCACACTCAGAGTGGCGTGTAGTTAGTTCCACTATGTTGTATGTAGTTAGGTATCCACTGAAACTTAACCAAATGATTGATCTAGAACAACACTGTTAAGTCTTATTGAGAAACTTTTAAAAATGACAAAATATGTTAAATAAAGCAATCAAGGATTATAATATGAGGTGAATAATACTAGAAGTAATTGGTAAATTGTTTAAAATAATATTTTCACACTCTATGCAAATTTTCTATTCTGCAAACTATTACTATCTTCTAATTATTGTTAACTTTACATCAAAAACATTATTAACCGACGATACAAAAAATACCTCTTCAAATATCTCAGTAGGAATGTTCAATATGTAATCACTCACTAAGACACTTTTGACCATACTTTGCAATAATCCTCTGGGGTAAGAATAAAACTACTATTATACTACATACCCACCTACTTACGTAATTACAATGCACTTAGACTCAGGGGTGGCTGGAAGAGATCTCTTCTAAGAGATAAGCTATCCCATGTACATAATTTATAATTTTAAGTATATATGTAATGAGGAACATAAATAAATAAATTAATAAATTATTCTCAAATAAATCGTAACTTCCTATACTTAATTGAGCTTCCTATACTTAATAGCTGAGCGAAGCGAAGCTCTTACTGGTCAAAAGTGTGTTTCGATGTTCGCCTACTCCTCCTAAGCCATTTGAGCTACAGCTTTAAAATTTTGCATATGCATTCAAGAAAGTGTCTCACTCGTTTAGCAGTTCTTTGGTGACGTTCGTGATTGTAGATTTTGATTAAATGGTCAAAGAGTGTCCATAGATCAATATATATTTTTTTAACTTAGCAATTCCTTATAACATAACTTTGCTATAATAATTGTGACAGGCGTCAAAATATAATAAATAGATATTGCACAGAACCACTTACAAGGGCATTCTTTGTACGTTTTAGTGACGTGTTTGACTGCTACTCGTAATTCTAATAACTTCAACGGTTATTTTTAATTGTTATACAAGTTCCACTTTCACTTATAACAGATGATCTGATTCAGAATTCCCCCAATTGTGTGTTTAATCAACAAATTAAGGAAAACATTATTATTATCTTTCAGTAAAGTTTTAACACTGATAAATGAGTCAGTGCGGTTTCATAACTGTTGAGTTCCGCAGTAGTTCAATTTTATTTTCTATAAAATTATATAAATTACGGCTTACAATAAAACAAAAGGAGTTTTAAAGGATTAATACATTAATGTATTGATTGTACCATTTATGTACAAATTATATAATAAAAGGTTTTAATTTGTTTCCTGTCCAGTTACAGTACTTTCAGATTATTACATTAGATACGGGACAGACCTTCTACGTCATTACTAGAACTTTGAATTTGATAGGATAGAAAATATTTTATGCAAAGAAGCCTACATTTAATATACATAACATATTAATATATATCTAAATATATTTGTTTATATTCTGTGTGTTCCATATATTTTTACAATTTCTAAAAAAAAGCAGGGTTGTTCTGCACAAATTGGAGCGGTCAATAGCATAGCATAAAAAAAATCTGGTAAAGTCTCGATAGTAAACTAATAATTAGGTAAAAGTAAAAATTATAAAAAGAAAAAAGATAGTTGTACATGATTAACATTAAAATAATAACAAAAAGTATATAACAACTATACATTTTAAGATTAAAACAATATCAATTAATATAACGAACAAAAATAAAATAGTAATATTTTAAAACCCGGTAAGACGTCACAATTAAAACTTTCCGAACGCTTCCAAAGATCGCTAGTGTCAACTAACTGACAAATGTCAAAACAATAACAAAAATATTAATTTATTTAAACCCGACATTGTATTAGTTTTTAAAGTAATGTAGCAAATGAAAGAGAATGCAGTGTAACACTAAATTTGTTTACAAATTATAAAGACACTATGCCGATCGCGAAGTGAACACAACTCTTTAAGCAACTAATTTACTTTACTACTTAGTTACCTTAAGAGCCCGGCGAGTTCTGGAAGATTGTTTATATTCCTGATTTGGGACAGAGGAATCAGTTGAAGTAGGAAATCTTTCAAGGAGCGGTTGTAACTCACTTAAAGAAATAATTTTTTTCATACTTTTATCCGGCAAGACTATGACTATATTTCCTTCTGAAGTCCAACAGTTCTTGATCCCAAAATGCCTGCGTGCAGTCATGAAAACCTCCTGCCGGGGCTTGGTGAGGAACTCAGATAATGTGCAACCACTTCCTTTGAGTGCAGTTTTCGAATTCCAAACAAGATTTCTATATTTTGAACCAAGAAACTTGACTAATATGGGACGTGGTCTGTCTCTTTTAGCGCCGAGTCGATGACAGATATCAATACTCCCTATTACTGAACCTGGCAGCTTCATGCGATCAAACATTACAGACTTCATTATGGATTCTGTCTTCTCATCGGTAGTCTCTTGTAAACCATGAAATAGGAGACTTTTACATCTTGATTTTGCTTCGTGTTTATCAAATCCTTCTGAACACAATTGCAACTGCTGCCGCAACATGGATAGTGTTTTCCAAACAAGATTCTTAAAGGCGGAGTATTCAACTGCAAGTCCTGGGAGATCCTTACAAGTGTCAGAAGAAGTTTTTGAAGCTTGTGAAAGTGCAAGTTCCTTGTCAAAGTGATGCATACAGGACTCAAACATATTGACAATGTCATCCATGTTCTTACGTAGTTGTGTGTGTAGATCCATTTGTGATATTTTCCAAAACTTGTTTGTTGTGAAAGTTTATTTATGCCAGGTATATAGAATTGCTTCTTGTACATTAAGTAAGGTTTTTTAATGTACATATGTAAAGTTTCACTATATAATGAAAATAAAAATCAGAGGACAAAAAACTATGTGTTGCTTAATGTACCAATCCCCTCAAAAAAAAGTATTTACTACACCCTAATTACCATTCGGATCCGTGAAGCCTTTTTTGAGTTATGAAATAGTTAAATGTTACGAATATTTATCATTAGATTTGAACATACATATTAATATAACAATACAAATGAACATTAAAGTGCTGTGAATTTCCTGTTAACAGATATTTAATGAACCTAATCACAGACAAACATCATAAAAAATTGGAGTTATAGAGTTCATCTTCTGCATTATGTTAACGACCACTCGCTGATGGAGTATTCTATTGGCAGACTAGGTACATTTAACTTAAGAACGTAAGACTAAGGAGATAGTTTTTATGTTAACAATGCATTGTTTTACCAATAAAACATTTTTTTATTAAATAAATCAATCATAGTTTTTTTTAAGAGAACCTTAATGTGGGTAGCACATTAAGAATTCATTCCAGTGTGATATCGCTTTATGAAATTCATTTCTTGTTTTAAGTTAAAGTTAATTTGCTCTCATTACTTAAACCACTACATCAATAAAACCGAATAACAGCATCCCATTTATTATTATCATTTTCGTATCAATATGTTAACTTCCGAGAAAAGATTGTAATTTACATAATAAAGTTTCTTAATAAATTCATTAAACAACTAAATAAAAGAAATACGAACCAACTTTATTATACATATTTGAAATCACTACAATTTGATTTATTTTGATATTTATAGTCACAAAGATCTCAAAACGGTATAAATATATTTTTAAGTTAATCATAAACATCATTCATATGTCTCAATACTACTAATTTTTTTTAAATATATCTTTAATATTAGTAATGAAATATGTACATTACATTTATTATAATCTCTTCTAATCAATAACAGAATCGAAATAAATAAAACAATTGTCAAAGCTCCTTTTTAAGGTAAAGTGAACTGTCTGTTAAACATCTGATCCAATAGGACTTTGTTACTATAATTATAATAAGTGAGTTAGAGAATTAATCATCAAATATCCTATGGTATACCCATAAACCTATAATGAATTAGGGAGAACTGTATTATGTGTGTATCAAGATTAATTTGAAAACTTTTTAAAACAATAATATAGATGTCGCCGCTGAGCCTTAAAGGTCTCATTATTAAATTATCTATTTGTTACATATTTACAAATTGTTTGTAAAATATTAAAATAATAAAATAGATAATAAAATATTAAAATAGATTTAAGACTACCCCGCTATCCTTTTATAAATGGATAGTGTTTTGATATATATTGTGGGTAAGTAATAATTTTTTGTCACGCCATGTCACGAGATCGTGCGATATACCTAGTAGTTTTCCGGAATCGAGTCAAACGATCAACTTTTTTGAGTACTTGTATAAATGACGGACAACCCGCTTCGACGCTTTACTTTGTATCTAGTGCTTGAGTTGGACAGTGATAGTGGTACGTGATAAGAACATATTGCTGTTGTACTGTGAGTAATTATAAATGTTTCTTTATTCTTTTAGAAACTTTTAGTAATTAATTATTTCTGTTATTTCATAATCAAATATTGAATCCGTTTCAACGCTGGAAAGTGTTCCTTGCTTTCTTACAATCACGCGCACTACCCTCAGAATTTTGTTTATATTGAATTTTATTTTTTGTCCTAGTATTATTAGTATATTAGTATTAGTGTATTAGATATATTTTGGTGTCCTTTATGTCCTATTTCCCGTTTAATGTAGGAAGGGCTGGTAGGTAGGTAGGGCTGGTAGGTAGGTAGGGCTGGTAGGTAGGTAGGGCTGGTAGGTAGGTAGGGATGGTAGGTAGGTAGGGCTGTTAGGTAGGTAGGGATGGTAGGTAGGTAGGGCTGTTAGGTCGATATTATTATGAGAAGCACTTTCGATTAAATTAGTTTTAGTTACTTAGTTTTTTTAGTTATTTTCTTTTTCTTTCATATTATTGCCATTTTTAATGTCTCCTTTCACTTTAGTTTACCATGTGATATGTTTTATTCGTTCCGAGGATAAGTCCGCCTTTGTGCAATTTTTTTTCTTGTTATACTTTGAGCTTTGTACGGTAGGTAGGTAGGTAGGGCTGGTAGGTAGGTAGGGCTGGTAGGTAGGTAGGGCTGATAGGTAGGTAGGGCTGGTAGGTAGGTAGGGATGGTAGGTAGGTAGGGCTGTTAGGTAGGTAGGGATGGTAGGTAGGTAGGGCTGTTAGGTAGGTAGGGATGGTAGGTAGGTAGGGCTGTTAGGTAGATATTATTATGAGAAGCACTTTCGATTAAATTAGTTTTAGTTACTTAGTTTTTTATAGTTATTTTCCTTTTCTTTCATATTATTGCCATTTTTAATGTGTCCTTTCACTTTAGTTTACCATGTGATATGTTTTATTTGTTCCGGGGATAAGTCCGCCTTTGTGCAATTTTTTTTTCTTTTTATACTTTGAGCTTTGTACGATAGGTAGGTAGGTAGGTAGGTAGGGCTGGTAGGTAGGTAGGGATGGTAGGTAGGTAGGGCTGGTAGGTAGGTAGGGCTGTTAGGTAGGTAGGGATGGTAGGTAGGTAGGGCTGTTAGGTCGATATTATTATGAGAAGCACTTTCGATTAAATTAGTTTTAGTTACTTAGTTTTTTTAGTTATTTTCTTTTTCTTTCATATTATTGCCATTTTTAATGTCTCCTTTCACTTTAGTTTACCATGTGATATATTTTATTTGTTCCGAGGATAAGTCCGCCTTTGTGCAATTTTTTTTTCTTGTTATACTTTGAGCTTTGTACGGTAGGTAGGTAGGTAGGGCTGGTAGGTAGGTAGGGCTGGTAGGTAGGTAGGGATGTTAGGTAGGTAGGGATGGTAGGTAGGTAGGGATGGTAGGTAGGTAGGGATGGCAGGTAGGTAGGGATGGTAGGTAGGTAGGGATGGTAGGTAGATAGAGCTGTTAGGTAGATATTATTATGAGAAGCACTTTCGATTAAATAAGTTTAAGTTACTTAGTTTTTTATAGTTATTTTCTTTTTCTTTCATATTATTGCCATTTTTAATGTGTCCTTTCACTTTAGTTTACTATGTGATATGTTTTATTTGTTCCGGGGATAAGTCCGCCTTTGTGCAATTTTTTTTTCTTGTTATACTTTGAGCTTTGTACGATAGGTAGGTAGGTAGGTAGGTAGGGCTGGTAGGTAGGTAGGGCTGGTAGGTAGGTAGGGATGTTAGGTAGGTAGGGATGGTAGGTAGGTAGGGCTGGTAGGTAGGTAGGGATGGTAGGTAGGTAGGGCTGTTAGGTAGGTAGGGATGGTAGGTAGGTAGGGCTGTTAGGTCGATATTATTATGAGAAGCACTTTCGATTAAATTAGTTTTAGTTACTTAGTTTTTTATAGTTATTTTCTTTTTCTTTCATTTTATTGCTATTTTTAATGTCTCCTTTCACTTTAGTTTACCATGTGATGTTTTATTTGTTCCGAGGATAAGTCCGCCTTTGTGCAATTTTGTTTTTCTTGTTATACTTTGAGCTTTGTACGGTAGGTAGGTAGGTAGGGCTGGTAGGTAGGTAGGGCTGGTAGGTAGGTAGGGCTGGTAGGTAGGTAGGGATGTTAGGTAGGTAGGGATGGTAGGTAGGTAGGGCTGTTAGGTAGGTAGGGATGGTAGGTAGGTAGGGCTGTTAGGTAGATATTATTATGAGAAGCACTTTCGATTCAATTAGTTTTAGTTACTTAGTTTTTTATAGTTATTTTCTTTTTCTTTCATTTTTTTGCCATTTTTAATGTCTCCTTTCACTTTAGTTTACCATGTGATATGTTTTATTTGTTCCGAGGATAAGTCCGCCTTTGTGCAATTTTTTTTTCTTGTTTTACTTTGAGCTTTGTACGGTAGGTAGGTAGGTAGGGCTGGTAGGTAGGTAGGGCTGGTAGGAAGGTAGGGCTGGTAGGTAGGTAGGGCTGGTAGGTAGGTAGGTAGGGCTGGTAGGTAGGTAGGGATGTTAGGTAGGTAGGGATGTTAGGTAGGTAGGGATGGTAGGTAGGTAGGGCTGTTAGGTAGGTAGGGATAGTAGGTAGGTAGGGCTGTTAGGTCGATATTATTATGAGAAGCACTTTCGATTAAATTAGTTTTAGTTACTTAATTTTTTTATAGTTATTTTTTTTTCTTTCATATTATTGCCATTTTTAATGTCTCCTTTCACTTTAGTTTACCATGTGATATGTTTTATTTGTTCCGAGGATAAGTCCGCCTATGTGCAATTTTTTTTTCTTGTTTTACTTTGAGCTTTGTACGGTAGGTAGGTAGGTAGGTCTGGTAGGTAGGTAGGGCTGGTAGGTAGGTAGGGCTGGTAGGTAGGTAGGGCTGGTAGGTAGGTAGGGCTGGTAGGTAGGTAGGGATGGTAGGTAGGTAGGGATGGTAGGTAGGTAGGGCTGTTAGGTAGGTAGGGATGGTAGGTAGGTAGGGCTGTTAGGTAGATATTATTATGAGAAGCACTTTCGATTAAATTAGTTTTAGTTACTTAGTTTTTTATAGTTATTTTCTTTTTCTTTCATATTATTGCCATTTTTAATGTCTCCTTTCACTTCAGTTTACCATGTGATATGTTTTATTCGTTCCGAGGATAAGTCCGCCTTTGTGCAATTTTTTTTTCTTGTTATACTTTGAGCTTTGTACGGTAGGTAGGTAGGTAGGGCTGGTAGGTAGGTAGGGCTGGTAGGTAGGTAGGGCTGGTAGGTAGGTAGGGCTGGTAGGTAGGTAGGGATGTTAGGTAGGTAGGGATGGTAGGTAGGTAGGGCTGGTAGGTAGGTAGAGCTGTTAGGTAGGTAGGGCTGTTAGGTAGGTAGGGCTGTTAGGTAGATATTATTATGAGAAGCACTTTCGATTAAATAAGTTTAAGTTACTTAGTTTTTTATAGTTATTTTCTTTTTCTTTCATATTATTGCCATTTTTAATGTGTCCTTTCACTTTAGTTTACTATGTGATATGTTTTATTTGTTCCGGGGATAAGTCCGCCTTTGTGCAATTTTTTTTTCTTGTTATACTTTGAGCTTTGTACGATAGGTAGGTAGGTAGGTAGGTAGGGCTGGTAGGTAGGTAGGGCTGGTAGGTAGGTAGGGCTGGTAGGTAGGTAGGGATGTTAGGTAGGTAGGGATGGTAGGTAGGTAGGGCTGGTAGGTAGGTAGGGATGGTAGGTAGGTAGGGCTGTTAGGTAGGTAGGGATGGTAGGTAGGTAGGGCTGTTAGGTCGATATTATTATGAGAAGCACTTTCGATTAAATTAGTTTTAGTTACTTAGTTTTTTATAGTTATTTTCTTTTTCTTTCATTTTATTGCCATTTTTAATGTCTCCTTTCACTTTAGTTTACCATGTGATATGTTTTATTTGTTCCGAGGATAAGTCCGCCTTTGTGCAATTTTTTTTTCTTGTTTTACTTTGAGCTTTGTACGGTAGGTAGGTAGGGCTGGTAGGTAGGTAGGGCTGGTAGGAAGGTAGGGCTGGTAGGTAGGTAGGGCTGGTAGGTAGGTAGGTAGGGCTGGTAGGTAGGTAGGGATGTTAGGTAGGTAGGGATGTTAGGTAGGTAGGGATGGTAGGTAGGTAGGGCTGGTAGGTAGGTAGGGCTGATAGGAAGGTAGGGCTGGTAGGTAGGTAGGGCTGGTAGGTAGGTAGGTAGGGCTGGTAGGTAGGTAGGGATGTTAGGTAGGTAGGGATGTTAGGTAGGTAGGGATGGTAGGTAGGTAGGGATGGTAGGTAGGTAGGGCTGTTAGGTAGGTAGGGCTGTTAGGTAGGTAGGGATGGTAGGTAGGTAGGGCTGTTAGGTAGATATTATTATGAGAAGCACTTTCGATTAAATTAGTTTTAGTTACTTAGTTTTTTATAGTTATTTTCTTTTTCTTTCATATTATTGCCATTTTTAATGTGTCCTTTCACTTTAGTTTACCATGTGATATGTTTTATTTGTTCCGGGAATAAGTCCGCCTTTGTGCAATTTTTTTTTCTTGTTATACTTTGAGCTTTGTACGATAGGTAGGTAGGTAGTTAGGTAGGGCTGGTAGGTAGGTAGGGCTGATAGGTAGGTAGGGATGTTAGGTAGATAGGGATGTTAGGTAGGTAGGGCTGGTAGGTAGGTAGGGATGGTAGGTAGGTAGGGCTGTTAGGTAGGTAGGGCTGTTAGGTAGGTAGGTAGGGCTGTTAGGTCAATATTATTATGAGAAGCACTTTCGATTAAATTAGTTTTAGTTACTTATTTTTTTAGTTATTTTCTTTTTCTTTCATATTATTGCCATTTTTAATGTCTCCTTTCACTTTAGTTTACCATGTGATACGGTTTATTTGTTCCGAGGATAAGTCCGCCTTTGTGCAATTTTTTTTTCTTGTTATACTTTGAGCTTTGTACGGTAGGTAGGTAGGTAGGGCTGGTAGGTAGGTAGGGCTGGTAGGTAGGTAGGGATGGTAGGTAGGTAGGGATGGTAGGTAGGTAGGGCTGTTAGGTAGGTAGGGCTGTTAGGTAGGTAGGGATGGTAGGTAGGTAGGGCTGTTAGGTAGGTAGGGATGGTAGGTAGGTAGGGCTGTTAGGTCGATATTATTATGAGAAGCACTTTCGATTAAATTAGTTTTAGTTACTTAGTTTTTTATAGTTATTTTTTTTTCTTTCATATTATTGCCATTTTTAATGTCTCCTTTCACTTTAGTTTACCATGTGATATGTTTTATTTGTTCCGAGGATAAGTCCGCCTATGTGCAATTTTTTTTTCTTGTTTTACTTTGAGCTTTGTACGGTAGGTAGGTAGGTAGGTCTGGTAGGTAGGTAGGGCTGGTAGGTAGGTAGGGCTGGTAGGTAGGTAGGGCTGGTAGGTAGGTAGGGCTAGTAGGTAGGTAGGGATGGTAGGTAGGTAGGGATGGTAGGTAGGTAGGGATGGTAGGTAGGTAGGGATGGTAGGTAGGTAGGGCTGTTAGGTAGGTAGGGATGGTAGGTAGGTAGGGCTGTTAGGTAGATATTATAATGAGAAGCACTTTCGATTAAATTAGTTTTAGTTACTTAGTTTTTTATAGTTATTTTCTTTTTCTTTCATATTATTGCCATTTTTAATGTCTCCTTTCACTTCAGTTTACCATGTGATATGTTTTATTCGTTCCGAGGATAAGTCCGCCTTTGTGCAATTTTTTTTTCTTGTTATACTTTGAGCTTTGTACGGTAGGTAGGTAGGTAGGGCTGGTAGGTAGGTAGGGCTGGTAGGTAGGTAGGGCTGGTAGGTAGGTAGGGATGGTAGGTAGGTAGGGCTGTTAGGTAGGTAGCAATGGTAGGTAGGTAGGGCTGTTAGGTAGGTAGGGATGGTAGGTAGGTAGGGCTGTTAGGTAGATATTATTATGAGAAGCACTTTCGATTAAATTTGTTTTAGTTACTTAGTTTTTTATAGTTATTTTCTTTTTCTTTCATATTATTGCCATTTTTAATGTGTCCTTTCACTTTAGTTTACCATGTGATATGTTTTATTTGTTCCGGGGATAAGTCCGCCTTTGCGCAATTTTTTTTTCTTTTTATACTTTGAGCTTTGTACGATAGGTAGGTAGGTAGGTAGGTAGGGCTGGTAGGTAGGTAGGGCTGGTAGGTAGGTAGGGCTGGTAGGTAGGTAGGGCTGGTAGGTAGGTAGGGATGTTAGGTAGGTAGGGATGGTAGGTAGGTAGGGCTGGTAGGTAGGTAGAGCTGTTAGGTAGGTAGGGCTCTTAGGTAGGTAGGGCTGGTAGGTAGGTAGGGCTGTTAGGTCGATATTATTATGAGAAGCACTTTCGATTAAATTAGTTTTAGTTACTTAGTTTTTTTAGTTATTTTCTTTTTCTTTCATATTATTGCCATTTTTAATGTCTCCTTTCACTTTAGTTTACCATGTTATACGGTTTATTTGTTCCGAGGATAAGTCCGCCTTTGTGCAATTTTTTTTTCTTGTTATACTTTGAGCTTTGTACGGTAGGTAGGTAGGTAGGGCTGGTAGGTAGGTAGGGCTGGTAGGTAGGTAGGGATGGTAGGTAGGTAGGGATGGTAGGTAGGTAGGGATGGTAGGTAGGTAGGGCTGGTAGGTAGGTAGGGCTGGTAGGAAGGTAGGGCTGGTAGGTAGGTAGGGCTGGTAGGTAGGTAGGTAGGGCTGGTAGGTAGGTAGGGATGTTAGGTAGGTAGGGATGTTAGGTAGGTAGGGATGGTAGGTAGGTAGGGATGGTAGGTAGGTAGGGCTGTTAGGTAGGTAGGGCTGTTAGGTAGGTAGGGATGGTAGGTAGGTAGGGCTGTTAGGTAGATATTATTATGAGAAGCACTTTCGATTAAATTAGTTTTAGTTACTTAGTTTTTTATAGTTATTTTCTTTTTTTTTCATATTATTGCCATTTTTAATGTGTCCTTTCACTTTAGTTTACCATGTGATATGTTTTATTTGTTCCGGGAATAAGTCCGCCTTTGTGCAATTTTTTTTTCTTGTTATACTTTGAGCTTTGTACGATAGGTAGGTAGGTAGTTAGGTAGGGCTGGTAGGTAGGTAGGGCTGATAGGTAGGTAGGGATGTTAGGTAGATAGGGATGTTAGGTAGGTAGGGCTGGTAGGTAGGTAGGGATGGTAGGTAGGTAGGGCTGTTAGGTAGGTAGGGCTGTTAGGTAGGTAGGTAGGGCTGTTAGGTCGATATTATTATGAGAAGCACTTTCGATTAAATTAGTTTTAGTTACTTAGTTTTTTTAGTTATTTTCTTTTTCTTTCATATTATTGCCATTTTTAATGTCTCCTTTCACTTTAGTTTACCATGTGATACGGTTTATTTGTTCCGAGGATAAGTCCGCCTTTGTGCAATTTTTTTTTCTTGTTATACTTTGAGTTTTGTACGGTAGGTAGGTAGGTAGGGCTGGTAGGTAGGTAGGGATGGTAGGTAGGTAGGGATGGTAGGTAGGTAGGGCTGTTAGGTAGGTAGGGCTGTTAGGTAGGTAGGGATGGTAGGTAGGTAGGGCTGTTAGGTAGGTAGGGATAGTAGGTAGGTAGGGCTGTTAGGTCGATATTATTATGAGAAGCACTTTCGATTAAATTAGTTTTAGTTACTTAGTTTTTTATAGTTATTTTTTTTTCTTTCATATTATTGCCATTTTTAATGTCTCCTTTCACTTTAGTTTACCATGTGATATGTTTTATTTGTTCCGAGGATAAGTCCGCCTATGTGCAATTTTTTTTTCTTGTTTTACTTTGAGCTTTGTACGGTAGGTAGGTAGGTAGGTCTGGTAGGTAGGTAGGGCTGGTAGGTAGGTAGGGCTGGTAGGTAGGTAGGGCTGGTAGGTAGGTAGGGCTGGTAGGTAGGTAGGGCTGGTAGGTAGGTAGGGATGGTAGGTAGGTAGGGATGGTAGGTAGTTAGGGCTGTTAGGTAGGTAGGGATGGTAGGTAGGTAGGGCTGTTAGGTAGATATTATTATGAGAAGCACTTTCGATTAAATTAGTTTTAGTTACTTAGTTTTTTATAGTTATTTTCTTTTTCTTTCATATTATTGCCATTTTTAATGTCTCCTTTCACTTCAGTTTACCATGTGATATGTTTTATTCGTTCCGAGGATAAGTCCGCCTTTGTGCAATTTTTTTTTCTTGTTATACTTTGAGCTTTGTACGGTAGGTAGGTAGGTAGGGCTGGTAGGTAGGTAGGGCTGGAAGGTAGGTAGGGCTGGTAGGTAGGTAGGGCTGGTAGGTAGGTAAAGATGGTAGGTAGGTAGGGATGTTAGGTAGGTAGGGATGGTAGGTAGGTAGGGCTGGTAGGTAGGTAGAGCTGTTAGGTAGGTAGGGCTGTTAGGTAGGTAGGGCTGGTAGGTAGGTAGGGCTGTTAGGTCGATATTATTATGAGAAGCACTTTCGATTAAATTAGTTTTAGTTACTTAGTTTTTTTAGTTATTTACTTTTTCTTTCATATTATTGCCATTTTTAATGTCTCCTTTCACTTTAGTTTACCATGTTATACGGTTTATTTGTTCCGAGGATAAGTCCGCCTTTGTGCAATTTTTTTTTCTTGTTATACTTTGAGCTTTGTACGGTAGGTAGGTAGGTAGGGCTGGTAGGTAGGTAGGGATGGTAGGTAGGTAGGGATGGTAGGTAGGTAGGGATGGTAGGTAGGTAGGGCTGGTAGGTAGGTAGGGCTGGTAGGAAGGTAGGGCTAGTAGGAAGGTAGGGATGGTAGGTAGGTAGGGATGGTAGGTAGGTAAGGCTGTTAGGTAGGTAGGGCTGTTAGGTAGGTAGGGATGGTAGGTAGGTAAGGCTGTTAGGTAGATATTATTATGAGAAGCACTTTCGATTAAATTAGTTTTAGTTACTTAGTTTTTTTAGTTATTTTCTTTTTCTTTCATATTATTGCCATTTTTAATGTCTCCTTTCACTTTAGTTTACCATGTGATATATTTTATTTGTTCCGAGGATAAGTCCGCCTTTGTGCAATTTTTTTTTCTTGTTATACTTTGAGCTTTGTACGGTAGGTAGGTAGGTAGGGCTGGTAGGTAGGTAGGGCTGGTAGGTAGGTAGGGATGTTAGGTAGGTAGGGATGGTAGGTAGGTAGGGATGGTAGGTAGGTAGGGATGGCAGGTAGGTAGGGATGGTAGGTAGGTAGGGATGGTAGGTAGATAGAGCTGTTAGGTAGATATTATTATGAGAAGCACTTTCGATTAAATAAGTTTAAGTTACTTAGTTTTTTATAGTTATTTTCTTTTTCTTTCATATTATTGCCATTTTTAATGTGTCCTTTCACTTTAGTTTACTATGTGATATGTTTTATTTGTTCCGGGGATAAGTCCGCCTTTGTGCAATTTTTTTTTCTTGTTATACTTTGAGCTTTGTACGATAGGTAGGTAGGTAGGTAGGTAGGGCTGGTAGGTAGGTAGGGCTGGTAGGTAGGTAGGGCTGGTAGGTAGGTAGGGATGTTAGGTAGGTAGGGATGGTAGGTAGGTAGGGCTGGTAGGTAGGTAGGGATGGTAGGTAGGTAGGGCTGTTAGGTAGGTAGGGATGGTAAGTAGGTAGGGCTGTTAGGTCGATATTATTATGAGAAGCAATTTCGATTAAATTAGTTTTAGTTACTTAGTTTTTTATAGTTATTTTCTTTTTCTTTCATTTTATTGCCATTTTTAATGTCTCCTTTCACTTTAGTTTACCATGTGATATGTTTTATTTGTTCCGAGGATAAGTCCGCCTTTGTGCAATTTTTTTTTCTTGTTTTACTTTGAGCTTTGTACGGTAGGTAGGTAGGGCTGGTAGGTAGGTAGGGCTGGTAGGAAGGTAGGGCTGGTAGGTAGGTAGGGCTGGTAGGTAGGTAGGTAGGGCTGGTAGGTAGGTAGGGATGTTAGGTAGGTAGGGATGTTAGGTAGGTAGGGATGGTAGGTAGGTAGGGCTGGTAGGTAGGTAGGGCTGGTAGGTAGGTAGGTAGGGCTGGTAGGTAGGTAGGGATGTTAGGTAGGTAGGTAGGGCTGGTAGGTAGGTAGGGATGTTAGGTAGGTAGGGATGTTAGGTAGGTAGGGATGGTAGGTAGGTAGGGATGGTAGGTAGGTAGGGCTGTTAGGTAGGTAGGGCTGTTAGGTAGGTAGGGATGGTAGGTAGGTAGGGCTGTTAGGTAGATATTATTATGAGAAGCACTTTCGATTAAATTAGTTTTAGTTACTTAGTTTTTTATAGTTATTTTCTTTTTCTTTCATATTATTGCCATTTTTAATGTGTCCTTCACTTTAGTTTACCATGTGATACGGTTTATTTGTTCCGAGGATAAGTCCGCCTTTGTGCAATTTTTTTTTCTTGTTATACTTTGAGCTTTGTACGGTAGGTAGGTAGGTAGGGCTGGTAGGTAGGTAGGGCTGGTAGGTAGGTAGGGCTGGTAGGTAGGTAGGGCTGGTAGGTAGGTAGGGCTAGTAGGTAGGTAGGGATGGTAGGTAGGTAGGGATGGTAGGTAGGTAGGGATGGTAGGTAGGTAGGGATGGTAGGTAGGTAGGGCTGTTAGGTAGGTAGGGATGGTAGGTAGGTAGGGCTGTTAGGTAGATATTATAATGAGAAGCACTTTCGATTAAATTAGTTTTAGTTACTTAGTTTTTTATAGTTATTTTCTTTTTCTTTCATATTATTGCCATTTTTAATGTCTCCTTTCACTTCAGTTTACCATGTGATATGTTTTATTCGTTCCGAGGATAAGTCCGCCTTTGTGCAATTTTTTTTTCTTGTTATACTTTGAGCTTTGTACGGTAGGTAGGTAGGTAGGGCTGGTAGGTAGGTAGGGCTGGTAGGTAGGTAGGGCTGGTAGGTAGGTAGGGATGGTAGGTAGGTAGGGCTGTTAGGTAGGTAGCAATGGTAGGTAGGTAGGGCTGTTAGGTAGGTAGGGATGGTAGGTAGGTAGGGCTGTTAGGTAGATATTATTATGAGAAGCACTTTCGATTAAATTTGTTTTAGTTACTTAGTTTTTTATAGTTATTTTCTTTTTCTTTCATATTATTGCCATTTTTAATGTGTCCTTTCACTTTAGTTTACCATGTGATATGTTTTATTTGTTCCGGGGATAAGTCCGCCTTTGCGCAATTTTTTTTTCTTTTTATACTTTGAGCTTTGTACGATAGGTAGGTAGGTAGGTAGGTAGGGCTGGTAGGTAGGTAGGGCTGGTAGGTAGGTAGGGCTGGTAGGTAGGTAGGGCTGGTAGGTAGGTAGGGATGTTAGGTAGGTAGGGATGGTAGGTAGGTAGGGCTGGTAGGTAGGTAGAGCTGTTAGGTAGGTAGGGCTCTTAGGTAGGTAGGGCTGGTAGGTAGGTAGGGCTGTTAGGTCGATATTATTATGAGAAGCACTTTCGATTAAATTAGTTTTAGTTACTTAGTTTTTTTAGTTATTTTCTTTTTCTTTCATATTATTGCCATTTTTAATGTCTCCTTTCACTTTAGTTTACCATGTTATACGGTTTATTTGTTCCGAGGATAAGTCCGCCTTTGTGCAATTTTTTTTTTTTTTTTTTTTTTTTTTTTTCTTGTTATACTTTGAGCTTTGTACGGTAGGTAGGTAGGTAGGGCTGGTAGGTAGGTAGGGCTGGTAGGTAGGTAGGGATGGTAGGTAGGTAGGGATGGTAGGTAGGTAGGGATGGTAGGTAGGTAGGGCTGGTAGGTAGGTAGGGCTGGTAGGAAGGTAGGGCTGGTAGGTAGGTAGGGCTGGTAGGTAGGTAGGTAGGGCTGGTAGGTAGGTAGGGCTGATAGGTAGGTAGGGATGTTAGGTAGATAGGGATGTTAGGTAGGTAGGGCTGGTAGGTAGGTAGGGATGGTAGGTAGGTAGGGCTGTTAGGTAGGTAGGGCTGTTAGGTAGGTAGGTAGGGCTGTTAGGTCGATATTATTATGAGAAGCACTTTCGATTAAATTAGTTTTAGTTACTTAGTTTTTTTAGTTATTTTCTTTTTCTTTCATATTATTGCCATTTTTAATGTCTCCTTTCACTTTAGTTTACCATGTGATACGGTTTATTTGTTCCGAGGATAAGTCCGCCTTTGTGCAATTTTTTTTTCTTGTTATACTTTGAGTTTTGTACGGTAGGTAGGTAGGTAGGGCTGGTAGGTAGGTAGGGATGGTAGGTAGGTAGGGATGGTAGGTAGGTAGGGCTGTTAGGTAGGTAGGGATGTTAGGTAGGTAGGGATGGTAGGTAGGTAGGGCTGTTAGGTAGGTAGGGATAGTAGGTAGGTAGGGCTGTTAGGTCGATATTATTATGAGAAGCACTTTCGATTAAATTAGTTTTAGTTACTTAGTTTTTTATAGTTATTTTTTTTTCTTTCATATTATTGCCATTTTTAATGTCTCCTTTCACTTTAGTTTACCATGTGATATGTTTTATTTGTTCCGAGGATAAGTCCGCCTATGTGCAATTTTTTTTTCTTGTTTTACTTTGAGCTTTGTACGGTAGGTAGGTAGGTAGGTCTGGTAGGTAGGTAGGGCTGGTAGGTAGGTAGGGCTGGTAGGTAGGTAGGGCTGGTAGGTAGGTAGGGCTGGTAGGTAGGTAGGGCTGGTAGGTAGGTAGGGATGGTAGGTAGGTAGGGATGGTAGGTAGGTAGGGATGGTAGGTAGTTAGGGCTGTTAGGTAGGTAGGGATGGTAGGTAGGTAGGGCTGTTAGGTAGATATTATTATGAGAAGCACTTTCGATTAAATTAGTTTTAGTTACTTAGTTTTTTATAGTTATTTTCTTTTTCTTTCATATTATTGCCATTTTTAATGTCTCCTTTCACTTCAGTTTACCATGTGATATGTTTTATTCGTTCCGAGGATAAGTCCGCCTTTGTGCAATTTTTTTTTCTTGTTATACTTTGAGCTTTGTACGGTAGGTAGGTAGGTAGGGCTGGTAGGTAGGTAGGGCTGGAAGGTAGGTAGGGCTGGTAGGTAGGTAGGGCTGGTAGGTAGGTAAAGATGGTAGGTAGGTAGGGATGTTAGGTAGGTAGGGATGGTAGGTAGGTAGGGCTGGTAGGTAGGTAGAGCTGTTAGGTAGGTAGGGCTGTTAGGTAGGTAGGGCTGGTAGGTAGGTAGGGCTGTTAGGTCGATATTATTATGAGAAGCACTTTCGATTAAATTAGTTTTAGTTACTTAGTTTTTTTAGTTATTTACTTTTTCTTTCATATTATTGCCATTTTTAATGTCTCCTTTCACTTTAGTTTACCATGTTATACGGTTTATTTGTTCCGAGGATAAGTCCGCCTTTGTGCAATTTTTTTTTCTTGTTATACTTTGAGCTTTGTACGGTAGGTAGGTAGGTAGGGCTGGTAGGTAGGTAGGGATGGTAGGTAGGTAGGGATGGTAGGTAGGTAGGGATGGTAGGTAGGTAGGGCTGGTAGGTAGGTAGGGCTGGTAGGAAGGTAGGGCTAGTAGGAAGGTAGGGATGGTAGGTAGGTAGGGATGGTAGGTAGGTAAGGCTGTTAGGTAGGTAGGGCTGTTAGGTAGGTAGGGATGGTAGGTAGGTAAGGCTGTTAGGTAGATATTATTATGAGAAGCACTTTCGATTAAATTAGTTTTAGTTACTTAGTTTTTTTAGTTATTTTCTTTTTCTTTCATATTATTGCCATTTTTAATGTCTCCTTTCACTTTAGTTTACCATGTGATATATTTTATTTGTTCCGAGGATAAGTCCGCCTTTGTGCAATTTTTTTTTCTTGTTATACTTTGAGCTTTGTACGGTAGGTAGGTAGGTAGGGCTGGTAGGTAGGTAGGGCTGGTAGGTAGGTAGGGATGTTAGGTAGGTAGGGATGGTAGGTAGGTAGGGATGGTAGGTAGGTAGGGATGGTAGGTAGGTAGGGATGGTAGGTAGGTAGGGATGGTAGGTAGATAGAGCTGTTAGGTAGATATTATTATGAGAAGCACTTTCGATTAAATAAGTTTAAGTTACTTAGTTTTTTATAGTTATTTTCTTTTTCTTTCATATTATTGCCATTTTTAATGTGTCCTTTCACTTTAGTTTACTATGTGATATGTTTTATTTGTTCCGGGGATAAGTCCGCCTTTGTGCAATTTTTTTTTCTTGTTATACTTTGAGCTTTGTACGATAGGTAGGTAGGTAGGTAGGTAGGGCTGGTAGGTAGGTAGGGCTGGTAGGTAGGTAGGGCTGGTAGGTAGGTAGGGATGTTAGGTAGGTAGGGATGGTAGGTAGGTAGGGCTGGTAGGTAGGTAGGGATGGTAGGTAGGTAGGGCTGTTAGGTAGGTAGGGATGGTAAGTAGGTAGGGCTGTTAGGTCGATATTATTATGAGAAGCAATTTCGATTAAATTAGTTTTAGTTACTTAGTTTTTTATAGTTATTTTCTTTTTCTTTCATTTTATTGCCATTTTTAATGTCTCCTTTCACTTTAGTTTACCATGTGATATGTTTTATTTGTTCCGAGGATAAGTCCGCCTTTGTGCAATTTTTTTTTCTTGTTTTACTTTGAGCTTTGTACGGTAGGTAGGTAGGGCTGGTAGGTAGGTAGGGCTGGTAGGAAGGTAGGGCTGGTAGGTAGGTAGGGCTGGTAGGTAGGTAGGTAGGGCTGGTAGGTAGGTAGGGATGTTAGGTAGGTAGGGATGTTAGGTAGGTAGGGATGGTAGGTAGGTAGGGCTGGTAGGTAGGTAGGGCTGGTAGGTAGGTAGGGCTGGTAGGTAGGTAGGGCTGGTAGGTAGGTAGGTAGGGCTGGTAGGTAGGTAGGGATGTTAGGTAGGTAGGGATGTTAGGTAGGTAGGGATGGTAGGTAGGTAGGGATGGTAGGTAGGTAGGGCTGTTAGGTAGGTAGGGCTGTTAGGTAGGTAGGGATGGTAGGTAGGTAGGGCTGTTAGGTAGATATTATTATAAGAAGCACTTTCGATTAAATTAGTTTTAGTTACTTAGTTTTTTATAGTTATTTTCTTTTTCTTTCATATTATTGCCATTTTTAATGTGTCCTTCACTTTAGTTTACCATGTGATACGGTTTATTTGTTCCGAGGATAAGTCCGCCTTTGTGCAATTTTTTTTTCTTGTTATACTTTGAGCTTTGTACGGTAGGTAGGTAGGTAGGGCTGGTAGGTAGGTAGGGCTGGTAGGTAGGTAGGGATGGTAGGTAGGTAGGGATGGTAGGTAGGTAGGGCTGTTAGGTAGGTAGGGCTGTTAGGTAGGTAGGGATGGTAGGTAGGTAGGGCTGTTAGGTAGGTAGGGATGGTAGGTAGGTAGGGCTGTTAGGTCGATATTATTATGAGAAGCACTTTCGATTAAATTAGTTTTAGTTACTTAGTTTTTTATAGTTATTTTTTTTTCTTTCATATTATTGCCATTTTTAATGTCTCCTTTCACTTTAGTTTACCATGTGATATGTTTTATTTGTTCCGAGGATAAGTCCGCCTATGTGCAATTTTTTTTTCTTGTTTTACTTTGAGCTTTGTACGGTAGGTAGGTAGGTAGGGCTGGTAGGTAGGTAGGGCTGGTAGGTAGGTAGGGCTGGTAGGTAGGTAGGGCTGGTAGGTAGGTAGGGCTGGTAGGTAGGTAGGGCTAGTAGGTAGGTAGGGATGGTAGGTAGGTAGGGATGGTAGGTAGGTAGGGATGGTAGGTAGGTAGGGCTGTTAGGTAGGTAGGGATGGTAGGTAGGTAGGGCTGTTAGGTAGATATTATTATGAGAAGCACTTTCGATTAAATTAGTTTTAGTTACTTAGTTTTTTATAGTTATTTTCTTTTTCTTTCATATTATTGCCATTTTTAATGTCTCCTTTCACTTCAGTTTACCATGTGATATGTTTTATTCGTTCCGAGGATAAGTCCGCCTTTGTGCAATTTTTTTTTCTTGTTATACTTTGAGCTTTGTACGGTAGGTAGGTAGGTAGGGCTGGTAGGTAGGTAGGGCTGGTAGGTAGGTAGGGCTGGTAGGTAGGTAGGGATGGTAGGTAGGTAGGGCTGTTAGGTAGGTAGCAATGGTAGGTAGGTAGGGCTGTTAGGTAGGTAGGGATGGTAGGTAGGTAGGGCTGTTAGGTAGATATTATTATGAGAAGCACTTTCGATTAAATTTGTTTTAGTTACTTAGTTTTTTATAGTTATTTTCTTTTTCTTTCATATTATTGCCATTTTTAATGTGTCCTTTCACTTTAGTTTACCATGTGATATGTTTTATTTGTTCCGGGAATAAGTCCGCCTTTGTGCAATTTTTTTTTCTTGTTATACTTTGAGCTTTGTACGATAGGTAGGTAGGTAGTTAGGTAGGGCTGGTAGGTAGGTAGGGCTGATAGGTAGGTAGGGATGTTAGGTAGATAGGGATGTTAGGTAGGTAGGGCTGGTAGGTAGGTAGGGATGGTAGGTAGGTAGGGCTGTTAGGTAGGTAGGGCTGTTAGGTAGGTAGGTAGGGCTGTTAGGTCAATATTATTATGAGAAGCACTTTCGATTAAATTAGTTTTAGTTACTTAGTTTTTTTAGTTATTTTCTTTTTCTTTCATATTATTGCCATTTTTAATGTCTCCTTTCACTTTAGTTTACCATGTGATACGGTTTATTTGTTCCGGGAATAAGTCCGCCTTTGTGCAATTTTTTTTTCTTGTTATACTTTGAGCTTTGTACGATAGGTAGGTAGGTAGTTAGGTAGGGCTGGTAGGTAGGTAGGTAGGGCTGGTAGGTAGGTAGGGATGTTAGGTAGGTAGGGATGTTAGGTAGGTAGGGATGGTAGGTAGGTAGGGATGGTAGGTAGGTAGGGCTGTTAGGTAGGTAGGGCTGTTAGGTAGGTAGGGATGGTAGGTAGGTAGGGCTGTTAGGTAGATATTATTATGAGAAGCACTTTCGATTAAATTAGTTTTAGTTACTTAGTTTTTTATAGTTATTTTCTTTTTCTTTCATATTATTGCCATTTTTAATGTGTCCTTCACTTTAGTTTACCATGTGATACGGTTTATTTGTTCCGAGGATAAGTCCGCCTTTGTGCAATTTTTTTTTCTTGTTATACTTTGAGCTTTGTACGGTAGGTAGGTAGGTAGGGCTGGTAGGTAGGTAGGGCTGGTAGGTAGGTAGGGATGGTAGGTAGGTAGGGATGGTAGGTAGGTAGGGCTGTTAGGTAGGTAGGGCTGTTAGGTAGGTAGGGATGGTAGGTAGGTAGGGCTGTTAGGTAGGTAGGGATGGTAGGTAGGTAGGGCTGTTAGGTCGATATTATTATGAGAAGCACTTTCGATTAAATTAGTTTTAGTTACTTAGTTTTTTATAGTTATTTTTTTTTCTTTCATATTATTGCCATTTTTAATGTCTCCTTTCACTTTAGTTTACCATGTGATATGTTTTATTTGTTCCGAGGATAAGTCCGCCTATGTGCAATTTTTTTTTCTTGTTTTACTTTGAGCTTTGTACGGTAGGTAGGTAGGTAGGTCTGGTAGGTAGGTAGGGCTGGTAGGTAGGTAGGGCTGGTAGGTAGGTAGGGCTGGTAGGTAGGTAGGGCTGGTAGGTAGGTAGGGCTAGTAGGTAGGTAGGGATGGTAGGTAGGTAGGGATGGTAGGTAGGTAGGGATGGTAGGTAGGTAGGGCTGTTAGGTAGGTAGGGATGGTAGGTAGGTAGGGCTGTTAGGTAGATATTATTATGAGAAGCACTTTCGATTAAATTAGTTTTAGTTACTTAGTTTTTTATAGTTATTTTCTTTTTCTTTCATATTATTGCCATTTTTAATGTCTCCTTTCACTTCAGTTTACCATGTGATATGTTTTATTCGTTCCGAGGATAAGTCCGCCTTTGTGCAATTTTTTTTTCTTGTTATACTTTGAGCTTTGTACGGTAGGTAGGTAGGTAGGGCTGGTAGGTAGGTAGGGCTGGTAGGTAGGTAGGGCTGGTAGGTAGGTAGGGATGGTAGGTAGGTAGGGCTGTTAGGTAGGTAGCAATGGTAGGTAGGTAGGGCTGTTAGGTAGGTAGGGATGGTAGGTAGGTAGGGCTGTTAGGTAGATATTATTATGAGAAGCACTTTCGATTAAATTTGTTTTAGTTACTTAGTTTTTTATAGTTATTTTCTTTTTCTTTCATATTATTGCCATTTTTAATGTGTCCTTTCACTTTAGTTTACCATGTGATATGTTTTATTTGTTCCGGGAATAAGTCCGCCTTTGTGCAATTTTTTTTTCTTGTTATACTTTGAGCTTTGTACGATAGGTAGGTAGGTAGTTAGGTAGGGCTGGTAGGTAGGTAGGGCTGATAGGTAGGTAGGGATGTTAGGTAGATAGGGATGTTAGGTAGGTAGGGCTGGTAGGTAGGTAGGGATGGTAGGTAGGTAGGGCTGTTAGGTAGGTAGGGCTGTTAGGTAGGTAGGTAGGGCTGTTAGGTCAATATTATTATGAGAAGCACTTTCGATTAAATTAGTTTTAGTTACTTAGTTTTTTTAGTTATTTTCTTTTTCTTTCATATTATTGCCATTTTTAATGTCTCCTTTCACTTTAGTTTACCATGTGATACGGTTTATTTGTTCCGAGGATAAGTCCGCCTTTGTGCAATTTTTTTTTCTTGTTATACTTTGAGCTTTGTACGGTAGGTAGGTAGGTAGGGCTGGTAGGTAGGTAGGGCTGTTAGGTAGGTAGGGATGTTAGGTAGGTAGGGATGGTAGGTAGGTAGGGATGGTAGGTAGGTAGGGATGGCAGGTAGGTAGGGATGGTAGGTAGGTAGGGATGGTAGGTAGATAGAGCTGTTAGGTAGATATTATTATGAGAAGCACTTTCGATTAAATAAGTTTAAGTTACTTAGTTTTTTATAGTTATTTTCTTTTTCTTTCATATTATTGCCATTTTTAATGTGTCCTTTCACTTTAGTTTACTATGTGATATGTTTTATTTGTTCCGGGGATAAGTCCGCCTTTGTGCAATTTTTTTTTCTTGTTATACTTTGAGCTTTGTACGATAGGTAGGTAGGTAGGTAGGTAGGGCTGGTAGGTAGGTAGGGCTGGTAGGTAGGTAGGGCTGGTAGGTAGGTAGGGATGTTAGGTAGGTAGGGATGGTAGGTAGGTAGGGCTGGTAGGTAGGTAGGGATGGTAGGTAGGTAGGGCTGTTAGGTAGGTAGGGATGGTAAGTAGGTAGGGCTGTTAGGTCGATATTATTATGAGAAGCACTTTCGATTAAATTAGTTTTAGTTACTTAGTTTTTTATAGTTATTTTCTTTTTCTTTCATTTTATTGCCATTTTTAATGTCTCCTTTCACTTTAGTTTACCATGTGATATGTTTTATTTGTTCCGATTATAAGTCCGCCTTTGTGCAATTTTTTTTTCTTGTTTTACTTTGAGCTTTGTACGGTAGGTAGGTAGGGCTGGTAGGTAGGTAGGGCTGGTAGGAAGGTAGGGCTGGTAGGTAGGTAGGGCTGGTAGGTAGGTAGGTAGGGCTGGTAGGTAGGTAGGGATGTTAGGTAGGTAGGGATGTTAGGTAGGTAGGGATGGTAGGTAGGTAGGGCTGGTAGGTAGGTAGGGCTGGTAGGTAGGTAGGGCTGGTAGGTAGGTAGGGCTGGTAGGTAGGTAGGTAGGGCTGGTAGGTAGGTAGGGATGTTAGGTAGGTAGGGATGTTAGGTAGGTAGGGATGGTAGGTAGGTAGGGATGGTAGGTAGGTAGGGCTGTTAGGTAGGTAGGGCTGTTAGGTAGGTAGGGATGGTAGGTAGGTAGGGCTGTTAGGTAGATATTATTATGAGAAGCACTTTCGATTAAATTAGTTTTAGTTACTTAGTTTTTTATAGTTATTTTCTTTTTCTTTCATATTATTGCCATTTTTAATGTGTCCTTCACTTTAGTTTACCATGTGATATGTTTTATTTGTTCCGGGAATAAGTCCGCCTTTGTGCAATTTTTTTTTCTTGTTATACTTTGAGCTTTGTACGATAGGTAGGTAGGTAGTTAGGTAGGGCTGGTAGGTAGGTAGGGCTGATAGGTAGGTAGGGATGTTAGGTAGATAGGGATGTTAGGTAGGTAGGGCTGGTAGGTAGGTAGGGATGGTAGGTAGGTAGGGCTGTTAGGTAGGTAGGGCTGTTAGGTAGGTAGGTAGGGCTGTTAGGTCAATATTATTATGAGAAGCACTTTCGATTAAATTAGTTTTAGTTACTTAGTTTTTTTAGTTATTTTCTTTTTCTTTCATATTATTGCCATTTTTAATGTCTCCTTTCACTTTAGTTTACCATGTGATACGGTTTATTTGTTCCGAGGATAAGTCCGCCTTTGTGCAATTTTTTTTTCTTGTTATACTTTGAGCTTTGTACGGTAGGTAGGTAGGTAGGGCTGGTAGGTAGGTAGGGCTGGTAGGTAGGTAGGGATGGTAGGTAGGTAGGGATGGTAGGTAGGTAGGGCTGTTAGGTAGGTAGGGATGGTAGGTAGGTAGGGCTGTTAGGTAGGTAGGGATGGTAGGTAGGTAGGGCTGTTAGGTCGATATTATTATGAGAAGCACTTTCGATTAAATTAGTTTTAGTTACTTAGTTTTTTATAGTTATTTTTTTTTCTTTCATATTATTGCCATTTTTAATGTCTCCTTTCACTTTAGTTTACCATGTGATATGTTTTATTTGTTCCGAGGATAAGTCCGCCTATGTGCAATTTTTTTTTCTTGTTTTACTTTGAGCTTTGTACGGTAGGTAGGTAGGTAGGTCTGGTAGGTAGGTAGGGCTGGTAGGTAGGTAGGGCTGGTAGGTAGGTAGGGCTGGTAGGTAGGTAGGGCTGGTAGGTAGGTAGGGCTTGTAGGTAGGTAGGGATGGTAGGTAGGTAGGGATGGTAGGTAGGTAGGGATGGTAGGTAGGTAGGGCTGTTAGGTAGGTAGGGATGGTAGGTAGGTAGGGCTGTTAGGTAGATATTATTATGAGAAGCACTTTCGATTAAATTAGTTTTAGTTACTTAGTTTTTTATAGTTATTTTCTTTTTCTTTCATATTATTGCCATTTTTAATGTCTCCTTTCACTTCAGTTTACCATGTGATATGTTTTATTCGTTCCGAGGATAAGTCCGCCTTTGTGCAATTTTTTTTTCTTGTTATACTTTGAGCTTTGTACGGTAGGTAGGTAGGTAGGGCTGGTAGGTAGGTAGGGCTGGTAGGTAGGTAGGGCTGGTAGGTAGGTAGGGATGGTAGGTAGGTAGGGCTGTTAGGTAGGTAGCAATGGTAGGTAGGTAGGGCTGTTAGGTAGGTAGGGATGGTAGGTAGGTAGGGCTGTTAGGTAGATATTATTATGAGAAGCACTTTCGATTAAATTTGTTTTAGTTACTTAGTTTTTTATAGTTATTTTCTTTTTCTTTCATATTATTGCCATTTTTAATGTGTCCTTTCACTTTAGTTTACCATGTGATATGTTTTATTTGTTCCGGGAATAAGTCCGCCTTTGTGCAATTTTTTTTTCTTGTTATACTTTGAGCTTTGTACGATAGGTAGGTAGGTAGTTAGGTAGGGCTGGTAGGTAGGTAGGGCTGATAGGTAGGTAGGGATGTTAGGTAGATAGGGATGTTAGGTAGGTAGGGCTGGTAGGTAGGTAGGGCTGGTAGGTAGGTAGGGCTGGTAGGTAGGTAGGGCTGTTAGGTAGGTAGGTAGGGCTGTTAGGTCAATATTATTATGAGAAGCACTTTCGATTAAATTAGTTTTAGTTACTTAGTTTTTTTAGTTATTTTCTTTTTCTTTCATATTATTGCCATTTTTAATGTCTCCTTTCACTTTAGTTTACCATGTGATACGGTTTATTTGTTCCGAGGATAAGTCCGCCTTTGTGCAATTTTTTTTTCTTGTTATACTTTGAGCTTTGTACGGTAGGTAGGTAGGTAGGGCTGGTAGGTAGGTAGGGCTGGTAGGTAGGTAGGGATGGTAGGTAGGTAGGGATGGTAGGTAGGTAGGGATGGTAGGTAGGTAGGGCTGTTAGGTAGGTAGGGCTGTTAGGTAGGTAGGGATGGTAGGTAGGTAGGGCTGTTAGGTAGGTAGGGATGGTAGGTAGGTAGGGCTGTTAGGTCGATATTATTATGAGAAGCACTTTCGATTAAATTAGTTTTAGTTACTTAGTTTTTTATAGTTATTTTTTTTTCTTTCATATTATTGCCATTTTTAATGTCTCCTTTCACTTTAGTTTACCATGTGATATGTTTTATTTGTTCCGAGGATAAGTCCGCCTATGTGCAATTTTTTTTTCTTGTTTTACTTTGAGCTTTGTACGGTAGGTAGGTAGGTAGGTCTGGTAGGTAGGTAGGGCTGGTAGGTAGGTAGGGCTGGTAGGTAGGTAGGGCTGGTAGGTAGGTAGGGCCGGTAGGTAGGTAGGGCTGGTAGGTAGGTAGGGCTGGTAGGTAGGTAGGGATGGTAGGTAGGTAGGGCTGTTAGGTAGGTAGGGATGGTAGGTAGGTAGGGCTGTTAGGTCGATATTATTATGAGAAGCACTTTCGATTAAATTAGTTTTAGTTACTTAGTTTTTTATAGTTATTTTTTTTTCTTTCATATTATTGCCATTTTTAATGTCTCCTTTCACTTTAGTTTACCATGTGATATGTTTTATTTGTTCCGAGGATAAGTCCGCCTATGTGCAATTTTTTTTTCTTGTTTTACTTTGAGCTTTGTACGGTAGGTAGGTAGGTAGGTCTGGTAGGTAGGTAGGGCTGGTAGGTAGGTAGGGCTGGTAGGTAGGTAGGGCTGGTAGGTAGGTAGGGCTGGTAGGTAGGTAGGGCTAGTAGGTAGGTAGGGATGGTAGGTAGGTAGGGATGGTAGGTAGGTAGGGATGGTAGGTAGGTAGGGCTGTTAGGTAGGTAGGGATGGTAGGTAGGTAGGGCTGTTAGGTAGATATTATTATGAGAAGCACTTTCGATTAAATTAGTTTTAGTTACTTAGTTTTTTATAGTTATTTTCTTTTTCTTTCATATTATTGCCATTTTTAATGTCTCCTTTCACTTCAGTTTACCATGTGATATGTTTTATTCGTTCCGAGGATAAGTCCGCCTTTGTGCAATTTTTTTTTCTTGTTATACTTTGAGCTTTGTACGGTAGGTAGGTAGGTAGGGCTGGTAGGTAGGTAGGGCTGGTAGGTAGGTAGGGCTGGTAGGTAGGTAGGGATGGTAGGTAGGTAGGTAGCAATGGTAGGTAGGTAGGGCTGTTAGGTAGGTAGGGATGGTAGGTAGGTAGGGCTGTTAGGTAGATATTATTATGAGAAGCACTTTCGATTAAATTTGTTTTAGTTACTTAGTTTTTTATAGTTATTTTCTTTTTCTTTCATATTATTGCCATTTTTAATGTGTCCTTTCACTTTAGTTTACCATGTGATATGTTTTATTTGTTCCGGGAATAAGTCCGCCTTTGTGCAATTTTTTTTTCTTGTTCTACTTTGAGCTTTGTACGATAGGTAGGTAGGTAGTTAGGTAGGGCTGGTAGGTAGGTAGGGCTGATAGGTAGGTAGGGATGTTAGGTAGATAGGGATGTTAGGTAGGTAGGGCTGGTAGGTAGGTAGGGATGGTAGGTAGGTAGGGCTGTTAGGTAGGTAGGGCTGTTAGGTAGGTAGGTAGGGCTGTTAGGTCAATATTATTATGAGAAGCACTTTCGATTAAATTAGTTTTAGTTACTTAGTTTTTTTAGTTATTTTCTTTTTCTTTCATATTATTGCCATTTTTAATGTCTCCTTTCACTTTAGTTTAACATGTGATACGGTTTATTTGTTCCGAGGATAAGTCCGCCTTTGTGCAATTTTTTTTTCTTGTTATACTTTGAGCTTTGTACGGTAGGTAGGTAGGTAGGGCTGGTAGGTAGGTAGGGCTGGTAGGTAGGTAGGGATGGTAGGTAGGTAGGGATGGTAGGTAGGTAGGGCTGTTAGGTAGGTAGGGCTGTTAGGTAGGTAGGGATGGTAGGTAGGTAGGGCTGTTAGGTAGGTAGGGATGGTAGGTAGGTAGGGCTGTTAGGTCGATATTATTATGAGAAGCACTTTCGATTAAATTAGTTTTAGTTACTTAGTTTTTTATAGTTATTTTTTTTTCTTTCATATTATTGCCATTTTTAATGTCTCCTTTCACTTTAGTTTACCATGTGATATGTTTTATTTGTTCCGAGGATAAGTCCGCCTATGTGCAATTTTTTTTTCTTGTTTTACTTTGAGCTTTGTACGGTAGGTAGGTAGGTAGGTCTGGTAGGTAGGTAGGGCTGGTAGGTAGGTAGGGCTGGTAGGTAGGTAGGGCTGGTAGGTAGGTAGGGCTGGTAGGTAGGTAGGGCTAGTAGGTAGGTAGGGATGGTAGGTAGGTAGGGATGGTAGGTAGGTAGGGATGGTAGGTAGGTAGGGCTGTTAGGTAGGTAGGGCTGGTAGGTAGGTAGGGCTGTTAGGTAGATATTATTATGAGAAGCACTTTCGATTAAATTAGTTTTAGTTACTTAGTTTTTTATAGTTATTTTCTTTTTCTTTCATATTATTGCCATTTTTAATGTCTCCTTTCACTTCAGTTTACCATGTGATATGTTTTATTCGTTCCGAGGATAAGTCCGCCTTTGTGCAATTTTTTTTTCTTGTTATACTTTGAGCTTTGTACGGTAGGTAGGTAGGTAGGGCTGGTAGGTAGGTAGGGCTGGTAGGTAGGTAGGGCTGGTAGGTAGGTAGGGATGGTAGGTAGGTAGGGCTGTTAGGTAGGTAGCAATGGTAGGTAGGTAGGGCTGTTAGGTAGGTAGGGATGGTAGGTAGGTAGGGCTGTTAGGTAGATATTATTATGAGAAGCACTTTCGATTAAATTTGTTTTAGTTACTTAGTTTTTTATAGTTATTTTCTTTTTCTTTCATATTATTGCCATTTTTAATGTCTCCTTTCACTTCAGTTTACCATGTGATATGTTTTATTCGTTCCGAGGATAAGTCCGCCTTTGTGCAATTTTTTTTTCTTGTTATACTTTGAGCTTTGTACGGTAGGTAGGTAGGTAGGGCTGGTAGGTAGGTAGGGCTGGTAGGTAGGTAGGGCTGGTAGGTAGGTAGGGATGGTAGGTAGGTAGGTAGCAATTGTAGGTAGGTAGGGCTGTTAGGTAGGTAGGGATGGTAGGTAGGTAGGGCTGTTAGGTAGATATTATTATGAGAAGCACTTTCGATTAAATTTGTTTTAGTTACTTAGTTTTTTATAGTTATTTTCTTTTTCTTTCATATTATTGCCATTTTTAATGTGTCCTTTCACTTTAGTTTACCATGTGATATGTTTTATTTGTTCCGGGAATAAGTCCGCCTTTGTGCAATTTTTTTTTCTTGTTCTACTTTGAGCTTTGTACGATAGGTAGGTAGGTAGTTAGGTAGGGCTGGTAGGTAGGTAGGGCTGATAGGTAGGTAGGGATGTTAGGTAGATAGGGATGTTAGGTAGGTAGGGCTGGTAGGTAGGTAGGGATGGTAGGTAGGTAGGGCTGGTAGGTAGGTAGGGCTGTTAGGTAGGTAGGTAGGGCTGTTAGGTCAATATTATTATGAGAAGCACTTTCGATTAAATTAGTTTTAGTTACTTAGTTTTTTTAGTTATTTTCTTTTTCTTTCATATTATTGCCATTTTTAATGTCTCCTTTCACTTTAGTTTAACATGTGATACGGTTTATTTGTTCCGAGGATAAGTCCGCCTTTGTGCAATTTTTTTTTCTTGTTATACTTTGAGCTTTGTACGGTAGGTAGGTAGGTAGGGCTGGTAGGTAGGTAGGGCTGGTAGGTAGGTAGGGATGGTAGGTAGGTAGGGATGGTAGGTAGGTAGGGCTGTTAGGTAGGTAGGGCTGTTAGGTAGGTAGGGATGGTAGGTAGGTAGGGCTGTTAGGTAGGTAGGGATGGTAGGTAGGTAGGGCTGTTAGGTCGATATTATTATGAGAAGCACTTTCGATTAAATTAGTTTTAGTTACTTAGTTTTTTATAGTTATTTTTTTTTCTTTCATATTATTGCCATTTTTAATGTCTCCTTTCACTTTAGTTTACCATGTGATATGTTTTATTTGTTCCGAGGATAAGTCCGCCTATGTGCAATTTTTTTTTCTTGTTTTACTTTGAGCTTTGTACGGTAGGTAGGTAGGTAGGTCTGGTAGGTAGGTAGGGCTGGTAGGTAGGTAGGGCTGGTAGGTAGGTAGGGCTGGTAGGTAGGTAGGGCTGGTAGGTAGGTAGGGCTAGTAGGTAGGTAGGGATGGTAGGTAGGTAGGGATGGTAGGTAGGTAGGGATGGTAGGTAGGTAGGGCTGTTAGGTAGGTAGGGATGGTAGGTAGGTAGGGCTGTTAGGTAGATATTATTATGAGAAGCACTTTCGATTAAATTAGTTTTAGTTACTTAGTTTTTTATAGTTATTTTCTTTTTCTTTCATATTATTGCCATTTTTAATGTCTCCTTTCACTTCAGTTTACCATGTGATATGTTTTATTCGTTCCGAGGATAAGTCCGCCTTTGTGCAATTTTTTTTTCTTGTTATACTTTGAGCTTTGTACGGTAGGTAGGTAGGTAGGGCTGGTAGGTAGGTAGGGCTGGTAGGTAGGTAGGGCTGGTAGGTAGGTAGGGATGGTAGGTAGGTAGGGCTGTTAGGTAGGTAGCAATGGTAGGTAGGTAGGGCTGTTAGGTAGGTAGGGATGGTAGGTAGGTAGGGCTGTTAGGTAGATATTATTATGAGAAGCACTTTCGATTAAATTTGTTTTAGTTACTTAGTTTTTTATAGTTATTTTCTTTTTCTTTCATATTATTGCCATTTTTAATGTGTCCTTTCACTTTAGTTTACCATGTGATATGTTTTATTTGTTCCGGGGATAAGTCCGCCTTTGCGCAATTTTTTTTTCTTTTTATACTTTGAGCTTTGTACGATAGGTAGGGCTGGTAGGTAGGTAGGGCTGGTAGGTAGGTAGGGCTGGTAGGTAGGTAGGGCTGGTAGGTAGGTAGGGATGTTAGGTAGGTAGGGATGGTAGGTAGGTAGGGCTGGTAGGTAGGTAGAGCTGTTAGGTAGGTAGGGCTGTTAGGTAGGTAGGGCTGGTAGGTAGGTAGGGCTGTTAGGTCGATATTATTATGAGAAGCACTTTCGATTAAATTAGTTTTAGTTACTTAGTTTTTTTAGTTATTTTCTTTTTCTTTCATATTATTGCCATTTTTAATGTCTCCTTTCACTTTAGTTTACCATGTTATACGGTTTATTTGTTACGAGGATAAGTCCGCCTTTGTGCAATTTTTTTTTCTTGTTATACTTTGAGCTTTGTACGGTAGGTAGGTAGGTAGGGCTGGTAGGTAGGTAGGGCTGGTAGGTAGGTAGGGATGGTAGGTAGGTAGGGATGGTAGGTAGGTAGGGATGGTAGGTAGGTAGGGCTGGTAGGTAGGTAGGGCTGGTAGGAAGGTAGGGCTGGTAGGTAGGTAGGGCTGGTAGGTAGGTAGTTAGGGCTGGTAGGTAGGTAGGGATGTTAGGTAGGTAGGGATGTTAGGTAGGTAGGGATGGTAGGTAGGTAGGGATGGTAGGTAGGTAGGGCTGTTAGGTAGGTAGGGCTGTTAGGTAGGTAGGGATGGTAGGTAGGTAGGGCTGTTAGGTAGATATTATTATGAGAAGCACTTTCGATTAAATTAGTTTTAGTTACTTAGTTTTTTTAGTTATTTTCTTTTTCTTTCATATTATTGCCATTTTTAATGTCTCCTTTCACTTTAGTTTACCATGTGATACGGTTTATTTGTTCCGAGGATAAGTCCGCCTTTGTGCAATTTTTTTTTCTTGTTATACTTTGAGCTTTGTACGGTAGGTAGGTAGGTAGGGCTGGTAGGTAGGTAGGGCTGGTAGGTAGGTAGGGCTGGTAGGTAGGTAGGGATGGTAGGTAGGTAGGGATGGTAGGTAGGTAGGGCTGTTAGGTAGGTAGGGCTGTTAGGTCGATATTATTATGAGAAGCACTTTCGATTAAATTAGTTTTAGTTACTTAGTTTTTTATAGTTATTTTTTTTTCTTTCATATTATTGCCATTTTTAATGTCTCCTTTCACTTTAGTTTACCATGTGATATGTTTTATTTGTTCCGAGGATAAGTCCGCCTATGTGCAATTTTTTTTTCTTGTTTTACTTTGAGCTTTGTACGGTAGGTAGGTAGGTAGGTCTGGTAGGTAGGTAGGGCTGGTAGGTAGGTAGGGCTGGTAGGTAGGTAGGGCTGGTAGGTAGGTAGGGCTGGTAGGTAGGTAGGGCTAGTAGGTAGGTAGGGATGGTAGGTAGGTAGGGATGGTAGGTAGGTAGGGATGGTAGGTAGGTAGGGCTGTTAGGTAGGTAGGGATGGTAGGTAGGTAGGGCTGTTAGGTAGATATTATTATGAGAAGCACTTTCGATTAAATTAGTTTTAGTTACTTAGTTTTTTATAGTTATTTTCTTTTTCTTTCATATTATTGCCATTTTTAATGTCTCCTTTCACTTCAGTTTACCATGTGATATGTTTTATTCGTTCCGAGGATAAGTCCGCCTTTGTGCAATTTTTTTTTCTTGTTATACTTTGAGCTTTGTACGGTAGGTAGGTAGGTAGGGCTGGTAGGTAGGTAGGGCTGGTAGGTAGGTAGGGCTGGTAGGTAGGTAGGGATGGTAGGTAGGTAGGGCTGTTAGGTAGGTAGCAATGGTAGGTAGGTAGGGCTGTTAGGTAGGTAGGGATGGTAGGTAGGTAGGGCTGTTAGGTAGATATTATTATGAGAAGCACTTTCGATTAAATTTGTTTTAGTTACTTAGTTTTTTATAGTTATTTTCTTTTTCTTTCATATTATTGCCATTTTTAATGTGTCCTTTCACTTTAGTTTACCATGTGATATGTTTTATTTGTTCCGGGGATAAGTCCGCCTTTGCGCAATTTTTTTTTCTTTTTATACTTTGAGCTTTGTACGATAGGTAGGGCTGGTAGGTAGGTAGGGCTGGTAGGTAGGTAGGGCTGGTAGGTAGGTAGGGCTGGTAGGTAGGTAGGGATGTTAGGTAGGTAGGGATGGTAGGTAGGTAGGGCTGGTAGGTAGGTAGAGCTGTTAGGTAGGTAGGGCTGTTAGGTAGGTAGGGCTGGTAGGTAGGTAGGGCTGTTAGGTCGATATTATTATGAGAAGCACTTTCGATTAAATTAGTTTTAGTTACTTAGTTTTTTTAGTTATTTTCTTTTTCTTTCATATTATTGCCATTTTTAATGTCTCCTTTCACTTTAGTTTACCATGTTATACGGTTTATTTGTTACGAGGATAAGTCCGCCTTTGTGCAATTTTTTTTTCTTGTTATACTTTGAGCTTTGTACGGTAGGTAGGTAGGTAGGGCTGGTAGGTAGGTAGGGCTGGTAGGTAGGTAGGGATGGTAGGTAGGTAGGGATGGTAGGTAGGTAGGGATGGTAGGTAGGTAGGGCTGGTAGGTAGGTAGGGCTGGTAGGAAGGTAGGGCTGGTAGGTAGGTAGGGCTGGTAGGTAGGTAGGTAGGGCTGGTAGGTAGGTAGGGATGTTAGGTAGGTAGGGATGTTAGGTAGGTAGGGATGGTAGGTAGGTAGGGATGGTAGGTAGGTAGGGCTGTTAGGTAGGTAGGGCTGTTAGGTAGGTAGGGATGGTAGGTAGGTAGGGCTGTTAGGTAGATATTACTATGAGAAGCACTTTCGATTAAATTAGTTTTAGTTACTTAGTTTTTTTAGTTATTTTCTTTTTCTTTCATATTATTGCCATTTTTAATGTCTCCTTTCACTTTAGTTTACCATGTGATACGGTTTATTTGTTCCGAGGATAAGTCCGCCTTTGTGCAATTTTTTTTTCTTGTTATACTTTGAGCTTTGTACGGTAGGTAGGTAGGTAGGGCTGGTAGGTAGGTAGGGCTGGTAGGTAGGTAGGGATGGTAGGTAGGTAGGGATGGTAGGTAGGTAGGGCTGTTAGGTAGGTAGGGCTGTTAGGTAGGTAGGGCTGTTAGGTCGATATTATTATGAGAAGCACTTTCGATTAAATTAGTTTTAGTTACTTAGTTTTTTATAGTTATTTTTTTTTCTTTCATATTATTGCCATTTTTAATGTCTCCTTTCACTTTAGTTTACCATGTGATATGTTTTATTTGTTCCGAGGATAAGTCCGCCTATGTGCAATTTTTTTTTCTTGTTTTACTTTGAGCTTTGTACGGTAGGTAGGTAGGTAGGTCTGGTAGGTAGGTAGGGCTGGTAGGTAGGTAGGGCTGGTAGGTAGGTAGGGCTGGTAGGTAGGTAGGGCTGGTAGGTAGGTAGGGCTAGTAGGTAGGTAGGGATGGTAGGTAGGTAGGGATGGTAGGTAGGTAGGGATGGTAGGTAGGTAGGGCTGTTAGGTAGGTAGGGATGGTAGGTAGGTAGGGCTGTTAGGTAGATATTATTATGAGAAGCACTTTCGATTAAATTAGTTTTAGTTACTTAGTTTTTTATAGTTATTTTCTTTTTCTTTCATATTATTGCCATTTTTAATGTCTCCTTTCACTTCAGTTTACCATGTGATATGTTTTATTCGTTCCGAGGATAAGTCCGCCTTTGTGCAATTTTTTTTTCTTGTTATACTTTGAGCTTTGTACGGTAGGTAGGTAGGTAGGGCTGGTAGGTAGGTAGGGCTGGTAGGTAGGTAGGGCTGGTAGGTAGGTAGGGATGGTAGGTAGGTAGGGCTGTTAGGTAGGTAGCAATGGTAGGTAGGTAGGGCTGTTAGGTAGGTAGGGATGGTAGGTAGGTAGGGCTGTTAGGTAGATATTATTATGAGAAGCACTTTCGATTAAATTTGTTTTAGTTACTTAGTTTTTTATAGTTATTTTCTTTTTCTTTCATATTATTGCCATTTTTAATGTGTCCTTTCACTTTAGTTTACCATGTGATATGTTTTATTTGTTCCGGGGATAAGTCCGCCTTTGCGCAATTTTTTTTTCTTTTTATACTTTGAGCTTTGTACGATAGGTAGGGCTGGTAGGTAGGTAGGGCTGGTAGGTAGGTAGGGCTGGTAGGTAGGTAGGGCTGGTAGGTAGGTAGGGATGTTAGGTAGGTAGGGATGGTAGGTAGGTAGGGCTGGTAGGTAGGTAGGGCTGTTAGGTAGGTAGGGCTGTTAGGTAGGTAGGGCTGGTAGGTAGGTAGGGCTGTTAGGTCGATATTATTATGAGAAGCACTTTCGATTAAATTAGTTTTAGTTACTTAGTTTTTTTAGTTATTTTCTTTTTCTTTCATATTATTGCCATTTTTAATGTCTCCTTTCACTTTAGTTTACCATGTTATACGGTTTATTTGTTACGAGGATAAGTCCGCCTTTGTGCAATTTTTTTTTCTTGTTATACTTTGAGCTTTGTACGGTAGGTAGGTAGGTAGGGCTGGTAGGTAGGTAGGGCTGGTAGGTAGGTAGGGATGGTAGGTAGGTAGGGATGGTAGGTAGGTAGGGATGGTAGGTAGGTAGGGCTGGTAGGTAGGTAGGGCTGGTAGGAAGGTAGGGCTGGTAGGTAGGTAGGGCTGGTAGGTAGGTAGGTAGGGCTGGTAGGTAGGTAGGGATGTTAGGTAGGTAGGGATGTTAGGTAGGTAGGGATGGTAGGTAGGTAGGGATGGTAGGTAGGTAGGGCTGTTAGGTAGGTAGGGCTGTTAGGTAGGTAGGGATGGTAGGTAGGTAGGGCTGTTAGGTAGATATTATTATGAGAAGCACTTTCGATTAAATTAGTTTTAGTTACTTAGTTTTTTATAGTTATTTTCTTTTTCTTTCATATTATTGCCATTTTTAATGTGTCCTTTCACTTTAGTTTACCATGTGATATGTTTTATTTGTTCCGGGAATAAGTCCGCCTTTGTGCAATTTTTTTTTCTTGTTATACTTTGAGCTTTGTACGATAGGTAGGTAGGTAGTTAGGTAGGGCTGGTAGGTAGGTAGGGCTGATAGGTAGGTAGGGATGTTAGGTAGATAGGGATGTTAGGTAGGTAGGGCTGGTAGGTAGGTAGGGATGGTAGGTAGGTAGGGCTGTTAGGTAGGTAGGTAGGGCTGTTAGGTCGATATTATTATGAGAAGCACTTTCGATTAAATTAGTTTTAGTTACTTAGTTTTTTTAGTTATTTTCTTTTTCTTTCATATTATTGCCATTTTTAATGTCTCCTTTCACTTTAGTTTACCATGTTATACGGTTTATTTGTTACGAGGATAAGTCCGCCTTTGTGCAATTTTTTTTTCTTGTTATACTTTGAGCTTTGTACGGTAGGTAGGTAGGTAGGGCTGGTAGGTAGGTAGGGCTGGTAGGTAGGTAGGGATGGTAGGTAGGTAGGGATGGTAGGTAGGTAGGGATGGTAGGTAGGTAGGGCTGGTAGGTAGGTAGGGCTGGTAGGAAGGTAGGGCTGGTAGGTAGGTAGGGCTGGTAGGTAGGTAGGTAGGGCTGGTAGGTAGGTAGGGATGTTAGGTAGGTAGGGATGTTAGGTAGGTAGGGATGGTAGGTAGGTAGGGATGGTAGGTAGGTAGGGCTGTTAGGTAGGTAGGGCTGTTAGGTAGGTAGGGATGGTAGGTAGGTAGGGCTGTTAGGTAGATATTATTATGAGAAGCACTTTCGATTAAATTAGTTTTAGTTACTTAGTTTTTTTAGTTATTTTCTTTTTCTTTCATATTATTGCCATTTTTAATGTCTCCTTTCACTTTAGTTTACCATGTGATACGGTTTATTTGTTCCGAGGATAAGTCCGCCTTTGTGCAATTTTTTTTTCTTGTTATACTTTGAGCTTTGTACGGTAGGTAGGTAGGTAGGGCTGGTAGGTAGGTAGGGCTGGTAGGTAGGTAGGGATGGTAGGTAGGTAGGGATGGTAGGTAGGTAGGGCTGTTAGGTAGGTAGGGATGGTAGGTAGGTAGGGATGGTAGGTAGGCAGGGATGGTAGGTAGGTAGGGCTGTTAGGTAGGTAGGGATGGTAGGTAGGTAGGGCTGTTAGGTAGATATTATTATGAGAAGCACTTTCGATTAAATTAGTTTTAGTTACTTAGTTTTTTATAGTTATTTTCTTTTTCTTTCATATTATTGCCATTTTTAATGTCCTCCTTTCACTTCAGTTTACCATGTGATATGTTTTATTCGTTCCGAGGATAAGTCCGCCTTTGTGCAATTTTTTTTTCTTGTTATACTTTGAGCTTTGTACGGTAGGTAGGTAGGTAGGGCTGGTAGGTAGGTAGGGCTGGTAGGTAGGTAGGGCTGGTAGGTAGGTAGGGATGGTAGGTAGGTAGGGCTGTTAGGTAGGTAGCAATGGTAGGTAGGTAGGGCTGTTAGGTAGGTAGGGATGGTAGGTAGGTAGGGCTGTTAGGTAGATATTATTATGAGAAGCACTTTCGATTAAATTTGTTTTAGTTACTTAGTTTTTTATAGTTATTTTCTTTTTCTTTCATATTATTGCCATTTTTAATGTGTCCTTTCACTTTAGTTTACCATGTGATATGTTTTATTTGTTCCGGGGATAAGTCCGCCTTTGCGCAATTTTTTTTTCTTTTTATACTTTGAGCTTTGTACGATAGGTAGGGCTGGTAGGTAGGTAGGGCTGGTAGGTAGGTAGGGCTGGTAGGTAGGTAGGGCTGGTAGGTAGGTAGGGATGTTAGGTAGGTAGGGATGGTAGGTAGGTAGGGCTGGTAGGTAGGTAGAGCTGTTAGGTAGGTAGGGCTGTTAGGTAGGTAGGGCTGGTAGGTAGGTAGGGCTGTTAGGTCGATATTATTATGAGAAGCACTTTCGATTAAATTAGTTTTAGTTACTTAGTTTTTTTAGTTATTTTCTTTTTCTTTCATATTATTGCCATTTTTAATGTCTCCTTTCACTTTAGTTTACCATGTTATACGGTTTATTTGTTACGAGGATAAGTCCGCCTTTGTGCAATTTTTTTTTCTTGTTATACTTTGAGCTTTGTACGGTAGGTAGGTAGGTAGGGCTGGTAGGTAGGTAGGGCTGGTAGGTAGGTAGGGATGGTAGGTAGGTAGGGATGGTAGGTAGGTAGGGATGGTAGGTAGGTAGGGCTGGTAGGTAGGTAGGGCTGGTAGGAAGGTAGGGCTGGTAGGTAGGTAGGGCTGGTAGGTAGGTAGGTAGGGCTGGTAGGTAGGTAGGGATGTTAGGTAGGTAGGGATGTTAGGTAGGTAGGGATGGTAGGTAGGTAGGGATGGTAGGTAGGTAGGGCTGTTAGGTAGGTAGGGCTGTTAGGTAGGTAGGGATGGTAGGTAGGTAGGGCTGTTAGGTAGATATTATTATGAGAAGCACTTTCGATTAAATTAGTTTTAGTTACTTAGTTTTTTATAGTTATTTTCTTTTTCTTTCATATTATTGCCATTTTTAATGTGTCCTTTCACTTTAGTTTACCATGTGATATGTTTTATTTGTTCCGGGAATAAGTCCGCCTTTGTGCAATTTTTTTTTCTTGTTATACTTTGAGCTTTGTACGATAGGTAGGTAGGTAGTTAGGTAGGGCTGGTAGGTAGGTAGGGCTGATAGGTAGGTAGGGATGTTAGGTAGATAGGGATGTTAGGTAGGTAGGGCTGGTAGGTAGGTAGGGATGGTAGGTAGGTAGGGCTGTTAGGTAGGTAGGTAGGGCTGTTAGGTCGATATTATTATGAGAAGCACTTTCGATTAAATTAGTTTTAGTTACTTAGTTTTTTTAGTTATTTTCTTTTTCTTTCATATTATTGCCATTTTTAATGTCTCCTTTCACTTTAGTTTACCATGTGATACGGTTTATTTGTTCCGAGGATAAGTCCGCCTTTGTGCAATTTTTTTTTCTTGTTATACTTTGAGTTTTGTACGGTAGGTAGGTAGGTAGGGCTGGTAGGTAGGTAGGGCTGGTAGGTAGGTAGGGATGGTAGGTAGGTAGGGATGGTAGGTAGGTAGGGCTGTTAGGTAGGTAGGGCTGTTAGGTAGGTAGGGATGGTAGGTAGGTAGGGCTGTTAGGTAGGTAGGGATAGTAGGTAGGTAGGGCTGTTAGGTCGATATTATTATGAGAAGCACTTTCGATTAAATTAGTTTTAGTTACTTAGTTTTTTATAGTTATTTTTTTTTCTTTCATATTATTGCCATTTTTAATGTCTCCTTTCACTTTAGTTTACCATGTGATATGTTTTATTTGTTCCGAGGATAAGTCCGCCTATGTGCAATTTTTTTTTCTTGTTTTACTTTGAGCTTTGTACGGTAGGTAGGTAGGTAGGTCTGGTAGGTAGGTAGGGCTGGTAGGTAGGTAGGGCTGGTAGGTAGGTAGGGCTGGTAGGTAGGTAGGGCTGGTAGGTAGGTAGGGCTGGTAGGTAGGTAGGGCTGGTAGGTAGGTAGGGATGGTAGGTAGGTAGGGCTGTTAGGTAGGTAGGGATGGTAGGTAGGTAGGGCTGTTAGGTCGATATTATTATGAGAAGCACTTTCGATTAAATTAGTTTTAGTTACTTAGTTTTTTATAGTTATTTTTTTTTCTTTCATATTATTGCCATTTTTAATGTCTCCTTTCACTTTAGTTTACCATGTGATATGTTTTATTTGTTCCGAGGATAAGTCCGCCTATGTGCAATTTTTTTTTCTTGTTTTACTTTGAGCTTTGTACGGTAGGTAGGTAGGTAGGTCTGGTAGGTAGGTAGGGCTGGTAGGTAGGTAGGGCTGGTAGGTAGGTAGGGCTGGTAGGTAGGTAGGGCTGGTAGGTAGGTAGGGCTAGTAGGTAGGTAGGGATGGTAGGTAGGTAGGGATGGTAGGTAGGTAGGGATGGTAGGTAGGTAGGGCTGTTAGGTAGGTAGGGATGGTAGGTAGGTATGGCTGTTAGGTAGATATTATTATGAGAAGCACTTTCGATTAAATTAGTTTTAGTTACTTAGTTTTTTATAGTTATTTTCTTTTTCTTTCATATTATTGCCATTTTTAATGTCTCCTTTCACTTCAGTTTACCATGTGATATGTTTTATTCGTTCCGAGGATAAGTCCGCCTTTGTGCAATTTTTTTTTCTTGTTATACTTTGAGCTTTGTACGGTAGGTAGGTAGGTAGGGCTGGTAGGTAGGTAGGGCTGGTAGGTAGGTAGGGCTGGTAGGTAGGTAGGGATGGTAGGTAGGTAGGTAGCAATGGTAGGTAGGTAGGGCTGTTAGGTAGGTAGGGATGGTAGGTAGGTAGGGCTGTTAGGTAGATATTATTATGAGAAGCACTTTCGATTAAATTTGTTTTAGTTACTTAGTTTTTTATAGTTATTTTCTTTTTCTTTCATATTATTGCCATTTTTAATGTGTCCTTTCACTTTAGTTTACCATGTGATATGTTTTATTTGTTCCGGGAATAAGTCCGCCTTTGTGCAATTTTTTTTTCTTGTTCTACTTTGAGCTTTGTACGATAGGTAGGTAGGTAGTTAGGTAGGGCTGGTAGGTAGGTAGGGCTGATAGGTAGGTAGGGATGTTAGGTAGATAGGGATGTTAGGTAGGTAGGGCTGGTAGGTAGGTAGGGATGGTAGGTAGGTAGGGCTGTTAGGTAGGTAGGGCTGTTAGGTAGGTAGGTAGGGCTGTTAGGTCAATATTATTATGAGAAGCACTTTCGATTAAATTAGTTTTAGTTACTTAGTTTTTTTAGTTATTTTCTTTTTCTTTCATATTATTGCCATTTTTAATGTCTCCTTTCACTTTAGTTTACCATGTGATACGGTTTATTTGTTCCGAGGATAAGTCCGCCTTTGTGCAATTTTTTTTTCTTGTTATACTTTGAGCTTTGTACGGTAGGTAGGTAGGTAGGGCTGGTAGGTAGGTAGGGCTGGTAGGTAGGTAGGGATGGTAGGTAGGTAGGGATGGTAGGTAGGTAGGGCTGTTAGGTAGGTAGGGCTGTTAGGTAGGTAGGGATGGTAGGTAGGTAGGGCTGTTAGGTAGGTAGGGATGGTAGGTAGGTAGGGCTGTTAGGTCGATATTATTATGAGAAGCACTTTCGATTAAATTAGTTTTAGTTACTTAGTTTTTTATAGTTATTTTTTTTTCTTTCATATTATTGCCATTTTTAATGTCTCCTTTCACTTTAGTTTACCATGTGATATGTTTTATTTGTTCCGAGGATAAGTCCGCCTATGTGCAATTTTTTTTTCTTGTTTTACTTTGAGCTTTGTACGGTAGGTAGGTAGGTAGGTCTGGTAGGTAGGTAGGGCTGGTAGGTAGGTAGGGCTGGTAGGTAGGTAGGGCTGGTAGGTAGGTAGGGCTGGTAGGTAGGTAGGGCTGGTAGGTAGGTAGGGATGGTAGGTAGGTAGGGATGGTAGGTAGGTAGGGATGGTAGGTAGGTAGGGCTGTTAGGTAGGTAGGGATGGTAGGTAGGTAGGGCTGTTAGGTAGATATTATTATGAGAAGCACTTTCGATTAAATTAGTTTTAGTTACTTAGTTTTTTATAGTTATTTTCTTTTTCTTTCATATTATTGCCATTTTTAATGTCTCCTTTCACTTCAGTTTACCATGTGATATGTTTTATTCGTTCCGAGGATAAGTCCGCCTTTGTGCAATTTTTTTTTCTTGTTATACTTTGAGCTTTGTACGGTAGGTAGGTAGGTAGGGCTGGTAGGTAGGTAGGGCTGGTAGGTAGGTAGGGCTGGTAGGTAGGTAGGGATGGTAGGTAGGTAGGGCTGTTAGGTAGGTAGCAATGGTAGGTAGGTAGGGCTGTTAGGTAGGTAGGGATGGTAGGTAGGTAGGGCTGTTAGGTAGATATTATTATGAGAAGCACTTTCGATTAAATTTGTTTTAGTTACTTAGTTTTTTATAGTTATTTTCTTTTTCTTTCATATTATTGCCATTTTTAATGTGTCCTTTCACTTTAGTTTACCATGTGATATGTTTTATTTGTTCCGGGGATAAGTCCGCCTTTGCGCAATTTTTTTTTCTTTTTATACTTTGAGCTTTGTACGATAGGTAGGGCTGGTAGGTAGGTAGGGCTGGTAGGTAGGTAGGGCTGGTAGGTAGGTAGGGCTGGTAGGTAGGTAGGGATGTTAGGTAGGTAGGGATGGTAGGTAGGTAGGGCTGGTAGGTAGGTAGGGCTGTTAGGTAGGTAGGGCTGTTAGGTAGGTAGGGCTGGTAGGTAGGTAGGGCTGTTAGGTCGATATTATTATGAGAAGCACTTTCGATTAAATTAGTTTTAGTTACTTAGTTTTTTTAGTTATTTTCTTTTTCTTTCATATTATTGCCATTTTTAATGTCTCCTTTCACTTTAGTTTACCATGTTATACGGTTTATTTGTTACGAGGATAAGTCCGCCTTTGTGCAATTTTTTTTTCTTGTTATACTTTGAGCTTTGTACGGTAGGTAGGTAGGTAGGGCTGGTAGGTAGGTAGGGCTGGTAGGTAGGTAGGGATGGTAGGTAGGTAGGGATGGTAGGTAGGTAGGGATGGTAGGTAGGTAGGGCTGGTAGGTAGGTAGGGCTGGTAGGAAGGTAGGGCTGGTAGGTAGGTAGGGCTGGTAGGTAGGTAGGTAGGGCTGGTAGGTAGGTAGGGATGTTAGGTAGGTAGGGATGTTAGGTAGGTAGGGATGGTAGGTAGGTAGGGATGGTAGGTAGGTAGGGCTGTTAGGTAGGTAGGGCTGTTAGGTAGGTAGGGATGGTAGGTAGGTAGGGCTGTTAGGTAGATATTATTATGAGAAGCACTTTCGATTAAATTAGTTTTAGTTACTTAGTTTTTTTAGTTATTTTCTTTTTCTTTCATATTATTGCCATTTTTAATGTCTCCTTTCACTTTAGTTTACCATGTGATACGGTTTATTTGTTCCGAGGATAAGTCCGCCTTTGTGCAATTTTTTTTTCTTGTTATACTTTGAGCTTTGTACGGTAGGTAGGTAGGTAGGGCTGGTAGGTAGGTAGGGCTGGTAGGTAGGTAGGGATGGTAGGTAGGTAGGGATGGTAGGTAGGTAGGGCTGTTAGGTAGGTAGGGCTGTTAGGTAGGTAGGGATGGTAGGTAGGTAGGGCTGTTAGGTAGGTAGGGATGGTAGGTAGGTAGGGCTGTTAGGTCGATATTATTATGAGAAGCACTTTCGATTAAATTAGTTTTAGTTACTTAGTTTTTTATAGTTATTTTTTTTTCTTTCATATTATTGCCATTTTTAATGTCTCCTTTCACTTTAGTTTACCATGTGATATGTTTTATTTGTTCCGAGGATAAGTCCGCCTATGTGCAATTTTTTTTTCTTGTTTTACTTTGAGCTTTGTACGGTAGGTAGGTAGGTAGGGCTGGTAGGTAGGTAGGGCTGGTAGGTAGGTAGGGCTGGTAGGTAGGTAGGGATGGTAGGTAGGTAGGGCTGTTAGGTAGGTAGCAATGGTAGGTAGGTAGGGCTGTTAGGTAGGTAGGGATGGTAGGTAGGTAGGGCTGTTAGGTAGATATTATTATGAGAAGCACTTTCGATTAAATTTGTTTTAGTTACTTAGTTTTTTATAGTTATTTTCTTTTTCTTTCATATTATTGCCATTTTTAATGTGTCCTTTCACTTTAGTTTACCATGTGATATGTTTTATTTGTTCCGGGGATAAGTCCGCCTTTGCGCAATTTTTTTTTCTTTTTATACTTTGAGCTTTGTACGATAGGTAGGGCTGGTAGGTAGGTAGGGCTGGTAGGTAGGTAGGGCTGGTAGGTAGGTAGGGCTGGTAGGTAGGTAGGGATGTTAGGTAGGTAGGGATGGTAGGTAGGTAGGGCTGGTAGGTAGGTAGAGCTGTTAGGTAGGTAGGGCTGTTAGGTAGGTAGGGCTGGTAGGTAGGTAGGGCTGTTAGGTCGATATTATTATGAGAAGCACTTTCGATTAAATTAGTTTTAGTTACTTAGTTTTTTTAGTTATTTTCTTTTTCTTTCATATTATTGCCATTTTTAATGTCTCCTTTCACTTTAGTTTACCATGTTATACGGTTTATTTGTTACGAGGATAAGTCCGCCTTTGTGCAATTTTTTTTTCTTGTTATACTTTGAGCTTTGTACGGTAGGTAGGTAGGTAGGGCTGGTAGGTAGGTAGGGCTGGTAGGTAGGTAGGGATGGTAGGTAGGTAGGGATGGTAGGTAGGTAGGGATGGTAGGTAGGTAGGGCTGGTAGGTAGGTAGGGCTGGTAGGAAGGTAGGGCTGGTAGGTAGGTAGGGCTGGTAGGTAGGTAGGTAGGGCTGGTAGGTAGGTAGGGATGTTAGGTAGGTAGGGATGTTAGGTAGGTAGGGATGGTAGGTAGGTAGGGATGGTAGGTAGGTAGGGCTGTTAGGTAGGTAGGGCTGTTAGGTAGGTAGGGATGGTAGGTAGGTAGGGCTGTTAGGTAGATATTATTATGAGAAGCACTTTCGATTAAATTAGTTTTAGTTACTTAGTTTTTTATAGTTATTTTCTTTTTCTTTCATATTATTGCCATTTTTAATGTGTCCTTTCACTTTAGTTTACCATGTGATATGTTTTATTTGTTCCGGGAATAAGTCCGCCTTTGTGCAATTTTTTTTTCTTGTTATACTTTGAGCTTTGTACGATAGGTAGGTAGGTAGTTAGGTAGGGCTGGTAGGTAGGTAGGGCTGATAGGTAGGTAGGGATGTTAGGTAGGTAGGGATGTTAGGTAGGTAGGGCTGGTAGGTAGGTAGGGATGGTAGGTAGGTAGGGCTGTTAGGTAGGTAGGTTGGGCTGTTAGGTCGATATTATTATGAGAAGCACTTTCGATTAAATTAGTTTTAGTTACTTAGTTTTTTTAGTTATTTTCTTTTTCTTTCATATTATTGCCATTTTTAATGTCTCCTTTCACTTTAGTTTACCATGTTATACGGTTTATTTGTTACGAGGATAAGTCCGCCTTTGTGCAATTTTTTTTTCTTGTTATACTTTGAGCTTTGTACGGTAGGTAGGTAGGTAGGGCTGGTAGGTAGGTAGGGCTGGTAGGTAGGTAGGGATGGTAGGTAGGTAGGGATGGTAGGTAGGTAGGGATGGTAGGTAGGTAGGGCTGGTAGGTAGGTAGGGCTGGTAGGTAGGTAGGTAGGGCTGGTAGGTAGGTAGGGATGTTAGGTAGGTAGGGATGTTAGGTAGGTAGGGATGGTAGGTAGGTAGGGATGGTAGGTAGGTAGGGCTGTTAGGTAGGTAGGGCTGTTAGGTAGGTAGGGATGGTAGGTAGGTAGGGCTGTTAGGTAGATATTATTATGAGAAGCACTTTCGATTAAATTAGTTTTAGTTACTTAGTTTTTTTAGTTATTTTCTTTTTCTTTCATATTATTGCCATTTTTAATGTCTCCTTTCACTTTAGTTTACCATGTGATACGGTTTATTTGTTCCGAGGATAAGTCCGCCTTTGTGCAATTTTTTTTTCTTGTTATACTTTGAGCTTTGTACGGTAGGTAGGTAGGTAGGGCTGGTAGGTAGGTAGGGCTGGTAGGTAGGTAGGGATGGTAGGTAGGTAGGGATGGTAGGTAGGTAGGGCTGTTAGGTAGGTAGGGATGGTAGGTAGGTAGGGATGGTAGGTAGGCAGGGATGGTAGGTAGGTAGGGCTGTTAGGTAGGTAGGGATGGTAGGTAGGTAGGGCTGTTAGGTAGATATTATTATGAGAAGCACTTTCGATTAAATTAGTTTTAGTTACTTAGTTTTTTATAGTTATTTTCTTTTTCTTTCATATTATTGCCATTTTTAATGTCTCCTTTCACTTCAGTTTACCATGTGATATGTTTTATTCGTTCCGAGGATAAGTCCGCCTTTGTGCAATTTTTTTTTCTTGTTATACTTTGAGCTTTGTACGGTAGGTAGGTAGGTAGGGCTGGTAGGTAGGTAGGGCTGGTAGGTAGGTAGGGCTGGTAGGTAGGTAGGGATGGTAGGTAGGTAGGGCTGTTAGGTAGGTAGCAATGGTAGGTAGGTAGGGCTGTTAGGTAGGTAGGGATGGTAGGTAGGTAGGGCTGTTAGGTAGATATTATTATGAGAAGCACTTTCGATTAAATTTGTTTTAGTTACTTAGTTTTTTATAGTTATTTTCTTTTTCTTTCATATTATTGCCATTTTTAATGTGTCCTTTCACTTTAGTTTACCATGTGATATGTTTTATTTGTTCCGGGGATAAGTCCGCCTTTGCGCAATTTTTTTTTCTTTTTATACTTTGAGCTTTGTACGATAGGTAGGGCTGGTAGGTAGGTAGGGCTGGTAGGTAGGTAGGGCTGGTAGGTAGGTAGGGCTGGTAGGTAGGTAGGGATGTTAGGTAGGTAGGGATGGTAGGTAGGTAGGGCTGGTAGGTAGGTAGAGCTGTTAGGTAGGTAGGGCTGTTAGGTAGGTAGGGCTGGTAGGTAGGTAGGGCTGTTAGGTCGATATTATTATGAGAAGCACTTTCGATTAAATTAGTTTTAGTTACTTAGTTTTTTTAGTTATTTTCTTTTTCTTTCATATTATTGCCATTTTTAATGTCTCCTTTCACTTTAGTTTACCATGTTATACGGTTTATTTGTTACGAGGATAAGTCCGCCTTTGTGCAATTTTTTTTTCTTGTTATACTTTGAGCTTTGTACGGTAGGTAGGTAGGTAGGGCTGGTAGGTAGGTAGGGCTGGTAGGTAGGTAGGGATGGTAGGTAGGTAGGGATGGTAGGTAGGTAGGGATGGTAGGTAGGTAGGGCTGGTAGGTAGGTAGGGCTGGTAGGAAGGTAGGGCTGGTAGGTAGGTAGGGCTGGTAGGTAGGTAGGTAGGGCTGGTAGGTAGGTAGGGATGTTAGGTAGGTAGGGATGTTAGGTAGGTAGGGATGGTAGGTAGGTAGGGATGGTAGGTAGGTAGGGCTGTTAGGTAGGTAGGGCTGTTAGGTAGGTAGGGATGGTAGGTAGGTAGGGCTGTTAGGTAGATATTATTATGAGAAGCACTTTCGATTAAATTAGTTTTAGTTACTTAGTTTTTTATAGTTATTTTCTTTTTCTTTCATATTATTGCCATTTTTAATGTGTCCTTTCACTTTAGTTTACCATGTGATATGTTTTATTTGTTCCGGGAATAAGTCCGCCTTTGTGCAATTTTTTTTTCTTGTTATACTTTGAGCTTTGTACGATAGGTAGGTAGGTAGTTAGGTAGGGCTGGTAGGTAGGTAGGGCTGATAGGTAGGTAGGGATGTTAGGTAGATAGGGATGTTAGGTAGGTAGGGCTGGTAGGTAGGTAGGGCTGGTAGGTAGGTAGGGCTGTTAGGTAGGTAGGTAGGGCTGTTAGGTCGATATTATTATGAGAAGCACTTTCGATTAAATTAGTTTTAGTTACTTAGTTTTTTTAGTTATTTTCTTTTTCTTTCATATTATTGCCATTTTTAATGTCTCCTTTCACTTTAGTTTACCATGTGATACGGTTTATTTGTTCCGAGGATAAGTCCGCCTTTGTGCAATTTTTTTTTCTTGTTATACTTTGAGTTTTGTACGGTAGGTAGGTAGGTAGGGCTGGTAGGTAGGTAGGGCTGGTAGGTAGGTAGGGATGGTAGGTAGGTAGGGATGGTAGGTAGGTAGGGCTGTTAGGTAGGTAGGGCTGTTAGGTAGGTAGGGATGGTAGGTAGGTAGGGCTGTTAGGTAGGTAGGGATAGTAGGTAGGTAGGGCTGTTAGGTCGATATTATTATGAGAAGCACTTTCGATTAAATTAGTTTTAGTTACTTAGTTTTTTATAGTTATTTTTTTTTCTTTCATATTATTGCCATTTTTAATGTCTCCTTTCACTTTAGTTTACCATGTGATATGTTTTATTTGTTCCGAGGATAAGTCCGCCTATGTGCAATTTTTTTTTCTTGTTTTACTTTGAGCTTTGTACGGTAGGTAGGTAGGTAGGTCTGGTAGGTAGGTAGGGCTGGTAGGTAGGTAGGGCTGGTAGGTAGGTAGGGCTGGTAGGTAGGTAGGGCTGGTAGGTAGGTAGGGATGGTAGGTAGGTAGGGATGGTAGGTAGGTAGGGATGGTAGGTAGGTAGGGCTGTTAGGTAGGTAGGGATGGTAGGTAGGTAGGGCTGTTAGGTAGGTAGGGATGGTAGGTAGGTAGGGCTGTTAGGTAGGTAGGGATGGTAGGTAGGTAGGGCTGTTAGGTAGATATTATTATGAGAAGCACTTTCGATTAAATTAGTTTTAGTTACTTAGTTTTTTATAGTTATTTTCTTTTTCTTTCATATTATTGCCATTTTTAATGTGTCCTTTCACTTTAGTTTACCATGTGATATGTTTTATTTGTTCCGGGAATAAGTCCGCCTTTGTGCAATTTTTTTTTCTTGTTATACTTTGAGCTTTGTACGATAGGTAGGTAGGTAGTTAGGTAGGGCTGGTAGGTAGGTAGGGCTGATAGGTAGGTAGGGATGTTAGGTAGATAGGGATGTTAGGTAGGTAGGGCTGGTAGGTAGGTAGGGATGGTAGGTAGGTAGGGCTGTTAGGTAGGTAGGGCTGTTAGGTAGGTAGGGATGGTAGGTAGGTAGGGCTGTTAGGTAGGTAGGGCTGGTAGGTAGGTAGGGCTGGTAGGTAGGTAGGGCTGTTAGGTAGGTAGGGATGGTAGGTAGGTAGGGCTGTTAGGTAGGTAGGGCTGTTAGGTAGGTAGGGATGGTAGGTAGGTAGGGCTGTTAGGTCGATATTATTATGAGAAGCACTTTCGATTAAATTAGTTTTAGTTACTTAGTTTTTTTAGTTATTTTCTTTTTCTTTCATATTATTGCCATTTTTAATGTCTCCTTTCACTTTAGTTTACCATGTTATACGGTTTATTTGTTCCGAGGATAAGTCCGCCTTTGTGCAATTTTTTTTTCTTGTTATACTTTGAGCTTTGTACGGTAGGTAGGTAGGTAGGGCTGGTAGGTAGGTAGGGCTGGTAGGTAGGTAGGGCTGGTAGGTAGGTAGGGCTGGTAGGTAGGTAGGGATGGTAGGTAGGTAGGGCTGTTAGGTAGGTAGCAATGGTAGGTAGGTAGGGCTCTTAGGTAGGTAGGGCTGTTAGGTAGGTAGGGATGGTAGGTAGGTAGGGCTGTTAGGTAGATATTATTATGAGAAGCACTTTCGATTAAATTTGTTTTAGTTACTTAGTTTTTTATAGTTATTTTCTTTTTCTTTCATATTATTGCCATTTTTAATGTGTCCTTTCACTTTAGTTTACCATGTGATATGTTTTATTTGTTCCGGGGATAAGTCCGCCTTTGCGCAATTTTTTTTTCTTTTTATACTTTGAGCTTTGTACGATAGGTAGGTAGGTAGGTAGGTAGGGCTGGAAGGTAGGTAGGGCTGGTAGGTAGGTAGGGCTGGTAGGTAGGTAAGGCTGGTAGGTAGGTAGGGATGGTAGGTAGGTAGGGATGGTAGGTAGGTAGGGCTGTTAGGTAGGTAGGGATGGTAGGTAGGTAGGGCTGTTAGGTAGATATTATTATGAGAAGCACTTTCGATTAAATTAGTTTTAGTTACTTAGTTTTTTATAGTTATTTTCTTTTTCTTTCATATTATTGCCATTTTTAATGTGTCCTTTCACTTTAGTTTACCATGTGATATGTTTTATTTGTTCCGGGAATAAGTCCGCCTTTGTGCAATTTTTTTTTCTTGTTATACTTTGAGCTTTGTACGATAGGTAGGTAGGTAGTTAGGTAGGGCTGGTAGGTAGGTAGGGCTGATAGGTAGGTAGGGATGTTAGGTAGATAGGGATGTTAGGTAGGTAGGGCTGGTAGGTAGGTAGGGATGGTAGGTAGGTAGGGCTGTTAGGTAGGTAGGGCTGTTAGGTAGGTAGGGATGGTAGGTAGGTAGGGCTGTTAGGTCGATATTATTATGAGAAGCACTTTCGATTAAATTAGTTTTAGTTACTTAGTTTTTTTAGTTATTTTCTTTTTCTTTCATATTATTGCCATTTTTAATGTCTCCTTTCACTTTAGTTTACCATGTGATATGTTTTATTTGTTCCGAGGATAAGTCCGCCTTTGTGCAATTTTTTTTTCTTTTTATATTTTGAGCTTTGTACGATAGGTAGGTAGGTAGGTAGGTAGGGCTGGTAGGTAGGTAGGGCTGGTAGGTAGGTAGGGCTGGTAGGTAGGTAGGGATGTTAGGTAGGTAGGGATGGTAGGTAGGTAGGGCTGGTAGGTAGGTAGAGCTGTTAGGTAGGTAGGGCTGTTAGGTAGGTAGGGCTGTTAGGTAGGTAGGGATGGTAGGTAGGTAGGGCTGTTAGGTCGATATTATTATGAGAAGCACTTTCGATTAAATTAGTTTTAGTTACTTAGTTTTTTTAGTTATTTTCTATTTCTTTCATATTATTGCCATTTTTAATGTCTCCTTTCACTTTAGTTTACCATGTTACACGGTTTATTTGTTCCGAGGATAAGTCCGCCTTTGTGCAATTTTTTTTTCTTGTTATACTTTGAGCTTTGTACGGTAGGTAGGTAGGTAGGGCTGGTAGGTAGGTAGGGCTGGTAGGTAGGTAGGGCTGGTAGGTAGGTAGGGATGTTAGGTAGGTAGGGATGGTAGGTAGGTAGGGCTGGTAGGTAGGTAGAGCTGTTAGGTAGGTAGGGCTGTTAGGTAGGTAGGGCTGTTAGGTAGGTAGGGATGGTAGGTAGGTAGGGCTGTTAGGTAGATATTATTATGAGAAGCACTTTCGATTAAATTTGTTTTAGTTACTTAGTTTTTTATAGTTATTTTCTTTTTCTTTCATATTATTGCCATTTTTAATGTGTCCTTTCACTTTAGTTTACCATGTGATATGTTTTATTTGTTCCGGGGATAAGTCCGCCTTTGCGCAATTTTTTTTTCTTTTTATACTTTGAGCTTTGTACGATAGGTAGGGCTGGTAGGTAGGTAGGGCTGGTAGGTAGGTAGGGCTGGTAGGTAGGTAGGGCTGGTAGGTAGGTAGGGATGTTAGGTAGGTAGGGATGGTAGGTAGGTAGGGCTGGTAGGTAGGTAGAGCTGTTAGGTAGGTAGGGCTGTTAGGTAGGTAGGGCTGGTAGGTAGGTAGGGCTGTTAGGTCGATATTATTATGAGAAGCACTTTCGATTAAATTAGTTTTAGTTACTTAGTTTTTTTAGTTATTTTCTTTTTCTTTCATATTATTGCCATTTTTAATGTCTCCTTTCACTTTAGTTTACCATGTTATACGGTTTATTTGTTACGAGGATAAGTCCGCCTTTGTGCAATTTTTTTTTCTTGTTATACTTTGAGCTTTGTACGGTAGGTAGGTAGGTAGGGCTGGTAGGTAGGTAGGGCTGGTAGGTAGGTAGGGATGGTAGGTAGGTAGGGATGGTAGGTAGGTAGGGCTGGTAGGTAGGTAGGGCTGGTAGGAAGGTAGGGCTGGTAGGTAGGTAGGGCTGGTAGGTAGGTAGGTAGGGCTGGTAGGTAGGTAGGGATGTTAGGTAGGTAGGGATGTTAGGTAGGTAGGGATGGTAGGTAGGTAGGGATGGTAGGTAGGTAGGGCTGTTAGGTAGGTAGGGCTGTTAGGTAGGTAGGGATGGTAGGTAGGTAGGGCTGTTAGGTAGATATTATTATGAGAAGCACTTTCGATTAAATTAGTTTTAGTTACTTAGTTTTTTATAGTTATTTTCTTTTTCTTTCATATTATTGCCATTTTTAATGTGTCCTTTCACTTTAGTTTACCATGTGATATGTTTTATTTGTTCCGGGAATAAGTCCGCCTTTGTGCAATTTTTTTTTCTTGTTATACTTTGAGCTTTGTACGATAGGTAGGTAGGTAGTTAGGTAGGGCTGGTAGGTAGGTAGGGCTGATAGGTAGGTAGGGATGTTAGGTAGATAGGGATGTTAGGTAGGTAGGGCTGGTAGGTAGGTAGGGATGGTAGGTAGGTAGGGCTGTTAGGTAGGTAGGTAGGGCTGTTAGGTCGATATTATTATGAGAAGCACTTTCGATTAAATTAGTTTTAGTTACTTAGTTTTTTTAGTTATTTTCTTTTTCTTTCATATTATTGCCATTTTTAATGTCTCCTTTCACTTTAGTTTACCATGTGATACGGTTTATTTGTTCCGAGGATAAGTCCGCCTTTGTGCAATTTTTTTTTCTTGTTATACTTTGAGTTTTGTACGGTAGGTAGGTAGGTAGGGCTGGTAGGTAGGTAGGGCTGGTAGGTAGGTAGGGATGGTAGGTAGGTAGGGATGGTAGGTAGGTAGGGCTGTTAGGTAGGTAGGGCTGTTAGGTAGGTAGGGATGGTAGGTAGGTAGGGCTGTTAGGTAGGTAGGGATAGTAGGTAGGTAGGGCTGTTAGGTCGATATTATTATGAGAAGCACTTTCGATTAAATTAGTTTTAGTTACTTAGTTTTTTATAGTTATTTTTTTTTCTTTCATATTATTGCCATTTTTAATGTCTCCTTTCACTTTAGTTTACCATGTGATATGTTTTATTTGTTCCGAGGATAAGTCCGCCTATGTGCAATTTTTTTTTCTTGTTTTACTTTGAGCTTTGTACGGTAGGTAGGTAGGTAGGTCTGGTAGGTAGGTAGGGCTGGTAGGTAGGTAGGGCTGGTAGGTAGGTAGGGCTGGTAGGTAGGTAGGGCTGGTAGGTAGGTAGGGCTGGTAGGTAGGTAGGGATGGTAGGTAGGTAGGGATGGTAGGTAGGTAGGGATGGTAGGTAGGTAGGGCTGTTAGGTAGGTAGGGATGGTAGGTAGGTAGGGCTGGTAGGTAGGTAGGGATGGTAGGTAGGTAGGGATGGTAGGTAGGTAGGGCTGTTAGGTAGGTAGGGATGGTAGGTAGGTAGGGCTGTTAGGTAGATATTATTATGAGAAGCACTTTCGATTAAATTAGTTTTAGTTACTTAGTTTTTTATAGTTATTTTCTTTTTCTTTCATATTATTGCCATTTTTAATGTGTCCTTTCACTTTAGTTTACCATGTGATATGTTTTATTTGTTCCGGGAATAAGTCCGCCTTTGTGCAATTTTTTTTTCTTGTTATACTTTGAGCTTTGTACGATAGGTAGGTAGGTAGTTAGGTAGGGCTGGTAGGTAGGTAGGGCTGATAGGTAGGTAGGGATGTTAGGTCGATAGGGATGTTAGGTAGGTAGGGCTGGTAGGTAGGTAGGGATGGTAGGTAGGTAGGGCTGTTAGGTAGGTAGGGCTGTTAGGTAGGTAGGGATGGTAGGTAGGTAGGGCTGTTAGGTAGGTAGGGCTGGTAGGTAGGTAGGGCTGGTAGGTAGGTAGGGCTGTTAGGTAGGTAGGGATGGTAGGTAGGTAGGGCTGTTAGGTAGGTAGGGCTGTTAGGTAGGTAGGGATGGTAGGTAGGTAGGGCTGTTAGGTCGATATTATTATGAGAAGCACTTTCGATTAAATTAGTTTTAGTTACTTAGTTTTTTTAGTTATTTTCTTTTTCTTTCATATTATTGCCATTTTTAATGTCTCCTTTCACTTTAGTTTACCATGTTATACGGTTTATTTGTTCCGAGGATAAGTCCGCCTTTGTGCAATTTTTTTTTCTTGTTATACTTTGAGCTTTGTACGGTAGGTAGGTAGGTAGGGCTGGTAGGTAGGTAGGGCTGGTAGGTAGGTAGGGCTGGTAGGTAGGTAGGGCTGGTAGGTAGGTAGGGATGGTAGGTAGGTAGGGCTGTTAGGTAGGTAGCAATGGTAGGTAGGTAGGGCTCTTAGGTAGGTAGGGCTGTTAGGTAGGTAGGTAGGGCTCTTAGGTAGGTAGGGCTGTTAGGTAGATATTATTATGAGAAGCACTTTCGATTAAATTTGTTTTAGTTACTTAGTTTTTTATAGTTATTTTCTTTTTCTTTCATATTATTGCCATTTTTAATGTGTCCTTTCACTTTAGTTTACCATGTGATATGTTTTATTTGTTCCGGGGATAAGTCCGCCTTTGCGCAATTTTTTTTTCTTTTTATACTTTGAGCTTTGTACGATAGGTAGGTAGGTAGGTAGGTAGGGCTGGAAGGTAGGTAGGGCTGGTAGGTAGGTAGGGCTGGTAGGTAGGTAAGGCTGGTAGGTAGGTAGGGATGGTAGGTAGGTAGGGATGGTAGGTAGGTAGGGCTGTTAGGTAGGTAGGGATGGTAGGTAGGTAGGGCTGTTAGGTAGATATTATTATGAGAAGCACTTTCGATTAAATTAGTTTTAGTTACTTAGTTTTTTATAGTTATTTTCTTTTTCTTTCATATTATTGCCATTTTTAATGTGTCCTTTCACTTTAGTTTACCATGTGATATGTTTTATTTGTTCCGGGAATAAGTCCGCCTTTGTGCAATTTTTTTTTCTTGTTATACTTTGAGCTTTGTACGATAGGTAGGTAGGTAGGTAGGTAGGGATGGTAGGTAGGTAGGGCTGATAGGTAGGTAGGGATGTTAGGTAGGTAGGGATGTTAGGTAGGTAGGGCTGGTAGGTAGGTAGGGATGGTAGGTAGGTAGGGCTGTTAGGTAGGTAGGGCTGATAGGTAGGTAGGGATGGTAGGTAGGTAGGGCTGTTAGGTCGATATTATTATGAGAAGCACTTTCGATTAAATTAGTTTTAGTTACTTAGTTTTTTTAGTTATTTTCTTTTTCTTTCATATTATTGCCATTTTTAATGTCTCCTTTCACTTTAGTTTACCATGTGATATGTTTTATTTGTTCCGAGGATAAGTCCGCCTTTGTGCAATTTTTTTTTCTTTTTATATTTTGAGCTTTGTACGATAGGTAGGTAGGTAGGTAGGTAGGGCTGGTAGGTAGGTAGGGCTGGTAGGTAGGTAGGGCTGGTAGGTAGGTAGGGATGTTAGGTAGGTAGGGATGGTAGGTAGGTAGGGCTGGTAGGTAGGTAGAGCTGTTAGGTAGGTAGGGCTGTTAGGTAGGTAGGGCTGTTAGGTAGGTAGGGATGGTAGGTAGGTAGGGCTGTTAGGTCGATATTATTATGAGAAGCACTTTCGATTAAATTAGTTTTAGTTACTTAGTTTTTTTAGTTATTTTCTATTTCTTTCATATTATTGCCATTTTTAATGTCTCCTTTCACTTTAGTTTACCATGTTACACGGTTTATTTGTTCCGAGGATAAGTCCGCCTTTGTGCAATTTTTTTTTCTTGTTATACTTTGAGCTTTGTACGGTAGGTAGGTAGGTAGGGCTGGTAGGTAGGTAGGGTTGGTAGGTAGGTAGGGCTGGTAGGTAGGTAGGGATGTTAGGTAGGTAGGGATGGTAGGTAGGTAGGGCTGGTAGGTAGGTAGAGCTGTTAGGTAGGTAGGGCTGTTAGGTAGGTAGGGCTGTTAGGTAGGTAGGGATGGTAGGTAGGTAGGGCTGTTAAGTCGATATTATTATGAGAAGCACATTCGATTAAATTAGTTTTAGTTACTTAGTTTTTTTAGTTATTTTCTTTTTCTTTCATATTATTGCCATTTTTAATGTCTCCTTTCACTTTAGTTTACCATGTTATACGGTTTATTTGTTCCGAGGATAAGTCCGCCTTTGTGCAATTTTTTTTCTTGTTATACTTTGAGCTTTGTACGGTAGGTAGGTAGGTAGGGCTGGTAGGTAGGTAGGGATGGTAGGTAGGTAGGGATGGTAGGTAGGTAGGGATGGTAGGTAGGTAGGGATGGTAGGTAGGTAGGGCTGTTACGTAGGTAGGGATGGTAGGTAGGTAAGGCTGTTAGGTAGATATTATTATGAGAAGCACTTTCGATTAAATTAGTTTTAGTTACTTAGTTAATTATAGTTATTTTCTTTTTCTTTCATATTATTGCCATTTTTAATGTGTCCTTTCACTTAAGTTTACCATGTGATATGTTTTATTTGTTCCGGGAATAAGTCCGCCTTTGTGCAATTTTTTTTTCTTGTTATACTTTGAGCTTTGTACGATAGGTAGGTAGGTAGTTAGGTAGGGCTGGTAGGTAGGTAGGGCTGGTAGGTAGGTAGGGCTGATAGGTAGGTAGGGATGTTAGGTAGATAGGGATGTTAGGTAGGTAGGGCTGGTAGGTAGGTAGGGATGGTAGGTAGGTAGGGCTGTTAGGTAGGTAGGGCTGTTAAGTAGGTAGGGATGGTAGGTAGGTAGGGCTGTTAGGTCGATATTATTATGAGAAGCACTTTCGATTAAATTTGTTTTAGTTACTTAGTTTTTTATAGTTATTTTCTTTTTCTTTCATATTATTGCCATTTTTAATGTGTCCTTTCACTTTAGTTTACCATGTGATATGTTTTATTTGTTCCGGGGATAAGTCCGCCTTTGCGCAATTTTTTTTTCTTTTTATATTTTGAGCTTTGTACGATAGGTAGGTAGGTAGGTAGGTAGGGCTGGTAGGTAGGTAGGGCTGGTAGGTAGGTAGGGCTGGTAGGTAGGTAGGGATGTTAGGTAGGTAGGGATGGTAGGTAGGTAGGGCTGGTAGGTAGGTAGAGCTGTTAGGTAGGTAGGGCTGTTAGGTAGGTAGGGCTGTTAGGTAGGTAGGGATGGTAGGTAGGTAGGGCTGTTAGGTCGATATTATTATGAGAAGCACTTTCGATTAAATTAGTTTTAGTTACTTAGTTTTTTTAGTTATATTCTTTTTCTTTCATATTATTGCCATTTTTAATGTCTCCTTTCACTTTAGTTTACCATGTTATACGGTTTATTTGTTCCGAGGATAAGTCCGCCTTTGTGCAATTTTTTTTTCTTGTGATACTTTGAGCTTTGTACGGTAGGTAGGTAGGTAGGGCTGGTAGGTAGGTAGGGCTGGTAGGTAGGTAGGGATGGTAGGTAGGTAGGGATGGTAGGTAGGTAGGGATGGTAGGTAGGTAGGGCTGTTAGGCAGGTAGGGATGGTAGGTAGGTAGGGCTGTTAGGTAGGTAGGGATGGTAGGTAGGTAGGGCTGTTAGGTAGATATTATTATGAGAAGCACTTTCGATTAAATTAGTTTTAGTTACTTAGTTTTTTATAGTTATTTTGTTTTCTTTCATATTATTGCCATTTTTAATGTCTCCTTTCACTTTAGTTTACCATGTGATATGTTTTATTTGTTCCGAGGATAAGTCCGCCTTTGTGCAATTTTTTTTTCTTGTTTTACTTTGAGCTTTGTACGGTAGGTAGGTAGGTAGGGCTGGTAGGTAGGTAGGGCTGGTAGGTAGGTAGTGCTGGTAGGTAGGTAGGGCTGGTAGGTAGGTAGGGCTGGTAGGTAGGTAGGGATGGTAGGTAGGTAGGGATGGTAGGTAGGTAGGGCTGTTAGGTAGGTAGGGATGGTAGGTAGGTAGGGCTGTTAGGTAGATATTATTATGAGAAGCACTTTCGATTAAATTAGTTTTAGTTATTTAGTTTTTTATAGTTATTTTCTTTTTCTTTCATATTATTGCCATTTTTAATGTGTCCTTTCACTTTAGTTTACCATGTGATATGTTTTATTTGTTCCGGGAATAAGTCCGCCTTTGTGCAATTTTTTTTTCTTGTTATACTTTGAGCTTTGTACGATAGGTAGGTAGGTAGTTAGGTAGGGCTGGTAGGTAGGTAGGGCTGATAGGTAGGTAGGGATGTTAGGTAGATAGGGATGTTAGGTAGGTAGGGCTGGTAGGTAGGTAGGGATGGTAGGTAGGTAGGACTGTTAGGTAGGTAGGGCTGTTAGGTAGGTAGGGATGGTAGGTAGGTAGGGCTGTTAGGTAGGTAGGGCTGGTAGGTAGGTAGGGCTGGTAGGTAGGTAGGGCTGTTAGGTAGGTAGGGATGGTAGGTAGGTAGGGCTGTTAGGTAGGTAGGGCTGTTAGGTAGGTAGGGATGGTAGGTAGGTAGGGCTGTTAGGTCGATATTATTATGAGAAGCACTTTCGATTAAATTAGTTTTAGTTACTTAGTTTTTTTAGTTATTTTCTTTTTCTTTCATATTATTGCCATTTTTAATGTCTCCTTTCACTTTAGTTTACCATGTTATACGGTTTATTTGTTCCGAGGATAAGTCCGCCTTTGTGCAATTTTTTTTTCTTGTTATACTTTGAGCTTTGTACGGTAGGTAGGTAGGTAGGGCTGGTAGGTAGGTAGGTCTGGTAGGTAGGTAGGGCTGGTAGGTAGGTAGGGCTGGTAGGTAGGTAGGGCTGTTAGGTAGGTAGCAATGGTAGGTAGGTAGGGCTGTTAGGTAGGTAGGGATGGTAGGTAGGTAGGGCTGTTAGGTAGATATTATTATGAGAAGCACTTTCGATTAAATTTGTTTTAGTTACTTAGTTTTTTATAGTTATTTTCTTTTTCTTTCATATTATTGCCATTTTTAATGTGTCCTTTCACTTTAGTTTACCATGTGATATGTTTTATTTGTTCCGGGGATAAGTCCGCCTTTGCGCAATTTTTTTTTCTTTTTATACTTTGAGCTTTGTACGATAGGTAGGTAGGTAGGTAGGTAGGGCTGGAAGGTAGGTAGGGCTGGTAGGTAGGTAGGGCTGGTAGGTAGGTAGGGATGTTAGGTAGGTAGGGATGGTAGGTAGGTAGGGCTGGTAGGTAGGTAGAGCTGTTAGGTAGGTAGGGCTGTTAGGTAGGTAGGGCTGTAAGGTAGGTAGGGATGGTAGGTAGGTAGGGCTGTTAGGTCGATATTATTATGAGAAGCACTTTCGATTAAATTAGTTTTAGTTACTTAGTTTTTTTAGTTATTTTCTTTTTCTTTCATATTATTGCCATTTTTAATGTCTCCTTTCACTTTAGTTTACCATGTTATACGGTTTATTTGTTCCGAGGATAAGTCCGCCTTTGTGCAATTTTTTTTTCTTGTTATACTTTGAGCTTTGTACGGTAGGTAGGTAGGTAGGGCTGGTAGGTAGGTAGGGCTGGTAGGTAGGTAGGGATGGTAGGTAGGTAGGGATGGTAGGTAGGTAGGGATGGTAGGTAGGTAGGGCTGTTAGGTAGGTAGGGATGGTAGGTAGGTAGGGCTGTTAGGTAGGTAGGGATGGTAGGTAGGTAGGGCTGTTAGGTAGATATTATTATGAGAAGCACTTTCGATTAAATTAGTTTTAGTTACTTAGTTTTTTATAGTTATTTTTTTTTCTTTCATATTATTGCCATTTTTAATGTCTCCTTTCACTTTAGTTTACCATGTGATATGTTTTATTTGTTCCGAGGATAAGTCCGCCTTTGTGCAATTTTTTTTTCTTGTTTTACTTTGAGCTTTGTACGGTAGGTAGGTAGGTAGGGCTGGTAGGTAGGTAGGGCTGGTAGGTAGGTAGGGCTGGTAGGTAGGTAGGGCTGGTAGGTAGGTAAGGCTGGTAGGTAGGTAGGGATGGTAGGTAGGTAGGGATGGTAGGTAGGTAGGGCTGTTAGGTAGGTAGGGATGGTAGGTAGGTAGGGCTGTTAGGTAGATATTATTATGAGAAGCACTTTCGATTAAATTAGTTTTAGTTACTTAGTTTTTTATAGTTATTTTCTTTTTCTTTCATATTATTGCCATTTTTAATGTGTCCTTTCACTTTAGTTTACCATGTGATATGTTTTATTTGTTCCGGGAATAAGTCCGCCTTTGTGCAATTTTTTTTTCTTGTTATACTTTGAGCTTTGTACGATAGGTAGGTAGGTAGTTAGGTAGGGCTGGTAGGTAGGTAGGGCTGATAGGTAGGTAGGGCTGGTAGGTAGGTAGGGCTGGTAGGTAGGTAGGGCTGTTAGGTAGGTAGGGATGGTAGGTAGGTAGGGCTGTTAGGTAGGTAGGGCTGTTAGGTAGGTAGGGATGGTAGGTAGGTAGGGCTGTTAGGTCGATATTATTATGAGAAGCACTTTCGATTAAATTAGTTTTAGTTACTTAGTTTTTTTAGTTATTTTCTTTTTCTTTCATATTATTGCCATTTTTAATGTCTCCTTTCACTTTAGTTTACTATGTTACACGGTTTATTTGTTCCGAGGATAAGTCCGCCTTTGTGCAATTTTTTTTTCTTGTTATACTTTGAGCTTTGTACGGTAGGTAGGTAGGTAGGGCTGGTAGGTAGGTAGGGCTGGTAGGTAGGTAGGGCTGGTAGGTAGGTAGGGATGTTAGGTAGGTAGGGATGGTAGGTAGGTAGGGCTGGTAGGTAGGTAGAGCTGTTAGGTAGATAGGGCTTTTAGGTAGGTAGGGCTGTTAGGTAGGTAGGGATGGTAGGTAGGTAGGGCTGTTAAGTCGATATTATTATGAGAAGCACTTTCGATTAAATTAGTTTTAGTTACTTAGTTTTTTTAGTTATTTTCTTTTTCTTTCATATTATTGCCATTTTTAATGTCTCCTTTCACTTTAGTTTACCATGTTATACGGTTTATTTGTTCCGAGGATAAGTCCGCCTTTGTGCAATTTTTTTTTCTTGTTATACTTTGAGCTTTGTACGGTAGGTAGGTAGGTAGGGCTGGTAGGTAGGTAGGGATGGTAGGTAGGTAGGGATGGTAGGTAGGTAGGGATGGTAGGTAGGTAGGGCTGTTACGTAGGTAGGGATGGTAGGTAGGTAAGGCTGTTAGGTAGATATTATTATGAGAAGCACTTTCGATTAAATTAGTTTTAGTTACTTAGTTAATTATAGTTATTTTCTTTTTCTTTCATATTATTGCCATTTTTAATGTGTCCTTTCACTTTAGTTTACCATGTGATATGTTTTATTTGTTCCGGGAATAAGTCCGCCTTTGTGCAATTTTTTTTTCTTGTTATACTTTGAGCTTTGTACGATAGGTAGGTAGGTAGTTAGGTAGGGCTGGTAGGTAGGTAGGGCTGGTAGGTAGGTAGGGCTGATAGGTAGGTAGGGATGTTAGGTAGGTAGGGCTGGTAGGTAGGTAGGGATGGTAGGTAGGTAGGGCTGTTAGGTAGGTAGGGCTGTTAGGTAGGTAGGGATGGTAGGTAGGTAGGGCTGTTAGGTAGGTAGGGATGGTAGGTAGGTAGGGCTGTTAGGTAGATATTATTATGAGAAGCACTTTCGATTAAAATAGTTTTAGTTACTTAGTTTTTTATAGTTGTTTTCTTTTTCTTTCATATTATTGCCATTTTTAATGTCTCCTTTCACTTTAGTTTAACATGTGATATGTTTTATTTGTTCCGAGGATAAGTCCGCCTTTGTGCAATTTTTTTTTCTTGTTTTACTTTGAGCTTTGTACGGTAGGTAGGTAGGTAGGTCTGGTAGGTAGGTAGGGCTGGTAGGTAGGTAGGGCTGGTAGGTAGGTAGGGCTGGTAAGTAGGTAGGGCTGGTAGGTAGGTAGGGCTGGTAGGTAGGTAGGGCTGGTAGGTAGGTAGGGATGGTAGGTAGGTACGGATGGTAGGTAGGTAGGGCTGTTAGGTAGGTAGGGATGGTAGGTAGGTAGGGCTGTTAGGTAGATATTATTATGAGAAGCACTTTCGATTAAATTAGTTTTAGTTACTTAGTTTTTTATAGCTATTTTCTTTTTCTTTCATATTATTGCCATTTTTAATGTGTCCTTTCACTTAAGTTTACCATGTGATATGTTTTATTTGTTCCGGGGATAAGTCCGCCTTTGTGCAATTTTTTTTTCTTTTTATACTTTGAGCTTTGTACGATAGGTAGGTAGGTAAGGCTGGTAGGTAGATAGGGATGTTAGGTAGGTAGGGCTGGTAGGTAGGTAGGGATGGTAGGTAGGTAGGGCTGTTAGGTAGGTAGGGCTGTTAGGTAGGTAGGTAGGGCTGTTAGGTCGATATTATTATGAGAAGCACTTTCGATTAAATTAGTTTTAGTTACTTAGTTTTTTTAGTTATTTTCTTTTTCTTTCATATAATTGCCATTTTTAATGTCTCCTTTCACTTTAGTTTACCATGTGATACGGTTTATTTGTTCTGAGGATAAGTCCGCCTTTGTGCAATTTTTTTTTCTTGTTATACTTTGAGCTTTGTACGGTAGGTAGGTAGGTAGGGCTGGTAGGTAGGTAGGGCTGGTAGGTAGGTAGGGATGGTAGGTAGGTAGGGATGGTAGGTAGGTAGGGCTGTTAGGTAGGTAGGGATGGTAGGTAGGTAGGGCTGTAAGGTAGGTAGGGATGGTAGGTAGGTAGGGCTGTTAGGTCGATATTATTATGAGAAGCACTTTCGATTAAATTAGTTTTAGTTACTTAGTTTTTTATAGTTATTTTTTTTTCTTTCATATTATTGCCATTTTTAATGTCTCCTTTCACTTTAGTTTACCATGTGATATGTTTTATTTGTTCCGAGGATAAGTCCGCCTATGTGCAATTTTTTTTTCTTGTTTTACTTTGAGCTTTGTACGGTAGGTAGGTAGGTAGGTCTGGTAGGTAGCTAGGGCTGGTAGGTAGGTAGGGCTGGTAGGTAGGTAGGGCTGGTAGGTAGGTAGGGCTGGTAGGTAGGTAGGGCTGGTAGGTAGGTAGGGATGGTAGGTAGGTAGGGATGGTAGGTAGGTAGGGATGGTAGGTAGGTAGGGCTGTTAGGTAGGTAGGGATGGTAGGTAGGTAGGGCTGTTAGGTAGATATTATTATGAGAAGCACTTTCGATTAAATTAGTTTTAGTTACTTAGTTTTTTATAGTTATTTTCTTTTTCTTTCATATTATTGCCATTTTTAATGTCTCCTTTCACTTCAGTTTACCATGTGATATGTTTTATTCGTTCCGAGGATCAGTCCGCCTTTGTGCAATTTTTTTTTCTTGTTATACTTTGAGCTTTGTACGGTAGGTAGGTAGGTAGGGCTGGTAGGTAGGTAGGGCTGGTAGGTAGGTAGGGCTGGTAGGTAGGTAGGGATGGTAGGTAGGTAGGGCTGTTAGGTAGGTAGCAATGGTAGGTAGGTAGGGCTGTTAGGTAGGTAGGGCTGTTAGGTAGGTAGGGATGGTAGGTAGGTAGGGCTGTTAGGTAGATATTATTATGAGAAGCACTTTCGATTAAATTTGTTTTAGTTACTTAGTTTTTTATAGTTATTTTCTTTTTCTTTCATATTATTGCCATTTTTAATGTGTCCTTTCACTTTAGTTTACCATGTGATATGTTTTATTTGTTCCGGGGATAAGTTCGCCTTTGCGCAATTTTTTTTTCTTTTTATACTTTGAGCTTTGTACGATAGGTAGGTAGGTAGGTAGGTAGGGTTGGTAGGTAGGTAGGGATGGTAGGTAGGTAGGGATGGTAGGTAGGTAGGGATGGTAGGTAGGTAGGGCTGGTAGGTAGGTAGGGCTGGTAGGAAGGTAGGGCTGGTAGGTAGGTAGGGCTGGTATGTAGGTAGGTAGGGCTGGTAGGTAGGTAGGGATGTTAGGTAGGTAGGGATGTTAGGTAGGTAGGGATGTTAGGTAGGTAGGGATGGTAGGTAGGTAGGGATGGTAGGTAGGTAGGGCTGTTAGGTAGGTAGGGCTGTTAGGTTGGTAGGGATGGTAGGTAGGTAGGGCTGTTAGGTAGATATTATTATGAGAAGCACTTTCGATTAAATTAGTTTTAGTTACTTAGTTTTTTATAGTTATTTTCTTTTTCTTTTATATTATTGCCATTTTTAATGTGTCCTTTCACTTTAGTTTACCATGTGATATGTTTTATTTGTTCCGGGAATAAGTCCGCCTTTGTGCAATTTTTTTTTCTTGTTATACTTTGAGCTTTGTACGATAGGTAGGTAGGTAGTTAGGTAGGGCTGGTAGGTAGGTAGGGCTGATAGGTAGGTAGGGATGTTAGGTAGATAGGGATGTTAGGTAGGTAGGGCTGGTAGGTAGGTAGGGATGGTAGGTAGGTAGGGCTGTTAGGTAGGTAGGGCTGTTAGGTAGGTAGGTAGGGCTGTTAGGTAGATATTATTAGGAGAAGCACTTTCGATTAAATTTGTTTTAGTTACTTAGTTTTTTATAGTTATTTTCTTTTTCTTTCATATTATTGCCATTTTTAATGTGTCCTTTCACTTTAGTTTACCATGTGATATGTTTTATTTGTTCCGGGGACAAGTCCGCCTTTGCGCAATTTTTTTTTCTTTTTATACTTTAAGCTTTGTACGATAGGTAGGTAGGTAGGTAGGTAGGGCTGGTAGGTAGGTAGGGCTGGTAGGTAGGTAGGTAGGGCTGGTAGGTAGGTAGGGCTGGTAGGTAGGTAGGGCTGGTAGGTAGGTAGGGATGGTAGGTAGGTAGGGCTGTTAGGTAGGTAGCAATGGTAGGTAGGTAGGGCTGTTAGGTAGGTAGGGCTGTTAGGTAGGTAGGGATGGTAGGTAGGTAGGGCTGTTAGGTAGATATTATTATGAGAAGCACTTTCGATTAAATTTGTTTTAGTTACTTAGTTTTTTATAGTTATTTTCTTTTTCTTTCATATTATTGCCATTTTTAATGTGTCCTTTCACTTTAGTTTACCATGTGATATGTTTTATTTGTTCCGGGGATAAGTTCGCCTTTGCGCAATTTTTTTTTCTTTTTATACTTTGAGCTTTGTACGATAGGTAGGTAGGTAGGTAGGTAGGGTTGGTAGGTAGGTAGGGATGGTAGGTAGGTAGGGATGGTAGGTAGGTAGGGATGGTAGGTAGGTAGGGCTGGTAGGTAGGTAGGGCTGGTAGGAAGGTAGGGCTGGTAGGTAGGTAGGGCTGGTATGTAGGTAGGTAGGGCTGGTAGGTAGGTAGGGATGTTAGGTAGGTAGGGATGTTAGGTAGGTAGGGATGTTAGGTAGGTAGGGATGGTAGGTAGGTAGGGATGGTAGGTAGGTAGGGCTGTTAGGTAGGTAGGGCTGTTAGGTTGGTAGGGATGGTAGGTAGGTAGGGCTGTTAGGTAGATATTATTATGAGAAGCACTTTCGATTAAATTAGTTTTAGTTACTTAGTTTTTTATAGTTATTTTCTTTTTCTTTCATATTATTGCCATTTTTAATGTGTCCTTTCACTTTAGTTTACCATGTGATATGTTTTATTTGTTCCGGGAATAAGTCCGCCTTTGTGCAATTTTTTTTTCTTGTTATACTTTGAGCTTTGTACGATAGGTAGGTAGGTAGTTAGGTAGGGCTGGTAGGTAGGTAGGGCTGATAGGTAGGTAGGGATGTTAGGTAGATAGGGATGTTAGGTAGGTAGGGCTGGTAGGTAGGTAGGGATGGTAGGTAGGTAGGGCTGTTAGGTCGGTAGGGCTGTTAGGTAGGTAGGTAGGGCTGTTAGGTAGATATTATTAGGAGAAGCACTTTCGATTAAATTTGTTTTAGTTACTTAGTTTTTTATAGTTATTTTCTTTTTCTTTCATATTATTGCCATTTTTAATGTGTCCTTTCACTTTAGTTTACCATGTGATATGTTTTATTTGTTCCGGGGACAAGTCCGCCTTTGCGCAATTTTTTTTTCTTTTTATACTTTAAGCTTTGTACGATAGGTAGGTAGGTAGGTAGGTAGGGCTGGTAGGTAGGTAGGGCTGGTAGGTAGGTAGGGCTGGTAGGTAGGTAGGGATGTTAGGTAGGTAGGGATGGTAGGTAGGTAGGGCTGGTAGGTAGGTAGAGCTGTTAGGTAGGTAGGGCTGTTAGGTAGGTAGGGCTGTTAGGTAGGTAGGGATGGTAGGTAGGTAGGGCTGTTAGGTCGATATTATTATGAGAAGCACTTTCGATTAAATTAGTTTTAGTTACTTAGTTTTTTTAGTTATTTTCTTTTTCTTTCATATTATTGCCATTTTTAATGTCTCCTTTCACTTTAGTTTACCATGTTATACGGTTTATTTGTTCCGAGGATAAGTCCGCCTTTGTGCAATTTTTTTTTCTTGTTATAATTTGAGCTTTGTACGGTAGGTAGGTAGGTAGGGCTGGTAGGTAGGTAGGGCTGGTAGGTAGGTAGGGCTGGTAGGTAGGTAGGGCTGGTAGGTAGGTAGGGCTGGTAGGTAGGTAGGGATGGTAGGTAGGTAGGGATGGTAGGTAGGTAGGGCTGTTAGGTAGGTAGGGATGGTAGGTAGGTAGGGCTGTTAGGTAGATATTATTATGAGAAGCACTTTCGATTAAATTAGTTTTAGTTACTTAGTTTTTTATAGTTATTTTCTTTTTCTTTCATATTATTGCCATTTTTAATGTGTCCTTTCACTTTAGTTTACCATGTGATATGTTTTATTTGTTCCGGGGATAAGTCCGCCTTTGTGCAATTTTTTTTTCTTTTTATACTTTGAGCTTTGTACGATAGGTAGGTAGGTAGGGCTGGTAGGTAGATAGGGATGTTAGGTAGGTAGGGCTGGTAGGTAGGTAGGGATGGTAGGTAGGTAGGGCTGTTAGGTAGGAAGGGCTGTTAGGTAGGTAGGTAGGGCTGTTAGGTCGATATTATTATGAGAAGCACTTTCGATTAAATTAGTTTTAGTTACTTAGTTTTTTTAGTTTTTTTCTTTTTCTTTCATATTATTGCCATTTTTAATGTCTCCTTTCACTTTAGTTTACCATGTGATACGGTTTATTTGTTCCGAGGATAAGTCCGCCTTTGTGCAATTTTTTTTTCTTGTTATACTTTGAGCTTTGTACGGTAGGTAAGTAGGTAGGGCTGGTAGGTAGGTAGGGCTGGTAAGTAGGTAGGGATGGTAGGTAGGTAGGTATGGTAGGTAGGTAGGGCTGTTAGGTAGGTAGGGCTGTTAGGTAGGTAGGGATGGTAGGTAGGTAGGGCTGTTAGGTAGGTAGGGATGGTAGGTAGGTAGGGCTGTTAGGTCGATCTTATTATGAGAAGCACTTTCGATTAAATTAGTTTTAGTTACTTAGTTTTTTATAGTTATTTTTTTTTCTTTCATATTATTGCCATTTTTAATGTCTCCTTTCACTTTAGTTTACCATGTGATATGTTTTATTTGTTCCGAGGATAAGTCCGCCTATGTGCAATTTTTTTTTCTTGTTTTACTTTGAGCTTTGTACGGTAGGTAGGTAGGTAGGTCTGGTAGGTAGGTAGGGCTGGTAGGTAGGTAGGGCTGGTAGGTAGGTAGGGCTGGTAGGTAGGTAGGGCTGGTAGGTAGGTAGGGATGGTAGGTAGGTAGGGATGGTAGGTAGGTAGGGATGGTAGGTAGGTAGGGATGGTAGGTAGGTAGGGCTGTTAGGTAGGTAGGGATGGTAGGTAGGTAGGGCTGTTAGGTAGATATTATTATGAGAAGCACTTTCGATTAAATTAGTTTTAGTTACTTAGTTTTTTATAGTTATTTTCTTTTTCTTTCATATTATTGCCATTTTTAATTTGTCCTTTCACTTTAGTTTACCATGTGATATGTTTTATATGTTCCGGGAATAAGTCCGCCTTTGTGCAATTTTTTTTTCTTGTTATACTTTGAGCTTTGTACGATAGGTAGGTAGGTAGTTAGGTAGGGCTGGTAGGTAGGTAGGGCTGATAGGTAGGTAGGGATGTTAGGTAGATAGGGATGTTAGGTAGGTAGGGCTGGTAGGTAGGCAGGGATGGTAGGTAGGTAGGGCTGTTAGGTAGGTAGGGCTGGTAGGTAGGTAGGTAGGGCTGGTAGGTAGGTAGGGATGTTAGGTAGGTAGGGATGTTAGGTAGGTAGGGATGGTAGGTAGGTAGGGATGGTAGGTAGGTAGGGCTGTTAGGTAGGTAGGGCTGTTAGGTAGGTAGGGATGGTAGGTAGGTAGGGCTGTTAGGTAGATATTATTATGAGAAGCACTTTCGATTAAAATAGTTTTAGTTACTTAGTTTTTTATAGTTGTTTTCTTTTTCTTTCATATTATTGCCATTTTTAATGTCTCCTTTCACTTTAGTTTTACATGTGATATGTTTTATTTGTTCCGAGGATAAGTCCGCCTTTGTGCAATTTTTTTTTCTTGTTTTACTTTGAGCTTTGTACGGTAGGTAGGTAGGTAGGTCTGGTAGGTAGGTAGGGCTGGTAGGTAGGTAGGGCTGGTAGGTAGGTAGGGCTGGTAGGTAGGTAGGGCTGGTAGGTAGGTAGGGCTGGTAGGTAGGTAGGGCTTGTAGGTAGGTAGGGATGGTAGGTAGGTAGGGATGGTAGGTAGGTAGGGCTGTTAGGTAGATATTATTATGAGAAGCACTTTCGATTAAATTAGTTTTAGTTACTTAGTTTTTTATAGTTATTTTCTTTTTCTTTCATATTATTGCCATTTTTAATGTGTCCTTTCACTTTAGTTTACCATGTGATATGTTTTATTTGTTCCGGGGATAAGTTCGCCTTTGTGCAATTTTTTTTTCTTTTTATACTTTGAGCTTTGTACGATAGGTAGGTAGGTAGGGCTGGTAGGTAGATAGGGATGTTAGGTAGGTAGGGCTGGTAGGTAGGTAGGGATGGTAGGTAGGTAGGGCTGTTAGGTAGGAAGGGCTGTTAGGTAGGTAGGTAGGGCTGTTAGGTCGATATTATTATGAGAAGCACTTTCGATTAAATTAGTTTTAGTTACTTAGTTTTTTTAGTTTTTTTCTTTTTCTTTCATATTATTGCCATTTTTAATGTCTCCTTTCACTTTAGTTTACCATGTGATACGGTTTATTTGTTCCGAGGATAAGTCCGCCTCTGTGCAATTTTTTTTTCTTGTTATACTTTGAGCTTTGTACGGTAGGTAGGTAGGTAGGGCTGGTAGGTAGGTAGGGCTGGTAAGTAGGTAGGGATGGTAGGTAGGTAGGTATGGTAGGTAGGTAGGGCTGTTAGGTAGGTAGGGCTGTTAGGTAGGTAGGGATGGTAGGTAGGTAGGGCTGTTAGGTAGGTAGGGATGGTAGGTAGGTAGGGCTGTTAGGTTGATATTATTATGAGAAGCACTTTCGATTAAATTAGTTTTAGTTACTTAGTTTTTTATAGTTATTTTTTTTTCTTTCATATTATTGCCATTTTTAATGTCTCCTTTCACTTTAGTTTACCATGTGATATGTTTTATTTGTTCCGAGGATAAGTCCGCCTATGTGCAATTTTTTTTTCTTGTTTTACTTTGAGCTTTGTACGGTAGGTAGGTAGGTAGGTCTGGTAGGTAGGTAGGGCTGGTAGGTAGGTAGGGCTGGTAGGTAGGTAGGGCTGGTAGGTAGGTAGGGCTGGTAGGTAGGTAGGGATGGTAGGTAGGTAGGGATGGTAGGTAGGTAGGGATGGTAGGTAGGTAGGGATGGTAGGTAGGTAGGGCTGTTAGGTAGGTAGGGATGGTAGGTAGGTAGGGCTGTTAGGTAAATATTATTATGAGAAGCACTTTCGATTAAATTAGTTTTAGTTACTTAGTTTTTTATAGTTATTTTCTTTTTCTTTCATATTATTGCCATTTTTAATGTGTCCTTTCACTTTAGTTTACCATGTGATATGTTTTATTTGTTCCGGGAATAAGTCCGCCTTTGTGCAATTTTTTTTTTCTTGTTATACTTTGAGCTTTGTACGATAGGTAGGTAGGTAGTTAGGTAGGGCTGGTAGGTAGGTAGGGCTGATAGGTAGGTAGGGATGTTAGGTAGATAGGGATGTTAGGTAGGTAGGGCTGGTAGGTAGGTAGGGATGGTAGGTAGGTAGGGCTGTTAGGTAGGTAGGGCTGTTAGGTAGGTAGGTAGGGCTGTTAGGTCAATATTATTATGAGAAGCACTTTCGATTAAATTAGTTTTAGTTACTTAGTTTTTTTAGTTATTTTCTTTTTCTTTCATATTATTGCCATTTTTAATGTCTCCTTTCACTTTAGTTTACCATGTGATACGGTTTATTTGTTCCGAGGATAAGTCCGCCTTTGTGCAATTTTTTTTTCTTGTTATTCTTTGAGCTTTGTACGGTAGGTAGGTAGGTAGGGCTGGTAGGTAGGTAGGGCTGGTAGGTAGGTAGGGATGGTAGGTAGGTAGGGATGGTAGGTAGGTAGGGCTGTTAGGTAGGTAGGGCTGTTAGGTAGGTAGGGATGGTAGGTAGGTAGGGCTGTTACGTAGGTAGGGATGGTAGGTAGGTAGGGCTGTTAGGTAGGTAGGGCTGTTAGGTAGGTAGGGATGGTAGGTAGGTAGGGCTGTTAGGTAGATATTATTATGAGAAGCACTTTCGATTAAATTAGTTTTAGTTACTTAGTTTTTTATAGTTATTTTCTTTTACTTTCATATTATTGCCATTTTTAATGTCTCCTTTCACTTCAGCTTACCATGTGATATGTTTTATTCGTTCCGAGGATAAGTCCGCCTTTGTGCAATTTTTTTTTCTTGTTATACTTTGAGCTTTGTACGGTAGGTAGGTAGGTAGGGCTGGTAGGTAGGTAGGGCTGGTAGATAGGTAGGGCTGGTAGGTAGGTAGGGCTGGTAGGTAGGTAGGGCTGGTAGGTAGGTAGGGCTGGTAGATAGGTAGGGCTGGTAGGTAGGTAGGGCTGGTAGGTAGGTAGGGATGTTAGGTAGGTAGGGATGGTAGGTAGGTAGGGATGGTAGGTAGGTAGGGCTGTTAGGTAGGTAGGGCTGTTAGGTAGGTAGGGATGGTAGGTAGGTAGGGCTGTTAGGTAGATATTATTATGAGAAGCACTTTCGATTAAATTAGTTTTAGTTACTTAGTTTTTTATAGTTATTTTCTTTTTCTTTCATATTATTGCCATTTTTAATGTGTCCTTTCACTTTAGTTTACCATGTGATATGTTTTATTTGTTCCGGGAATAAGTCCGCCTTTGTGCAATTTTTTTTTCTTGTTATACTTTGAGCTTTGTACGATAGGTAGGTAGGTAGTTAGGTAGGGCTGGTAGGTAGGTAGGGCTGATAGGTAGGTAGGGATGTTAGGTAGATAGGGATGTTAGGTAGGTAGGGCTGGTAGGTAGGTAGGGATGGTAGGTAGGTAGGGCTGTTAGGTAGGTAGCGCTGTTAGGTAGGTAGGTAGGGCTGTTAGGTCGATATTATTATGAGAAGCACTTTCGATTAAATTAGTTTTAGTTACTTAGTTTTTTATAGTTATTTTCTTTTTCTTTCATATTATTGCCATTTTTAATGTGTCCTTTCACTTTAGTTTACCATGTGATATGTTTTATTTGTTCCGGGAATAAGTCCGCCTTTGTGCAATTTTTTTTTCTTGTTATACTTTGAGCTTTGTACGATAGGTAGGTAGGTAGTTAGGTAGGGCTGGTAGGTAGGTAGGGCTGATAGGTAGGTAGGGATGTTAGGTAGATAGGGATGTTAGGTAGGTAGGGCTGGTAGGTAGGTAGGGATGGTAGGTAGGTAGGGCTGTTAGGTAGGTAGGGCTGTTAGGTAGCTAGGTAGGGCTGTTAGGTCGATATTATTATGAGAAGCACTTTCGATTAAATTAGTTTTAGTTACTTAGTTTTTTATAGTTATTTTTTTTTCTTTCATATTATTGCCATTTTTAATGTCTCCTTTCACTTTAGTTTACCATGTGATATGTTTTATTTGTTCCGAGGATAAGTCCGCCTATGTGCAATTTTTTTTTCTTGTTTTACTTTGAGCTTTGTACGGTAGGTAGGTAGGTAGGTCTGGTAGGTAGGTAGGGCTGGTAGGTAGGTAGGGCTGGTAGGTAGGTAGGGCTGGTAGGTAGGTAGGGCTGGTAGGTAGGTAGGGATGGTAGGTAGGTAGGGATGGTAGGTAGGTAGGGATGGTAGGTAGGTAGGGATGGTAGGTAGGTAGGGCTGTTAGGTAGGTAGGGATGGTAGGTAGGTAGGGCTGTTAGGTAGATATTATTATGAGAAGCACTTTCGATTAAATTAGTTTTAGTTACTTAGTTTTTTATAGTTATTTTCTTTTTCTTTCATATTATTGCCATTTTTAATTTGTCCTTTCACTTTAGTTTACCATGTGATATGTTTTATTTGTTCCGGGAATAAGTCCGCCTTTGTGCAATTTTTTTTTCTTGTTATACTTTGAGCTTTGTACGATAGGTAGGTAGGTAGTTAGGTAGGGCTGGTAGGTAGGTAGGGCTGATAGGTAGGTAGGGATGTTAGGTAGATAGGGATGTTAGGTAGGTAGGGCTGGTAGGTAGGCAGGGATGGTAGGTAGGTAGGGCTGTTAGGTAGGTAGGGCTGGTAGGTAGGTAGGTAGGGCTGGTAGGTAGGTAGGGATGTTAGGTAGGTAGGGATGTTAGGTAAGTAGGGATGGTAGGTAGGTAGGGATGGTAGGTAGGTAGGGCTGTTAGGTAGGTAGGGCTGTTAGGTAGGTAGGGATGGTAGGTAGGTAGGGCTGTTAGGTAGATATTATTATGAGAAGCACTTTCGATTAAAATAGTTTTAGTTACTTAGTTTTTTATAGTTGTTTTCTTTTTCTTTCATATTATTGCCATTTTTAATGTCTCCTTTCACTTTAGTTTAACATGTGATATGTTTTATTTGTTCCGAGGATAAGTCCGCCTTTGTGCAATTTTTTTTTCTTGTTTTACTTTGAGCTTTGTACGGTAGGTAGGTAGGTAGGTCTGGTAGGTAGGTAGGGCTGGTAGGTAGGTAGGGCTGGTAGGTAGGTAGGGCTGGTAGGTAGGTAGGGCTGGTAGGTAGGTAGGGCTGGTAGGTAGGTAGGGCTGGTAGGTAGGTAGGGCTTGTAGGTAGGTAGGGATGGTAGGTAGGTAGGGATGGTAGGTAGGTAGGGCTGTTAGGTAGGTAGGGATGGTAGGTAGGTAGGGCTGTTAGGTAGATATTATTATGAGAAGCACTTTCGATTAAATTAGTTTTAGTTACTTAGTTTTTTATAGTTATTTTCTTTTTCTTTCATATTATTGCCATTTTTAATGTGTCCTTTCACTTTAGTTTACCATGTGATATGTTTTATTTGTTCCGGGGATAAGTCCGCCTTTGTGCAATTTTTTTTTCTTTTTATACTTTGAGCTTTGTACGATAGGTAGGTAGGTAGGGCTGGTAGGTAGATAGGGATGTTAGGTAGGTAGAGCTGGTAGGTAGGTAGGGATGGTAGGTAGGTAGGGCTGTTAGGTAGGAAGGGCTGTTAGGTAGGTAGGTAGGGCTGTTAGGTCGATATTATTATGAGAAGCACTTTCGATTAAATTAGTTTTAGTTACTTAGTTTTTTTAGTTTTTTTCTTTTTCTTTCATATTATTGCCATTTTTAATGTCTCCTTTCACTTTAGTTTACCATGTGATACGGTTTATTTGTTCCGAGGATAAGTCCGCCTTTGTGCAATTTTTTTTTCTTGTTATACTTTGAGCTTTGTACGGTAGGTAGGCAGGTAGGGCTGGTAGGTAGGTAGGGCTGGTAAGTAGGTAGGGATGGTAGGTAGGTAGGTATGGTAGGTAGGTAGGGCTGTTAGGTAGGTAGGGCTGTTAGGTAGGTAGGGATGGTAGGTAGGTAGGGCTGTTAGGTAGGTAGGGATGGTAGGTAGGTAGGGATGGTAGGTAGGTAGGGCTGTTAGGTAGGTAGGGATGGTAGGTAGGTAGGGCTGTTAGGTAGATATTATTATGAGAAGCACTTTCGATTAAATTAGTTTTAGTTACTTAGTTTTTTATAGTTATTTTCTTTTACTTTCATATTATTGCCATTTTTAATGTCTCCTTTCACTTCAGCTTACCATGTGATATGTTTTATTCGTTCCGAGGATAAGTCCGCCTTTGTGCAATTTTTTTTTCTTGTTATACTTTGAGCTTTGTACGGTAGGTAGGTAGGTAGGGCTGGTAGGTAGGTAGGGCTGGTAGGTAGGTAGGGCTGGTAGGTAGGTAGGGATGGCAGGTAGGTAGGGCTGTTAGGTAGGTAGCAATGGTAGGTAGGTAGGGCTGTTAGGTAGGTAGGGCTGTTAGGTAGGTAGGGATGGTAGGTAGGTAGGGCTGTTAGGTAGATATTATTATGAGAAGCACTTTCGATTAAATTAGTTTTAGTTACTTAGTTTTTTATAGTTATTTTCTTTTTCTTTCATATTATTGCCATTTTTAATGTGTCCTTTCACTTTAGTTTACCATGTGATATGTTTTATTTGTTCCGGGAATAAGTCCGCCTTTGTGCAATTTTTTTTTTCTTGTTATACTTTGAGCTTTGTACGATAGGTAGGTAGGTAGTTAGGTAGGGCTGGTAGGTAGGTAGGGCTGATAGGTAGGTAGGGATGTTAGGTAGATAGGGATGTTAGGTAGGTAGGGCTGGTAGGTAGGTAGGGATGGTAGGTAGGTAGGGCTGTTAGGTAGGTAGGGCTGTTAGGTAGGTAGGTAGGGCTGTTAGGTCGATATTATTATGAGAAGCACTTTCGATTAAATTAGTTTTAGTTACTTAGTTTTTTTAGTTATTTTCTTTTTCTTTCATATTATTGCCATTTTTAATGTCTCCTTTCACTTTAGTTTACCATGTGATACGGTTTATTTGTTCCGAGGATAAGTCCGCCTTTGTGCAATTTTTTTTTCTTGTTATTCTTTGAGCTTTGTACGGTAGGTAGGTAGGTAGGGCTGGTAGGTAGGTAGGGCTGGTAGGTAGGTAGGGATGGTAGGTAGGTAGGGATGGTAGGTAGGTAGGGCTGTTAGGTAGGTAGGGCTGGTAGGTAGGTAGGGCTGGTAGGTAGGTAGGGCTGGTAGGTAGGTAGGGATGGTAGGTAGGTAGGGATGGTAGGTAGGTAGGGATGGTAGGTAGGTAGGGCTGTTAGGTAGGTAGGGATGGTAGGTAGGTAGGGCTGTTAGGTAGATATTATTATGAGAAGCACTTTCGATTAAATTTGTTTTAGTTACTTAGTTTTTTATAGTTATTTTCTTTTTCTTTCATATTATTGCCATTTTTAATGTGTCCTTTCACTTTAGTTTACCATGTGATATGTTTTATTTGTTCCGGGGATAAGTCCGCCTTTGCGCAATTTTTTTTTCTTTTTATACTTTGAGCTTTGTACGATAGGTAGGTAGGTAGGTAGGTAGGGCTGGTAGGTAGGTAGGGCTGGTAGATAGGTAGGGCTGGTAGGTAGGTAGGGCTGGTAGGTAGGTAGGGATGTTAGGTAGGTAGGGCTGTTAGGTAGATATTATTATGAGAAGCACTTTCGATTAAATTAGTTTTAGTTACTTAGTTTTTTATAGTTATTTTCTTTTTCTTTCATATTATTGCCATTTTTAATGTGTCCTTTCACTTTAGTTTACCATGTGATATGTTTTATTTGTTCCGAGGATAAGTCCGCCTATGTGCAATTTTTTTTTCTTGTTTTACTTTGAGCTTTGTACGGTAGGTAGGTAGGTAGGTCTGGTAGGTAGGTAGGGCTGGTAGGTAGGTAGGGCTGGTAGGTAGGTAGGGCTGGTAGGTAGGTAGGGCTGGTAGGTAGGTAGGGCTGGTAGGTAGGTAGGGATGGTAGGTAGGTAGGGATGGTAGGTAGGTAGGGATGGTAGGTAGGTAGGGCTGTTAGGTAGGTAGGGATGGTAGGTAGGTAGGGCTGTTAGGTAGATATTATTATGAGAAGCACTTTCGATTAAATTAGTTTTAGTTACTTAGTTTTTTATAGTTATTTTCTTTTTCTTTCATATTATTGCCATTTTTAATGTGTCCTTTCACTTTAGTTTACCATGTGATATGTTTTATTTGTTCCGGGGATAAGTCCGCCTTTGTGCAATTTTTTTTTCTTTTTATACTTTGAGCTTTGTACGATAGGTAGGTAGGTAGGGCTGGTAGGTAGATAGGGATGTTAGGTAGGTAGAGCTGGTAGGTAGGTAGGGATGGTAGGTAGGTAGGGCTGTTAGGTAGGAAGGGCTGTTAGGTAGGTAGGTAGGGCTGTTAGGTCGATATTATTATGAGAAGCACTTTCGATTAAATTAGTTTTAGTTACTTAGTTTTTTTAGTTTTTTTCTTTTTCTTTCATATTATTGCCATTTTTAATGTCTCCTTTCACTTTAGTTTACCATGTGATACGGTTTATTTGTTCCGAGGATAAGTCCGCCTTTGTGCAATTTTTTTTTCTTGTTATACTTTGAGCTTTGTACGGTAGGTAGGTAGGTAGGGCTGGTAGGTAGGTAGGGCTGGTAAGTAGGTAGGGATGGTAGGTAGGTAGGTATGGTAGGTAGGTAGGGCTGTTAGGTAGGTAGGGCTGTTAGGTAGGTAGGGATGGTAGGTAGGTAGGGCTGTTAGGTAGGTAGGGATGGTAGGTAGGTAGGGATGGTAGGTAGGTAGGGCTGTTAGGTAGGTAGGGATGGTAGGTAGGTAGGGCTGTTAGGTAGATATTATTATGAGAAGCACTTTCGATTAAATTAGTTTTAGTTACTTAGTTTTTTATAGTTATTTTCTTTTACTTTCATATTATTGCCATTTTTAATGTCTCCTTTCACTTCAGCTTACCATGTGATATGTTTTATTCGTTCCGAGGATAAGTCCGCCTTTGTGCAATTTTTTTTTCTTGTTATACTTTGAGCTTTGTACGGTAGGTAGGTAGGTAGGGCTGGTAGGTAGGTAGGGCTGGTAGGTAGGTAGGGCTGGTAGGTAGGTAGGGATGGCAGGTAGGTAGGGCTGTTAGGTAGGTAGCAATGGTAGGTAGGTAGGGCTGTTAGGTAGGTAGGGCTGTTAGGTAGGTAGGGATGGTAGGTAGGTAGGGCTGTTAGGTAGATATTATTATGAGAAGCACTTTCGATTAAATTAGTTTTAGTTACTTAGTTTTTTATAGTTATTTTCTTTTTCTTTCATATTATTGCCATTTTTAATGTGTCCTTTCACTTTAGTTTACCATGTGATATGTTTTATTTGTTCCGGGAATAAGTCCGCCTTTGTGCAATTTTTTTTTTCTTGTTATACTTTGAGCTTTGTACGATAGGTAGGTAGGTAGTTAGGTAGGGCTGGTAGGTAGGTAGGGCTGATAGGTAGGTAGGGATGTTAGGTAGATAGGGATGTTAGGTAGGTAGGGCTGGTAGGTAGGTAGGGATGGTAGGTAGGTAGGGCTGTTAGGTAGGTAGGGCTGTTAGGTAGGTAGGTAGGGCTGTTAGGTCGATATTATTATGAGAAGCACTTTCGATTAAATTAGTTTTAGTTACTTAGTTTTTTTAGTTATTTTCTTTTTCTTTCATATTATTGCCATTTTTAATGTCTCCTTTCACTTTAGTTTACCATGTGATACGGTTTATTTGTTCCGAGGATAAGTCCGCCTTTGTGCAATTTTTTTTTCTTGTTATTCTTTGAGCTTTGTACGGTAGGTAGGTAGGTAGGGCTGGTAGGTAGGTAGGGCTGGTAGGTAGGTAGGGATGGTAGGTAGGTAGGGATGGTAGGTAGGTAGGGCTGTTAGGTAGGTAGGGCTGTTAGGTAGGTAGGGATGGTAGGTAGGTAGGGCTGTTAGGTAGGTAGGGATGGTAGGTAGGTAGGGCTGTTAGGTAGGTAGGGCTGTTAGGTAGGTAGGGATGGTAGGTAGGTAGGGCTGTTAGGTAGATATTATTATGAGAAGCACTTTCGATTAAATTAGTTTTAGTTACTTAGTTTTTTATAGTTATTTTCTTTTACTTTCATATTATTGCCATTTTTAATGTCTCCTTTCACTTCAGCTTACCATGTGATATGTTTTATTCGTTCCGAGGATAAGTCCGCCTTTGTGCAATTTTTTTTTCTTGTTATACTTTGAGCTTTGTACGGTAGGTAGGTAGGTAGGGCTGGTAGGTAGGTAGGGCTGGTAGGTAGGTAGGGCTGGTAGGTAGGTAGGGCTGGTAGGTAGGTAGGGATGGTAGGTAGGTAGGGCTGTTAGGTAGGTAGCAATGGTAGGTAGGTAGGGCTATTAGGTAGGTAGGGCTGTTAGGTAGGTAGGGATGGTAGGTAGGTAGGGCTGTTAGGTAGATATTATTATGAGAAGCACTTTCGATTAAATTTGTTTTAGTTACTTAGTTTTTTATAGTTATTTTCTTTTTCTTTCATATTATTGCCATTTTTAATGTGTCCTTTCACTTTAGTTTACCATGTGATATGTTTTATTTGTTCCGGGGATAAGTCCGCCTTTGCGCAATTTTTTTTTCTTTTTATACTTTGAGCTTTGTACGATAGGTAGGTAGGTAGGTAGGTAGGGCTGGTAGGTAGGTAGGGCTGGTAGATAGGTAGGGCTGGTAGGTAGGTAGGGCTGGTAGGTAGGTAGGGATGTTAGGTAGGTAGGGCTGTTAGGTAGATATTATTATGAGAAGCACTTTCGATTAAATTAGTTTTAGTTACTTAGTTTTTTATAGTTATTTTCTTTTTCTTTCATATTATTGCCATTTTTAATGTGTCCTTTCACTTTAGTTTACCATGTGATATGTTTTATTTGTTCCGAGGATAAGTCCGCCTATGTGCAATTTTTTTTTCTTGTTTTACTTTGAGCTTTGTACGGTAGGTAGGTAGGTAGGTCTGGTAGGTAGGTAGGGCTGGTAGGTAGGTAGGGCTGGTAGGTAGGTAGGGCTGGTAGGTAGGTAGGGCTGGTAGGTAGGTAGGGCTGGTAGGTAGGTAGGGATGGTAGGTAGGTAGGGATGGTAGGTAGGTAGGGATGGTAGGTAGGTAGGGCTGTTAGGTAGGTAGGGATGGTAGGTAGGTAGGGCTGTTAGGTAGATATTATTATGAGAAGCACTTTCGATTAAATTAGTTTTAGTTACTTAGTTTTTTATAGTTATTTTCTTTTTCTTTCATATTATTGCCATTTTTAATGTCTCCTTTCACTTCAGTTTACCATGTGATATGTTTTATTCGTTCCGAGGATAAGTCCGCCTTTGTGCAATTTTTTTTTCTTGTTATACTTTGAGCTTTGTACGGTAGGTAGGTAGGTAGGGCTGGTAGGTAGGTAGGGCTAGTAGGTAGGTAGGGCTGGTAGGTAGGTAGGGCTGGTAGGTAGGTAGGGATGGTAGGTAGGTAGGGCTGTTAGGTAGGTAGCAATGGTAGGTAGGTAGGGCTGTTAGGTAGGTAGGGCTGTTAGGTAGGTAGGGATGGTAGGTAGGTAGGGCTGTTAGGTAGATATTATTATGAGAAGCACTTTCGATTAAATTTGTTTTAGTTACTTAGTTTTTTATAGTTATTTTCTTTTTCTTTCATATTATTGCCATTTTTAATGTGTCCTTTCACTTTAGTTTACCATGTGATATGTTTTATTTGTTCCGGGGATAAGTCCGCCTTTGCGCAAATTTTTTTTCTTTTTATACTTTGAGCTTTGTACGATAGGTAGGTAGGTAGGTAGGTAGGGCTGGTAGGTAGGTAGGGATGTTAGGTAGGTAGGGATGGTAGGTAGGTAGGGATGGTAGGTAGGTAGGGCTGTTAGGTAGGTAGGGCTGTTAGGTAGGTAGGGATGGTAGGTAGGTAGGGCTGTTAGGTAGATATTATTATGAGAAGCACTTTCGATTAAATTAGTTTTAGTTACTTAGTTTTTTATAGTTATTTTCTTTTTCTTTCATATTATTGCCATTTTTAATGTGTCCTTTCACTTTAGTTTACCATGTGATATGTTTTATTTGTTCCGGGAATAAGTCCGCCTTTGTGCAATTTTTTTTTCTTGTTATACTTTGAGCTTTGTACGATAGGTAGGTAGGTAGTTAGGTAGGGCTGGTAGGTAGGTAGGGCTGATAGGTAGGTAGGGATGTTAGGTAGATAGGGATGTTAGGTAGGTAGGGCTGGTAGGTAGGTAGGGATGGTAGGTAGGTAGGGCTGTTAGGTAGGTAGGGCTGTTAGGTTGGTAGGTAGGGCTGTTAGGTCGATATTATTATGAGAAGCACTTTCGATTAAATTAGTTTTAGTTACTTAGTTTTTTTAGTTATTTTCTTTTTCTTTCATATTATTGCCATTTTTAATGTCTCCTTTCACTTTAGTTTACCATGTGATACGGTTTATTTGTTCTGAGGATAAGTCCGCCTTTGTGCAATTTTTTTTTCTTGTTATTCTTTGAGCTTTGTACGGTAGGTAGGTAGGTAGGGCTGGTAAGTAGGTAGGGCTGGTAGGTAGGTAGGGATGGTAGGTAGGTAGGGATGGTAGGTAGGTAGGGCTGTTAGGTAGGTAGGGCTGTTAGGTAGGTAGGGATGGTAGGTAGGTAGGGCTGTTAGGTAGGTAGGGATGGTAGGTAGGTAGGGCTGTTAGGTCGATATTATTATGAGAAGCACTTTCGATTAAATTAGATTTAGTTACTTAGTTTTTTATAGTTATTTTTTTTCTTTCATATTATTGCCATTTTTAATGTCTCCTTTCACTTTAGTTTACCATGTGATATGTTTTATTTGTTCCGAGGATAAGTCCGCCTATGTGCAATTTTTTTTTCTTGTTTTACTTTGAGCTTTGTACGGTAGGTAGGTAGGTAGGTCTGGGAGGTAGGTAGGGCTGGTAGGTAGGTAGGGCTGGTAGGTAGGTAGGGCTGGTAAGTAGGTAGGGATGGTAGGTAGGTAGGGATGGTAGGTAGGTAGGGATGGTAGGTAGGTAGGGCTGTTAGGTAGGTAGGGATGGTAGGTAGGTAGGGCTGTTAGGTAGATATTATTATGAGAAGCACTTTCGATTAAATTAGTTTTAGTTACTTAGTTTTTTATAGTTATTTTCTTTTTCTTTCATATTATTGCCATTCTTAATGTCTCCTTTCACTTCAGTTTACCATGTGATATGTTTTATTCGTTCCGAGGATAAGTCCGCCTTTGTGCAATTTTTTTTTCTTGTTATACTTTGAGCTTTGTACGGTAGGTAGGTAGGTAGGGCTGGTAGGTAGGTAGGGCTAGTAGGTAGGTAGGGCTGGTAAGTAGGTAGGGCTGGTAGGTAGGTAGGGATGGTAGGTAGGTAGGGCTGTTAGGTAGGTAGCAATGGTAGCTAGGTAGGGCTGTTAGGTAGGTGGGGTGTTAGGTAGGTAGGGATGGTAGGTAGGTAGGGCTGTTAGGTAGATATTATTATGAGAAGCACTTTCGATTAAATTTGTTTTAGTTACTTAGTTTTTTATAGTTATTTTCTTTTTCTTTCATATTATTGCCATTTTTAATGTGTCCTTTCACTTTAGTTTACCATGTGATATGTTTTATTTGTTCCGGGGATAAGTCCGCCTTTGCGCAAATTTTTTTTCTTTTTATACTTTGAGCTTTGTACGATAGGTAGGTAGGTAGGTAGGTAGGGCTGGTAGGTAGGTAGGGCTGGTAGGTAGGTAGGGCTGGTAGGTAGGTAGGGCTGGTAGGTAGGTAGGGCTGGTAGGTAGGTAGGGCTGGTAGGTAGGTAGGGCTGGTAGGTAGGTAGGGATGGTAGGTAGGTAGGGCTGTTAGGTAGGTAGCAATGGTAGGTAGGTAGGGCTGTTAGGTAGGTAGGGCTGTTAGGTAGGTAGGGATGGTAGGTAGGTAGGGCTGTTAGGTAGATATTATTATGAGAAGCACTTTCGATTAAATTTGTTTTAGTTACTTAGTTTTTTATAGTTATTTTCTTTTTCTTTCATATTATTGCCATTTTTAATGTGTCCTTTCACTTTAGTTTACCATGTGATATGTTTTATTTGTTCCGGGGATAAGTCCGCCTTTGCGCAATTTTTTTTTCTTTTTATACTTTGAGCTTTGTACGATATTTAGGTAGGTAGGTAGGTAGGGCTGGTAGGTAGGTAGGGCTGGTAGGTAGGTAGGGCTGGTAGGTAGGTAGGGCTGGTAGGTAGGTAGGGATGTTAGGTAGGTAGGGATGGTAGGTAGGTAGGGATGGTAGGTAGGTAGGGCTGTTAGGTAGGTAGGGCTGTTAGGTAGGTAGGGATGGTAGGTAGGTAGGGCTGTTAGGTAGATATTATTATGAGAAGCACTTTCGATTAAATTAGTTTTAGTTACTTAGTTTTTTATAGTTATATTCTTTTTCTTTCATATTATTGCCATTTTTAATGTGTCCTTTCACTTTAGTTTACCATGTGATATGTTTTATTTGTTCCGGGAATAAGTCCGCCTTTGTGCAATTTTTTTTCTTGTTATACTTTGAGCTTTGTACGATAGGTAGGTAGGTAGTTAGGTAGGGCTGGTAGGTAGGTAGGGCTGATAGGTAGGTAGGGCTGTTAGGTAGGTAGGGCTGTTAGGTAGGTAGGGATGGTAGGTAGGTAGGGCTGTTAGGTAGGTAGGGCTGTTAGGTAGGTAGGGATGGTAGGTAGGTAGGGCTGGTAGGTAGGTAGGGATGGTAGGTAGGTAGGGATGGTAGGTAGGTAGGGCTGTTAGGTAGGTAGGGCTGTTAGGTAGGTAGGGATGGTAGGTAGGTAGGGCTGTTAGGTAGGTAGGGATGGTAGGTAGGTAGGGCTGTTAGGTCGATATTATTATGAGAAGCACTTTCGATTAAATTAGTTTTAGTTACTTAGTTTTTTTAGTTATTTTCTTTTTCTTTCATATTATTGCCATTTTTAATGTCTCCTTTCACTTTAGTTTACCATGTGATATATTTTATTTGTTCCGAGGATAAGTCCGCCTTTGTGCAATTTTTTTTTCTTGTTATACTTTGAGCTTTGTACGGTAGGTAGGTAGGTAGGGCTGGTAGGTAGGTAGGGCTGGTAGGTAGGTAGGGATGTTAGGTAGGTAGGGATGGTAGGTAGGTAGGGATGGTAGGTAGGTAGGGATGGTAGGTAGGTAGGGATGGTAGGTAGGTAGAGCTGTTAGGTAGATATTATTATGAGAAGCACTTTCGATTAAATAACTTTTAGTTACTTAGTTTTTTATAGTTATTTTCTTTTTCTTTCATATTATTGCCATTTTTAATGTGTCCTTTCACTTTAGTTTACTATGTGATATGTTTTATTTGTTCCGGGGATAAGTCCGCCTTTGTGCAATTTTTTTTTCTTGTTATACTTTGAGCTTTGTACGATAGGTAGGTAGGTAGGTAGGTAGGGCTGGTAGGTAGGTAGGGATGTTAGGTAGGTAGGGATGGTAGGTAGGTAGGGCTGTTAGGTAGGTACGGATGGTAGGTAGGTAGGGCTGGTAGGTAGGTAGGGCTGTTAGGTAGGTAGGGATGGTAGGTAGGTAGGGCTGTTAGGTAGATATTATTATGAGAAGCACTTTCGATTGAATTAGTTTTAGTTACTTAGTTTTTTATAGTTATTTTCTTTTTCTTTCATTTTATTGCCATTTTTAATGTCTCCTTTCACTTTAGTTTACCATGTGATATGTTTTATTTGTTCCGAGGATAAGTCCGCCTTTGTGCAATTTTTTTTTTCTTGTTTTACTTTGAGCTTTGTACGGTAGGTAGGTAGGTAGGGCTGGTAGGTAGGTAGGGCTGGTAGGTAGGTATGGCTGGTAGGTAGGTAGGGTTGGTAGGTAGGTAGGGCTGTTAGGTCGATATTATTATGAGTAGCACTTTCGATTAAATTAGTTTTAGTTACTTAGTTTTTTTAGTTATTTTCTTTTTCTTTCATATTATTGCCATTTTTAATGTCTCCTTTCACTTTAGTTTACCATGTGATACGGTTTATTTGTTCCGAGGATAAGTCCGCCTTTGTGCAATTTTTTTTTCTTGTTATACTTTGAGCTTTGTACGGTAGGTAGGTAGGTAGGGCTGGTAGGTAGGTAGGGCTGGTAGGTAGGTAGGGATGGTAGGTAGGTAGGGATGGTAGGTAGGTAGGGCTGTTAGGTAGGTAGGGCTGTTAGGTAGGTAGGGATGGTAGGTAGGTAGGGCTGTTAGGTAGGTAGGGATGGTAGGTAGGTAGGGCTGTTAGGTAGATATTATTATGAGAAGCACTTTCGATTAAATTAGTTTTAGTTACTTAGTTTTTTATAGTTATTTTCTTTTTCTTTCATATTATTGCCATTTTTAATGTCTCCTTTCACTTCAGTTTACCATGTGATATGTTTTATTCGTTCCGAGGATAAGTCCGCCTTTGTGCAATTTTTTTTTCTTGTTATACTTTGAGCTTTGTACGGTAGGTAGGTAGGTAGGGCTGGTAGGTAGGTAGGGCTGGTAGGTAGGTAGGGCTGGTAGGTAGGTAGGGCTGGTAGGTAGGTAGGGCTGGTAGATGTAGGTAGGGATGGTAGGTAGGTAGGGCTGTTAGGTAGGTAGGGATGGTAGGTAGGTAGGGATGGTAGGTAGGTAGGGCTGTTAGGTAGGTAGGGATGGTAGGTAGGTAGGGCTGTTAGGTAGATATTATTATGAGAAGCACTTTCGATTAAATTAGTTTTAGTTACTTAGTTTTTTATAGTTATTTTCTTTTTCTTTCATTTTATTGCCATTTTTAATGTGTCCTTTCACTTCAGTTTACCATGTGATATGTTTTATTCGTTCCGAGGATAAGTCCGCCTTTGTGCAATTTTTTTTTCTTGTTATACTTTGAGCTTTGTACGATAGGTAGGTAGGTAGGTAGGTAGGGCTGGTAGGTAGGTAGGGATGTTAGGTAGGTAGGGATGGTAGGTAGGTAGGGCTGTTAGGTTGGTAGGGATAGTAGATAGGTAGGGCTGTTAGGTAGGTAGGGCTGTTAGGTAGGTAGGGATGGTAGGTAGGTAGGGCTGTTTGGTAGATATTATTATGAGAAGCACTTTCGATTAAATTAGTTTTAGTTACTTAGTTTTTTATAGTTATTTTCTTTTTCTTTCATTTTATTGCCATTTTTAATGTGTCCTTTCACTTCAGTTTACCATGTGATATGTTTTATTCGTTCCGAGGATAAGTCCGCCTTTGTGCAATTTTTTTTTCTTGTTATACTTTGAGCTTTGTACGATAGGTAGGTAGGGCTGTTAGGTAGGTAGGGATGGTAGGTAGGTAGGGCTGTTTGGTAGATATTATTATGAGAAGCACTTTCGATTAAATTAGTTTTAGTTACTTAGTTTTTTATAGTTATTTTCTTTTTCTTTCATTTTATTGCCATTTTTAATGTGTCCTTTCACTTCAGTTTACCATGTGATATGTTTTATTCGTTCCGAGGATAAGTCCGCCTTTGTGCAATTTTTTTTTCTTGTTATACTTTGAGCTTTGTACGATAGGTAGGTAGGGCTGTTAGGTAGGTAGGGATGGTAGGTAGGTAGGGCTGTTTGGTAGATATTATTATGAGAAGCACTTTCGATTAAATTAGTTTTAGTTACTTAGTTTTTTATAGTTATTTTCTTTTTCTTTCATTTTATTGCCATTTTTAATGTCTCCTTTCACTTTAGTTTACCATGTGATATGTTTTATTTGTTCCGAGGATAAGTCCGCCTTTGTGCAATTTTTTTTCTTGTTTTACTTTGAGCTTTGTACGGTAGGTAGGTAGGTAGGGCTGGTAGGTAGGTAGGGCTGGTAGGTAGGTATGGCTGGTAGGTAGGTAGGGTTGGTAGGTAGGTAGGGCTGTTAGGTCGATATTATTATGAGAAGCACTTTCGATTAAATTCGTTTTAGTTACTTAGTTTTTTTAGTTATTTTCTTTTTCTTTCATATTATTGCCATTTTTAATGTCTCCTTTCACTTTAGTTTACCATGTGATACGGTTTATTTGTTCCGAGGATAAGTCCGCCTTTGTGCAATTTTTTTTTCTTGTTATACTTTGAGCTTTGTACGGTAGGTAGGTAGGTAGGGCTGGTAGGTAGGTAGGGCTGGTAGGTAGGTAGGGATGGTAGGTAGGTAGGGATGGTAGGTAGGTAGGGCTGTTAGGTAGGTAGGGATGGTAGGTAGGTAGGGCTGTTAGGTAGATATTATTATGAGAAGCACTTTCGATTAAATTAGTTTTAGTTACTTAGTTTTTTATAGTTATTTTCTTTTTCTTTCATTTTATTGCCATTTTTAATGTGTCCTTTCACTTTAGTTTACCATGTGATATATTTTATTTGTTCCGGGGATAAGTCCGCCTTTGTGCAATTTTTTTTTCTTTTTATACTTTGAGCTTTGTACGATAGGTAGGTAGGTAGGTAGGTAGGGCTGGTAGGTAGGTAGGGCTGGTAGGTAGGTAGGGATGTTAGGTAGGTAGGGATGGTAGGTAGGTAGGGCTGTTAGGTAGGTACGGATGGTAGGTAGGTAGGGCTGTTAGGTAGGTAGGGCTGTTAGGTAGGTAGGGATGGTAGGTAGGTAGGGCTGTTTGGTAGATATTATTATGAGAAGCACTTTCGATTGAATTAGTTTTAGTTACTTAGTTTTTTATAGTTATTTTCTTTTTCTTTCATTTTATTGCCATTTTTAATGTCTCCTTTCACTTCAGTTTACCATGTGATATGTTTTATTCGTTCCGAGGATAAGTCCGCCTTTGTGCAATTTTTTTTTCTTGTTATACTTTGAGCTTTGTACGGTAGGTAGGTAGGTAGGGCTGGTAGGTAGGTAGGGCTGGTAGGTAGGTAGGGCTGGTAGGTAGGTAGGGCTGGTAGAGGTAGGTAGGGATGGTAGGTAGGTAGGGCTGTTAGGTAGGTAGGGATGGTAGGTAGGTAGGGATGGTAGGTAGGTAGGGCTGTTAGGTAGGTAGGGATGGTAGGTAGGTAGGGCTGTTAGGTAGATATTATTATGAGAAGCACTTTCGATTAAATTAGTTTTAGTTACTTAGTTTTTTATAGTTATTTTCTTTTTCTTTCATTTTATTGCCATTTTTAATGTGTCCTTTCACTTTAGTTTACCATGTGATATATTTTATTTGTTCCGGGGATAAGTCCGCCTTTGTGCAATTTTTTTTTTCTTTTTATACTTTGAGCTTTGTACGTTAGGTAGGTAGGTAGGTAGGTAGGGCTGGTAGGTAGGTAGGGCTGGTAGGTAGGTAGGGATGTTAGGTAGGTAGGGATGGTAGGTAGGTAGGGCTGGTAGGTAGGTAGGGCTGTTAGGTAGGTAGGGCTGTTAGGTAGGTAGGGATGGTAGGTAGGTAGGGCTGTTAGGTCGATATTATTATGAGAAGCACTTTCGATTAAATTAGTTTTAGTTACTTAGTTTTTTTAGTTATTTTCTTTTTCTTTCATATTATTGCCATTTTTAATGTCTCCTTTCACTTTAGTTTACCATGTGATATATTTTATTTGTTCCGAGGATAAGTCCGCCTTTGTGCAATTTTTTTTTCTTGTTATACTTTGAGCTTTGTACGGTAGGTAGGTAGGTAGGGCTGGTAGGTAGGTAGGGCGTGTAGGTAGGTAGGGATGTTAGGTAGGTAGGGATGGTAGGTAGGTAGGGATGGTAGGTAGGTAGGGATGGTAGGTAGGTAGAGCTGTTAGGTAGATATTATTATGAGAAGCACTTTCGATTAAATAACTTTTAGTTACTTAGTTTTTTATAGTTATTTTCTTTTTCTTTCATATTATTGCCATTTTTAATGTGTCCTTTCACTTTAGTTTACTATGTGATATGTTTTATTTGTTCCGGGGATAAGTCCGCCTTTGTGCAATTTTTTTTTCTTGTTATACTTTGAGCTTTGTACGATAGGTAGGTAGGTAGGTAGGTAGGGCTGGTAGGTAGGTAGGGATGTTAGGTAGGTAGGGATGGTAGGTAGGTAGGGCTGTTAGGTAGGTACGGATGGTAGGTAGGTAGGGCTGTTAGGTAGGTAGGGCTGTTAGGTAGGTAGGGATGGTAGGTAGGTAGGGCTGTTTGGTAGATATTATTATGAGAAGCACTTTCGATTGAATTAGTTTTAGTTACTTAGTTTTTTATAGTTATTTTCTTTTTCTTTCATTTTATTGCCATTTTTAATGTCTCCTTTCACTTTAGTTTACCATGTGATATGTTTTATTTGTTCCGAGGATAAGTCCGCCTTTGTGCAATTTTTTTTTCTTGTTTTACTTTGAGCTTTGTACGGTAGGTAGGTAGGTAGGGCTGGTAGGTAGGTAGGGCTGGTAGGTAGGTATGGCTGGTAGGTAGGTAGGGTTGGTAGGTAGGTAGGGCTGTTAGGTCGATATTATTATGAGTAGCACTTTCGATTAAATTAGTTTTAGTTACTTAGTTTTTTTAGTTATTTTCTTTTTCTTTCATATTATTGCCATTTTTAATGTCTCCTTTCACTTTAGTTTACCATGTGATACGGTTTATTTGTTCCGAGGATAAGTCCGCCTTTGTGCAATTTTTTTTTCTTGTTATACTTTGAGCTTTGTACGGTAGGTAGGTAGGTAGGGCTGGTAGGTAGGTAGGGCTGGTAGGTAGGTAGGGATGGTAGGTAGGTAGGGATGGTAGGTAGGTAGGGCTGTTAGGTAGGTAGGGCTGTTAGGTAGGTAGGGATGGTAGGTAGGTAGGGCTGTTAGGTAGGTAGGGATGGTAGGTAGGTAGGGCTGTTAGGTAGATATTATTATGAGAAGCACTTTCGATTAAATTAGTTTTAGTTACTTAGTTTTTTATAGTTATTTTCTTTTTCTTTCATATTATTGCCATTTTTAATGTCTCCTTTCACTTCAGTTTACCATGTGATATGTTTTATTCGTTCCGAGGATAAGTCCGCCTTTGTGCAATTTTTTTTTCTTGTTATACTTTGAGCTTTGTACGGTAGGTAGGTAGGTAGGGCTGGTAGGTAGGTATGGCTGGTAGGTAGGTAGGGCTGGTAGGTAGGTAGGGCTGGTAGAGGTAGGTAGGGATGGTAGGTAGGTAGGGCTGTTAGGTAGGTAGGTAGGGCTGGTAGGTAGGTATGGCTGGTAGGTAGGTAGGGTTGGTAGGTAGGTAGGGCTGTTAGGTCGATATTATTATGAGTAGCACTTTCGATTAAATTAGTTTTAGTTACTTAGTTTTTTTAGTTATTTTCTTTTTCTTTCATATTATTGCCATTTTTAATGTCTCCTTTCACTTTAGTTTACCATGTGATACGGTTTATTTGTTCCGAGGATAAGTCCGCCTTTGTGCAATTTTTTTTTCTTGTTATACTTTGAGCTTTGTACGGTAGGTAGGTAGGTAGGGCTGGTAGGTAGGTAGGGCTGGTAGGTAGGTAGGGATGGTAGGTAGGTAGGGATGGTAGGTAGGTAGGGCTGTTAGGTAGGTAGGGCTGTTAGGTAGGTAGGGATGGTAGGTAGGTAGGGCTGTTAGGTAGGTAGGGATGGTAGGTAGGTAGGGCTGTTAGGTAGATATTATTATGAGAAGCACTTTCGATTAAATTAGTTTTAGTTACTTAGTTTTTTATAGTTATTTTCTTTTTCTTTCATATTATTGCCATTTTTAATGTCTCCTTTCACTTTAGTTTACCATGTGATACGGTTTATTTGTTCCGAGGATAAGTCCGCCTTTGTGCAATTTTTTTTTCTTGTTATACTTTGAGCTTTGTACGGTAGGTAGGTAGGTAGGGGTAGGTAGGTAGGGCTGGTAGGTAGGTAGGGATGGTAGGTAGGTAGGGATGTTAGGTAGGTAGGGCTGGTAGGTAGGTAGGGCTGTTAGGTAGGTAGGGCTTTTAGGTAGGTAGGGCTGTTAGGTAGGTAGGGATGGTAGGTAGGTAGGGCTGTTAGGTCGATATTATTATGAGAAGCACTTTCGATTAAATTAGTTTTAATTACTTAGTTTTTTTAGTTATTTTCTTTTTCTTTCATATTATTGCCATTTTTAATGTCTCCTTTCACTTTAGTTTACCATGTGATACGGTTTATTTGTTCCGAGGATAAGTCCGTCTTTGTGCAATTTTTTTTTCTTGTTATACTTTGAGCTTTGTACGGTAGGTAGGTAGGTAGGGCTGGTAGGTAGGTAGGGCTGGTAGGTAGGTAGGGATGGTAGGTAGGTAGGGATGGTAGGTAGGTAGGGCTGTTAGGTAGGTAGGGCTGTTAGGTAGTTAGGGATGGTAGGTAGGTAGGGCTGTTAGGTAGGTAGGGATGGTAGGTAGGTAGGGCTGTTAGGTAGATATTATTATGAGAAGCACTTTCGATTAAATTAGTTTTAGTTACTTAGTTTTTTATAGTTATTTTCTTTTTCTTTCATATTTTTGCCATTTTTAATGTCTCCTTTCACTTCAGTTTACCATGTGATATGTTTTATTCGTTCCGAGGATAAGTCCGCCTTTGTGCAATTTTTTTTTCTTGTTATACTTTGAGCTTTGTACGGTAGGTAGGTAGGTAGGGCTGGTAGGTAGGTAGGGCTGGTAGGTAGGTAGGGCTGGTAGGTAGGTAGGGCTGGTAGGTAGGTAGGGATGGTAGGTAGGTAGGGCTGTTAGGTAGGTAGGGATGGTAGGTAGGTAGGGATGGTAGGTAGGTAGGGCTGTTAGGTAGGTAGGGATGGTAGGTAGGTACGGCTGTTAGGTCGATATTATTATGAGAAGCACTTTCGATTAAATTAGTTTTAGTTACTTAGTTTTTTTAATTATTTTCTTTTTCTTTCATATTATTGCCATTTTTAATGTCTCCTTTCACTTTAGTTTACCATGTGATATATTTTATTTGTTCCGAGGATAAGTCCGCCTTTGAGCAATTTTTTTTTCTTGTTATACTTTGAGCTTTGTACGGTAGGTAGGTAGGTAGGGCTGTTAGGTAGGTAGGGCTGTTAGGTAGGTAGGGATGTTAGGTAGGTAGGGATGGTAGGTAGGTAGGGATGGTAGGTAGGTAGAGCTGTTAGGTAGATATTATTATGAGAAGCACTTTCGATTAAATAACTTTTAGTTACTTAGTTTTTTATAGTTATTTTCTTTTTCTTTCATATTATTGCCATTTTTAATGTGTCCTTTCACTTTAGTTTACTATGTGATATGTTTTATTTTTTCCGGGGATAAGTCCGCCTTTGTGCAATTTTTTTTTCTTGTTATACTTTGAGCTTTGTACGATAGGTAGGTAGGTAGGTAGGTAGGGCTGGTAGGTAGGTAGGGATGTTAGGTAGGTAGGGATGGTAGGTAGGTAGGGCTGTTAGGTAGGTAGGGATGGTAGGTAGGTAGGGCTGTTAGGTAGGTAGGGATGGTAGGTAGGTAGGGCTGTTTGGTAGATATTATTATGAGAAGCACTTTCGATTGAATTAGTTTTAGTTACTTAGTTTTTTATAGTTATTTTCTTTTTCTTTCATATTATTGCCATTTTTAATGTCTCCTTTCACTTTAGTTTACCATGTGATATGTTTTATTTGTTCCGAGGATAAGTCCGCCTTTGTGCAATTTTTTTTTCTTGTTTTACTTTGAGCTTTGTACGGTAGGTAGGTAGGTAGGGCTGGTAGGTAGGTAGGGCTGGTAGGTAGGTATGGCTGGTAGGTAGGTAGGGTTGGTAGGTAGGTAGGGCTGTTAGGTCGATATTATTATGAGTAGCACTTTCGATTAAATTAGTTTTAGTTACTTAGTTTTTTTAGTTATTTTCTTTTTCTTTCATATTATTGCCATTTTTAATGTCTCCTTTCACTTTAGTTTACCATGTGATACGGTTTATTTGTTCCGAGGATAAGTCCGCCTTTGTGCAATTTTTTTTTCTTGTTATTCTTTGAGCTTTGTACGGTAGGTAGGTAGGTAGGGCTGGTAGGTAGGTAGGGCTGGTAGGTAGGTAGGGATGGTAGGTAGGTAGGGATGGTAGGTAGGTAGGGCTGTTAGGTAGGTAGGGCTGTTAGGTAGGTAGGGATGGTAGGTAGGTAGGGCTGTTAGGTAGGTAGGGCTGTTAGGTAGGTAGGGATGGTAGGTAGGTAGGGCTGTTTGGTAGGTAGGGATGGTAGGTAGGTAGGGCTGTTAGGTCGATATTATTATGAGAAGCACTTTCGATTAAATTAGTTTTAGTTACTTAGTTTTTTTAGTTATTTTCTTTTTTTTCATATTATTGCCATTTTTAATGTCTTATTTCACTTTAGTTTACCATGTGATACGGTTTATTTGTTCCGAGGATAAGTCCGCCTTTGTGCAATTTTTTTTTCTTGTTATACTTTGAGCTTTGTACGGTAGGTAGGTAGGTAGGGCTGGTAGGTAGGTAGGGCTGGTAGGTAGGTAGGGATGGTAGGTAGGTAGGGATGGTAGGTAGGTAGGGCTGTTAGGTAGGTAGGGCTGTTAGGTAGGTAGGGATGGTAGGTAGGTAGGGCTGTTAGGTAGGTAGGGATGGTAGGTAGGTAGGGCTGTTAGGTAGATATTATTATGAGAAGCACTTTCGATTAAATTAGTTTTAGTTACTTAGTTTTTTTAGTTATTTTCTTTTTCTTTCATATTATTGCCATTTTTAATGTCTCCTTTCACTTTAGTTTACTATGTGATATATTTTATTTGTTCCGGGGATAAGTCCGTCTTTGTGCAATTTTTTTTTCTTGTTATACTTTGAGCTTTGTACGATAGGTAGGTAGGTAGGTAGGTAGGGCTGGTAGGTAGGTAGGGATGTTAGGTAGGTAGGGATGGTAGGTAGGTAGGGCTGTTAGGTAGGTAGGGATAGTAGGTAGGTAGGGCTGTTAGGTAGGTAAGGCTGTTAGGTAGGTAGGGATGGTAGGTAGGTAGGGCTGTTTGGTAGATATTATTATGAGAAGCACTTTCGATTAAATTAGTTTTAGTTACTTAGTTTTTTATAGTTATTTTCTTTTTCTTTCATTTTATTGCCATTTTTGATGTCTCCTTTCACTTTAGTTTACCATGTGATATGTTTTATTTGTTCCGAGGATAAGTCCGCCTTTGTGCAATTTTTTTTCTTGTTTTACTTTGAGCTTTGTACGGTAGGTAGGTAGGTAGGGCTGGTAGGTAGGTAGGGCTGGTAGGTAGGTATGGCTGGTAGGTAGGTAGGGTTGCTAGATAGGTAGGGCTGTTAGGTCGATATTATTATGAGAAGCACTTTCGATTAAATTAGTTTTAGTTACTTAGTTTTTTTAGTTATTTTCTTTTTCTTTCATATTATTGCCATTTTTAATGTCTCCTTTCACTTTAGTTTACCATGTGATACGGTTTATTTGTTCCGAGGATAAGTCCGCCTTTGTGCAATTTTTTTTTCTTGTTATACTTTGAGCTTTGTACGGTAGGTAGGTAGGTAGGGCTGGTAGGTAGGTAGGGCTGGTAGGTAGGTAGGGATGGTAGGTAGGTAGGGATGGTAGGTAGGTAGGGATGGTAGGTAGGTAGGGCTGTTAGGTAGGTAGGGCTGTTAGGTAGGTAGGGATGGTAGGTAGGTAGGGCTGTTAGGTAGGTAGGGATGGTAGGTAGGTAGGGCTGTTAGGTAGATATTATTATGAGAAGCACTTTCGATTAAATTAGTTTTAGTTACTTAGTTTTTTATAGTTATTTTCTTTTTCTTTCATATTATTGCCATTTTTAATGTCTCCTTTCACTTCAGTTTACCATGTGATATGTTTTATTCGTTCCGAGGATAAGTCCGCCTTTGTGCAATTTTTTTTTCTTGTTATACTTTGAGCTTTGTACGGTAGGTAGGTAGGTAGGGCTGGTAGGTAGGTAGGGCTGGTAGGTAAGTAGGGCTGGTAGGTAGGTAGGGCTGGTAGGTAGGTAGGGATGGTAGGTAGGTAGGGCTGTTAGGTAGGTAGGGATGGTAGGTAGGTAGGGATGGTAGGTAGGTAGGGCTGTTAGGTAGGTAGGGATGGTAGGTAGGTAGGGCTGTTAGGTCGATTTTATTATGAGAAGCACTTTCGATTAAATTAGTTTTAGTTACTTAGTTTTTTTAGTTATTTTCTTTTTATTTCATATTATTGCCATTTTTAATGTCTCCTTTCACTTTAGTTTACCATGTGATATATTTTATTTGTTCCGAGGATAAGTCCGCCTTTGTGCAATTTTTTTTTCTTGTTATACTTTGAGCTTTGTACGGTAGGTAGGTAGGTAGGGATGGTAGGTAGGTAGGGCTGGTAGTTAGGTAGGGATGTTAGGTAGGTAGGGATGGTAGGTAGGTAGGGATGGTAGGTAGGTAGGGATGGTAGGTAGGTAGAGCTGTTAGGTAGATATTATTATGAGAAGCACTTTCGATTAAATAACTTTTAGTTACTTAGTTTTTTATAGTTATTTTCTTTTTCTTTCATATTATTGCCATTTTTAATGTGTCCTTTCACTTTAGTTTACTATGTGATATGTTTTATTTGTTCCGGGGATAAGTCCGCCTTTGTGCAATTTTTTTTTCTTGTTATACTTTGAGCTTTGTACGATAGGTAGGTAGGTAGGTAGGTAGGGCTGGTAGGTAGGTAGGGATGTTAGGTAGGTAGGGATGGTAGGTAGGTAGGGCTGTTAGGTAGGTAGGGATGGTAGGTAGGTAGGGCTGTTAGGTAGGTAGGGCTGTTAGGTAGGTAGGGATGGTAGGTAGGTAGGGCTGTTTGGTAGATATTATTATGAGAAGCACTTTCGATTGAATTAGTTTTAGTTACTTAGTTTTTTATAGTTATTTTCTTTTTCTTTCATTTTATTGCCATTTTTAATGTCTCCTTTCACTTTAGTTTACCATGTGATATGTTTTATTTGTTCCGAGGATAAGTCCGCCTTTGTGCAATTTTTTTTTCTTGTTTTACTTTGAGCTTTGTACGGTAGGTAGGTAGGTAGGGCTGGTAGGTAGGTAGGGCTGGTAGGTAGGTATGGCTGGTAGGTAGGTAGGGTTGGTAGGTAGGTAGGGCTGTTAGGTCGATATTATTATGAGTAGCACTTTCGATTAAATTAGTTTTAGTTACTTAGTTTTTTTAGTTATTTTCTTTTTCTTTCATATTATTGCCATTTTTAATGTCTCCTTTCACTTTAGTTTACCATGTGATACGGTTTATTTGTTCCGAGGATAAGTCCGCCTTTGTGCAATTTTTTTTTCTTGTTATACTTTGAGCTTTGTACGGTAGGTAGGTAGGTAGGGCTGGTAGGTAGGTAGGGCTGGTAGGTAGGTAGGGATGGTAGGTAGGTAGGGATGGTAGGTAGGTAGGGCTGTTAGGTAGGTAGGGCTGTTAGGTAGGTAGGGATGGTAGGTAGGTAGGGCTGTTAGGTAGGTAGGGCTGTTAGGTAGGTAGGGATGGTAGGTAGGTAGGGCTGTTTGGTAGGTAGGGATGGTAGGTAGGTAGGGCTGTTAGGTAGGTAGGGATGGTAGGTAGGTAGGGCTGTTAGGTAGGTATTATTATGAGAAGCACTTTCGATTAAATTAGTTTTAGTTACTTAGTTTTTTATAGTTATTTTCTTTTTCTTTCATATTATTGCCATTTTTAATGTCTCCTTTCACTTTAGTTTACCATGTGATACGGTTTATTTGTTCCGAGGATAAGTCCGCCTTTGTGCAATTTTTTTTTCTTGTTATACTTTGAGCTTTGTACGGTAGGTAGGTAGGTAGGGCTGGTAGGTAGGTAGGGCTGGTAGGTAGGTAGGGATGGTAGGTAGGTAGGGATGGTAGGTAGGTAGGGCTGTTAGGTAGGTAGGGCTGTTAGGTAGGTAGGGATGGTAGGTAGGTAGGGCTGTTAGGTAGGTAGGGCTGTTAGGTAGGTAGGGATGGTAGGTAGGTAGGGCTGTTTGGTAGGTAGGGATGGTAGGTAGGTAGGGCTGTTAGGTAGGTAGGGATGGTAGGTAGGTAGGGCTGTTAGGTAGATATTATTATGAGAAGCACTTTCGATTAAATTAGTTTTAGTTACTTAGTTTTTTATAGTTATTTTCTTTTTCTTTCATATTATTGCCATTTTTAATGTCTCCTTTCACTTTAGTTTACCATGTGATACGGTTTATTTGTTCCGAGGATAAGTCCGCCTTTGTGCAATTTTTTTTTCTTGTTATACTTTGAGCTTTGTACGGTAGGTAGGTAGGTAGGTCTAGTAGGTAGGTAGGGCTGGTAGGTAGGTAGGGCTGGTAGGTAGGTAGGGCTGGTAGGTAGGTAGGGCTGGTAGGTAGGTAGGGCTGGTAGGTAGGTAGAGCTGGAAGGTAGGTAGGGATGGTAGGTAGGTAGGGCTGTTAGGTAGGTAGGGATGGTAGGTAGGTAGGGCTGTTAGGTAGATATTATTATGAGAAGCACTTTCGATTAAATTAGTTTTAGTTACTTAGTTTTTTATAGTTATTTTCTTTTTCTTTCATATTATTGCCATTTTTAATGTCTCCTTCCACTTCAGTTTACCATGTGATATGTTTTATTCGTTCCGAGGATAAGTCCGCCTTTGTGCAATTTTTTTTTCTTGTTATACTTTGAGCTTTGTACGGTAGGTAGGTAGGTAGGGCTGGTAGGTAGGTAGGGATGGTAGGTAGGTAGGGATGGTAGGTAGGTAGGGCTGGTAGGTAGGTAGGGCTGGTAGGTAGGTAGGGATGGTAGGTAGGTAGGGATGGTAGGTAGGTAGGGCTGTTAGGTAGGTAGGGCTGTTAGGTAGGTAGGGATGGTAGGTAGGTAGGGCTGTTAGGTAGGTAGGGCTGTTAGGTAGGTAGGGATGGTAGGTAGGTAGGGCTGTTTGGTAGGTAGGGATGGTAGGTAGGTAGGGCTGTTAGGTCGATATTATTATGAGAAGCACTTTCGATTAAATTAGTTTTAGTTACTTAGTTTTTTTAGTTATTTTCTTTTTTTTCATATTATTGCCATTTTTAATGTCTCCTTTCACTTTAGTTTACTATGTGATATGTTTTATTTGTTCCGGGGATAAGTCCGTCTTTGTGCAATTTTTTTTTCTTGTTATACTTTGAGCTTTGTACGATAGGTAGGTAGGTAGGTAGGTAGGGCTGGTAGGTAGGTAGGGATGTTAGGTAGGTAGGGATGGTAGGTAGGTAGGGCTGTTAGGTAGGTAGGGATAGTAGGTAGGTAGGGCTGTTAGGTAGGTAGGGCTGTTAGGTAGGTAGGGATGGTAGGTAGGTAGGGCTGTTTGGTAGATATTATTATGAGAAGCACTTTCGATTAAATTAGTTTTAGTTACTTAGTTTTTTATAGTTATTTTCTTTTTCTTTCATTTTATTGCCATTTTTGATGTCTCCTTTCACTTTAGTTTACCATGTGATATGTTTTATTTGTTCCGAGGATAAGTCCGCCTTTGTGCAATTTTTTTTCTTGTTTTACTTTGAGCTTTGTACGGTAGGTAGGTAGGTAGGGCTGGTAGGTAGGTAGGGCTGGTAGGTAGGTATGGCTGGTAGGTAGGTAGGGTTGGTAGATAGGTAGGGCTGTTAGGTCGATATTATTATGAGAAGCACTTTCGATTAAATTAGTTTTAGTTACTTAGTTTTTTTAGTTATTTTCTTTTTCTTTCATATTATTGCCATTTTTAATGTCTCCTTTCACTTTAGTTTACCATGTGATACGGTTTATTTGTTCCGAGGATAAGTCCGCCTTTGTGCAATTTTTTTTTCTTGTTATACTTTGAGCTTTGTACGGTAGGTAGGTAGGTAGGGCTGGTAGGTAGGTAGGGCTGGTAGGTAGGTAGGGCTGGTAGGTAGGTAGGGCTGGTAGGTAGGTAGGGCTGTTAGGTAGGTAGGGCTGTTAGGTAGGTAGGGATGGTAGGTAGGTAGGGCTGTTAGGTAGATATTATTATGAGAAGCACTTTCGATTAACTTACTTTTAGTTACTTAGTTTTTTATAGTTATTTTCTTTTTCTTTCATATTATTGCCATTTTTAATGTCTCCTTTCACTTTAGTTTACCATGTGATATGTTTTATTCGTTCCGAGGATAAGTCCGCCTTTGTGCAATTTTTTTTTCTTGTTATACTTTGAGCTTTGTACGGTAGGTAGGTAGGTAGGGCTGGTAGGTAGGTAGGGCTGGTAGGTAGGTAGGGCTGGTAGGTAGGTAGGGATGGTAGGTAGGTAGGGCTGTTAGGTAGGTAGGGATGGTAGGTAGGTAGGGCTGTTAGGTAGGTAGGGCTGTTAGGTAGGTAGGGATGGTAGGTAGGTAGGGCTGTTAGGTAGATATTATTATGAGAAGCACTTTCGATTAAATTAGTTTTAGTTACTTAGTTTTTTATAGTTATTTTCTTTTTCTTTCATATTATTGCCATTTTTAATGTGTCCTTTCACTTTAGTTTACTATGTGATATGTTTTATTTGTTCCGGGGATAAGTCCGCCTTTGTGCAATTTTTTTTTCTTGTTATACTTTGAGCTTTGTACGGTAGGTAGGTAGGTAGGGCTGGTAGGTAGGTAGGGCTGGTAGTTAGGTAGGGATGTTAGGTAGGTAGGGATGGTAGGTAGGTAGGGATGGTAGGTAGGTAGGGATGGTAGGTAGGTAGAGCTGTTAGGTAGATATTATTATGAGAAGCACTTTCGATTAAATAACTTTTAGTTACTTAGTTTTTTATAGTTATTTTCTTTTTCTTTCATATTATTGCCATTTTTAATGTGTCCTTTCACTTTAGTTTACTATGTGATATGTTTTATTTGTTCCGGGGATAAGTCCGCCTTTGTGCAATTTTTTTTTCTTGTTATACTTTGAGCTTTGTACGATAGGTAGGTAGGTAGGTAGGTAGGGCTGGTAGGTAGGTAGGGATGTTAGGTAGGTAGGGATGGTAGGTAGGTAGGGCTGTTAGGTAGGTAGGGATGGTAGGTAGGTAGGGCTGTTAGGTAGGTAGGGCTGTTAGGTAGGTAGGGATGGTAGGTAGGTAGGGCTGTTTGGTAGATATTATTATGAGAAGCACTTTCGATTGAATTAGTTTTAGTTACTTAGTTTTTTATAGTTATTTTCTTTTTCTTTCATTTTATTGCCATTTTTAATGTCTCCTTTCACTTTAGTTTACCATGTGATATGTTTTATTTGTTCCGAGGATAAGTCCGCCTTTGTGCAATTTTTTTTTCTTGTTTTACTTTGAGCTTTGTACGGTAGGTAGGTAGGTAGGGCTGGTAGGTAGGTAGGGCTGGTAGGTAGGTATGGCTGGTAGGTAGGTAGGGTTGGTAGGTAGGTAGGGCTGTTAGGTCGATATTATTATGAGTAGCACTTTCGATTAAATTAGTTTTAGTTACTTAGTTTTTTTAGTTATTTTCTTTTTCTTTCATATTATTGCCATTTTTAATGTCTCCTTTCACTTTAGTTTACCATGTGATACGGTTTATTTGTTCCGAGGATAAGTCCGCCTTTGTGCAATTTTTTTTTCTTGTTATACTTTGAGCTTTGTACGGTAGGTAGGTAGGTAGGGCTGGTAGGTAGGTAGGGCTGGTAGGTAGGTAGGGATGGTAGGTAGGTAGGGATGGTAGGTAGGTAGGGCTGTTAGGTAGGTAGGGCTGTTAGGTAGGTAGGGATGGTAGGTAGGTAGGGCTGTTAGGTAGGTAGGGCTGTTAGGTAGGTAGGGATGGTAGGTAGGTAGGGCTGTTTGGTAGGTAGGGATGGTAGGTAGGTAGGGCTGTTAGGTAGGTAGGGATGGTAGGTAGGTAGGGCTGTTAGGTAGATATTATTATGAGAAGCACTTTCGATTAAATTAGTTTTAGTTACTTAGTTTTTTATAGTTATTTTCTTTTTCTTTCATATTATTGCCATTTTTAATGTCTCCTTTCACTTTAGTTTACCATGTGATACGGTTTATTTGTTCCGAGGATAAGTCCGCCTTTGTGCAATTTTTTTTTCTTGTTATACTTTGAGCTTTGTACGGTAGGTAGGTAGGTAGGGCTGGTAGGTAGGTAGGGATGGTAGGTAGGTAGGGATGGTAGGTAGGTAGGGCTGTTAGGTAGGTAGGGCTGTTAGGTAGGTAGGGATGGTAGGTAGGTAGGGCTGTTAGGTAGGTAGGGATGGTAGGTAGGTAGGGATGGTAGGTAGGTAGGGCTGTTAGGTAGGTAGGGCTGTTAGGTAGGTAGGGATGGTAGGTAGGTAGGGCTGTTAGGTAGGTAGGGATGGTAGGTAGGTAGGGCTGTTAGGTAGATATTATTATGAGTAGCACTTTCGATTAAATTAGTTTTAGTTACTTAGTTTTTTATAGTTATTTTCTTTTTCTTTCATATTATTGCCATTTTTAATGTCTCCTTTCACTTTAGTTTACCATGTGATATGTTTTATTCGTTCCGAGGATAAGTCCGCCTTTGTGCAATTTTTTTTTCTTGTTATACTTTGAGCTTTGTACGATAGGTAGGTAGGTAGTTAGGTAGGGCTGGTAGGTAGGTAGGTAGGGCTGATAGGTAGGTAGGGATGTTAGGTAGATAGGGATGTTAGGTAGGTAGGGATGGTAGGTAGGTAGGGATGGTAGGTAGGTAGGGCTGTTAGGTAGGTAGGGCTGTTAGGTAGGTAGGGATGGTAGGTAGGTAGGGCTGTTTGGTAGGTAGGGATGGTAGGTAGGTAGGGCTGTCAGGTAGGTAGGGATGGTAGGTAGGTAGGGCTGTTAGGTAGATATTATTATGAGAAGCACTTTCGATTAAATTAGTTTTAGTTACTTAGTTTTTTATAGTTATTTTCTTTTTCTTTCATATTATTGCCATTTTTAATGTCTCCTTTCACTTTAGTTTACCATGTGATACGGTTTATTTGTTCCGAGGATAAGTCCGCCTTTGTGCAATTTTTTTTTCTTGTTATACTTTGAGCTTTGTACGGTAGGTAGGTAGGTAGGGCTGGTAGGTAGGTAGGGATGGTAGGTAGGGATGGTAGGTAGGTAGGGCTGTTAGGTAGGTAGGGCTGTTAGGTAGGTAGGGATGGTAGGTAGGTAGGGCTGTTAGGTAGGTAGGGCTGTTAGGTAGGTAGGGATGGTAGGTAGGTAGGGCTGTTTGGTAGGTAGGGATGGTAGGTAGGTAGGGCTGTTAGGTCGATATTATTATGAGAAGCACTTTCGATTAAATTAGTTTTAGTTACTTAGTTTTTTTAGTTATTTTCTTTTTTTTCATATTATTGCCATTTTTAATGTCTCCTTTCACTTTAGTTTACCATGTGATACGGTTTATTTGTTCCGAGGATAAGTCCGCCTTTGTGCAATTTTTTTTTCTTGTTATACTTTGAGCTTTGTACGGTAGGTAGGTAGGTAGGGCTGGTAGGTAGGTAGGGCTGGTAGGTAGGTAGGGATGGTAGGTAGGTAGGGATGGTAGGTAGGTAGGGCTGTTAGGTAGGTAGGGCTGTTAGGTAGGTAGGGATGGTAGGTAGGTAGGGCTGTTAGGTAGGTAGGGATGGTAGGTAGGTAGGGCTGTTAGGTAGATATTATTATGAGAAGCACTTTCGATTAAATTAGTTTTAGTTACTTAGTTTTTTTAGTTATTTTCTTTTTCTTTCATATTATTGCCATTTTTAATGTCTCCTTTCACTTTAGTTTACTATGTGATATATTTTATTTGTTCCGGGGATAAGTCCGTCTTTGTGCAATTTTTTTTTCTTGTTATACTTTGAGCTTTGTACGATAGGTAGGTAGGTAGGTAGGTAGGGCTGGTAGGTAGGTAGGGATGTTAGGTAGGTAGGGATGGTAGGTAGGTAGGGCTGTTAGGTAGGTAGGGATAGTAGGTAGGTAGGGCTGTTAGGTAGGTAAGGCTGTTAGGTAGGTAGGGATGGTAGGTAGGTAGGGCTGTTTGGTAGATATTATTATGAGAAGCACTTTCGATTAAATTAGTTTTAGTTACTTAGTTTTTTATAGTTATTTTCTTTTTCTTTCATTTTATTGCCATTTTTGATGTCTCCTTTCACTTTAGTTTACCATGTGATATGTTTTATTTGTTCCGAGGATAAGTCCGCCTTTGTGCAATTTTTTTTCTTGTTTTACTTTGAGCTTTGTACGGTAGGTAGGTAGGTAGGGCTGGTAGGTAGGTAGGGCTGGTAGGTAGGTATGGCTGGTAGGTAGGTAGGGTTGCTAGATAGGTAGGGCTGTTAGGTCGATATTATTATGAGAAGCACTTTCGATTAAATTAGTTTTAGTTACTTAGTTTTTTTAGTTATTTTCTTTTTCTTTCATATTATTGCCATTTTTAATGTCTCCTTTCACTTTAGTTTACCATGTGATACGGTTTATTTGTTCCGAGGATAAGTCCGCCTTTGTGCAATTTTTTTTTCTTGTTATACTTTGAGCTTTGTACGGTAGGTAGGTAGGTAGGGCTGGTAGGTAGGTAGGGCTGGTAGGTAGGTAGGGATGGTAGGTAGGTAGGGATGGTAGGTAGGTAGGGATGGTAGGTAGGTAGGGCTGTTAGGTAGGTAGGGCTGTTAGGTAGGTAGGGATGGTAGGTAGGTAGGGCTGTTAGGTAGGTAGGGATGGTAGGTAGGTAGGGCTGTTAGGTAGATATTATTATGAGAAGCACTTTCGATTAAATTAGTTTTAGTTACTTAGTTTTTTATAGTTATTTTCTTTTTCTTTCATATTATTGCCATTTTTAATGTCTCCTTTCACTTCAGTTTACCATGTGATATGTTTTATTCGTTCCGAGGATAAGTCCGCCTTTGTGCAATTTTTTTTTCTTGTTATACTTTGAGCTTTGTACGGTAGGTAGGTAGGTAGGGCTGGTAGGTAGGTAGGGCTGGTAGGTAAGTAGGGCTGGTAGGTAGGTAGGGCTGGTAGGTAGGTAGGGATGGTAGGTAGGTAGGGCTGTTAGGTAGGTAGGGATGGTAGGTAGGTAGGGATGGTAGGTAGGTAGGGCTGTTAGGTAGGTAGGGATGGTAGGTAGGTAGGGCTGTTAGGTCGATTTTATTATGAGAAGCACTTTCGATTAAATTAGTTTTAGTTACTTAGTTTTTTTAGTTATTTTCTTTTTATTTCATATTATTGCCATTTTTAATGTCTCCTTTCACTTTAGTTTACCATGTGATATATTTTATTTGTTCCGAGGATAAGTCCGCCTTTGTGCAATTTTTTTTTCTTGTTATACTTTGAGCTTTGTACGGTAGGTAGGTAGGTAGGGATGGTAGGTAGGTAGGGCTGGTAGTTAGGTAGGGATGTTAGGTAGGTAGGGATGGTAGGTAGGTAGGGATGGTAGGTAGGTAGGGATGGTAGGTAGGTAGAGCTGTTAGGTAGATATTATTATGAGAAGCACTTTCGATTAAATAACTTTTAGTTACTTAGTTTTTTATAGTTATTTTCTTTTTCTTTCATATTATTGCCATTTTTAATGTGTCCTTTCACTTTAGTTTACTATGTGATATGTTTTATTTGTTCCGGGGATAAGTCCGCCTTTGTGCAATTTTTTTTTCTTGTTATACTTTGAGCTTTGTACGATAGGTAGGTAGGTAGGTAGGTAGGGCTGGTAGGTAGGTAGGGATGTTAGGTAGGTAGGGATGGTAGGTAGGTAGGGCTGTTAGGTAGGTAGGGATGGTAGGTAGGTAGGGCTGTTAGGTAGGTAGGGCTGTTAGGTAGGTAGGGATGGTAGGTAGGTAGGGCTGTTTGGTAGATATTATTATGAGAAGCACTTTCGATTGAATTAGTTTTAGTTACTTAGTTTTTTATAGTTATTTTCTTTTTCTTTCATTTTATTGCCATTTTTAATGTCTCCTTTCACTTTAGTTTACCATGTGATATGTTTTATTTGTTCCGAGGATAAGTCCGCCTTTGTGCAATTTTTTTTTCTTGTTTTACTTTGAGCTTTGTACGGTAGGTAGGTAGGTAGGGCTGGTAGGTAGGTAGGGCTGGTAGGTAGGTATGGCTGGTAGGTAGGTAGGGTTGGTAGGTAGGTAGGGCTGTTAGGTCGATATTATTATGAGTAGCACTTTCGATTAAATTAGTTTTAGTTACTTAGTTTTTTTAGTTATTTTCTTTTTCTTTCATATTATTGCCATTTTTAATGTCTCCTTTCACTTTAGTTTACCATGTGATACGGTTTATTTGTTCCGAGGATAAGTCCGCCTTTGTGCAATTTTTTTTTCTTGTTATACTTTGAGCTTTGTACGGTAGGTAGGTAGGTAGGGCTGGTAGGTAGGTAGGGCTGGTAGGTAGGTAGGGATGGTAGGTAGGTAGGGATGGTAGGTAGGTAGGGCTGTTAGGTAGGTAGGGCTGTTAGGTAGGTAGGGATGGTAGGTAGGTAGGGCTGTTAGGTAGGTAGGGCTGTTAGGTAGGTAGGGATGGTAGGTAGGTAGGGCTGTTTGGTAGGTAGGGATGGTAGGTAGGTAGGGCTGTCAGGTAGGTAGGGATGGTAGGTAGGTAGGGCTGTTAGGTAGATATTATTATGAGAAGCACTTTCGATTAAATTAGTTTTAGTTACTTAGTTTTTTATAGTTATTTTCTTTTTCTTTCATATTATTGCCATTTTTAATGTCTCCTTTCACTTTAGTTTACCATGTGATACGGTTTATTTGTTCCGAGGATAAGTCCGCCTTTGTGCAATTTTTTTTTCTTGTTATACTTTGAGCTTTGTACGGTAGGTAGGTAGGTAGGGCTGGTAGGTAGGTAGGGCTGGTAGGTAGGTAGGGATGGTAGGTAGGTAGGGATGGTAGGTAGGTAGGGCTGTTAGGTAGGTAGGGCTGTTAGGTAGGTAGGGATGGTAGGTAGGTAGGGCTGTTAGGTAGGTAGGGCTGTTAGGTAGGTAGGGATGGTAGGTAGGTAGGGCTGTTTGGTAGGTAGGGATGGTAGGTAGGTAGGGCTGTTAGGTAGGTAGGGATGGTAGGTAGGTAGGGCTGTTAGGTAGATATTATTATGAGAAGCACTTTCGATTAAATTAGTTTTAGTTACTTAGTTTTTTATAGTTATTTTCTTTTTCTTTCATATTATTGCCATTTTTAATGTCTCCTTTCACTTTAGTTTACCATGTGATACGGTTTATTTGTTCCGAGGATAAGTCCGCCTTTGTGCAATTTTTTTTTCTTGTTATACTTTGAGCTTTGTACGGTAGGTAGGTAGGTAGGTCTAGTAGGTAGGTAGGGCTGGTAGGTAGGTAGGGCTGGTAGGTAGGTAGGGCTGGTAGGTAGGTAGGGCTGGTAGGTAGGTAGGGCTGGTAGGTAGGTAGAGCTGGAAGGTAGGTAGGGATGGTAGGTAGGTAGGGCTGTCAGGTAGGTAGGGATGGTAGGTAGGTAGGGCTGTTAGGTAGATATTATTATGAGAAGCACTTTCGATTAAATTAGTTTTAGTTACTTAGTTTTTTATAGTTATTTTCTTTTTCTTTCATATTATTGCCATTTTTAATGTCTCCTTCCACTTCAGTTTACCATGTGATATGTTTTATTCGTTCCGAGGATAAGTCCGCCTTTGTGCAATTTTTTTTTCTTGTTATACTTTGAGCTTTGTACGGTAGGTAGGTAGGTAGGGCTGGTAGGTAGGTAGGGATGGTAGGTAGGTAGGGATGGTAGGTAGGTAGGGCTGGTAGGTAGGTAGGGCTGGTAGGTAGGTAGGGATGGTAGGTAGGTAGGGATGGTAGGTAGGTAGGGCTGTTAGGTAGGTAGGGCTGTTAGGTAGGTAGGGATGGTAGGTAGGTAGGGCTGTTAGGTAGGTAGGGCTGTTAGGTAGGTAGGGATGGTAGGTAGGTAGGGCTGTTTGGTAGGTAGGGATGGTAGGTAGGTAGGGCTGTTAGGTCGATATTATTATGAGAAGCACTTTCGATTAAATTAGTTTTAGTTACTTAGTTTTTTTAGTTATTTTCTTTTTTTTCATATTATTGCCATTTTTAATGTCTCCTTTCACTTTAGTTTACTATGTGATATGTTTTATTTGTTCCGGGGATAAGTCCGTCTTTGTGCAATTTTTTTTTCTTGTTATACTTTGAGCTTTGTACGATAGGTAGGTAGGTAGGTAGGTAGGGCTGGTAGGTAGGTAGGGATGTTAGGTAGGTAGGGATGGTAGGTAGGTAGGGCTGTTAGGTAGGTAGGGATAGTAGGTAGGTAGGGCTGTTAGGTAGGTAGGGCTGTTAGGTAGGTAGGGATGGTAGGTAGGTAGGGCTGTTTGGTAGATATTATTATGAGAAGCACTTTCGATTAAATTAGTTTTAGTTACTTAGTTTTTTATAGTTATTTTCTTTTTCTTTCATTTTATTGCCATTTTTGATGTCTCCTTTCACTTTAGTTTACCATGTGATATGTTTTATTTGTTCCGAGGATAAGTCCGCCTTTGTGCAATTTTTTTTCTTGTTTTACTTTGAGCTTTGTACGGTAGGTAGGTAGGTAGGGCTGGTAGGTAGGTAGGGCTGGTAGGTAGGTATGGCTGGTAGGTAGGTAGGGTTGGTAGATAGGTAGGGCTGTTAGGTCGATATTATTATGAGAAGCACTTTCGATTAAATTAGTTTTAGTTACTTAGTTTTTTTAGTTATTTTCTTTTTCTTTCATATTATTGCCATTTTTAATGTCTCCTTTCACTTTAGTTTACCATGTGATACGGTTTATTTGTTCCGAGGATAAGTCCGCCTTTGTGCAATTTTTTTTTCTTGTTATACTTTGAGCTTTGTACGGTAGGTAGGTAGGTAGGGCTGGTAGGTAGGTAGGGCTGGTAGGTAGGTAGGGCTGGTAGGTAGGTAGGGCTGGTAGGTAGGTAGGGCTGTTAGGTAGGTAGGGCTGTTAGGTAGGTAGGGATGGTAGGTAGGTAGGGCTGTTAGGTAGATATTATTATGAGAAGCACTTTCGATTAACTTACTTTTAGTTACTTAGTTTTTTATAGTTATTTTCTTTTTCTTTCATATTATTGCCATTTTTAATGTCTCCTTTCACTTTAGTTTACCATGTGATATGTTTTATTCGTTCCGAGGATAAGTCCGCCTTTGTGCAATTTTTTTTTCTTGTTATACTTTGAGCTTTGTACGGTAGGTAGGTAGGTAGGGCTGGTAGGTAGGTAGGGCTGGTAGGTAGGTAGGGCTGGTAGGTAGGTAGGGATGGTAGGTAGGTAGGGCTGTTAGGTAGGTAGGGATGGTAGGTAGGTAGGGCTGTTAGGTAGGTAGGGCTGTTAGGTAGGTAGGGATGGTAGGTAGGTAGGGCTGTTAGGTAGATATTATTATGAGAAGCACTTTCGATTAAATTAGTTTTAGTTACTTAGTTTTTTATAGTTATTTTCTATTTCTTTCATATTATTGCCATTTTTAATGTGTCCTTTCACTTTAGTTTACTATGTGATATGTTTTATTTGTTCCGGGGATAAGTCCGCCTTTGTGCAATTTTTTTTTCTTGTTATACTTTGAGCTTTGTACGGTAGGTAGGTAGGTAGGGCTGGTAGGTAGGTAGGGCTGGTAGTTAGGTAGGGATGTTAGGTAGGTAGGGATGGTAGGTAGGTAGGGATGGTAGGTAGGTAGGGATGGTAGGTAGGTAGAGCTGTTAGGTAGATATTATTATGAGAAGCACTTTCGATTAAATAACTTTTAGTTACTTAGTTTTTTATAGTTATTTTCTTTTTCTTTCATATTATTGCCATTTTTAATGTGTCCTTTCACTTTAGTTTACTATGTGATATGTTTTATTTGTTCCGGGGATAAGTCCGCCTTTGTGCAATTTTTTTTTCTTGTTATACTTTGAGCTTTGTACGATAGGTAGGTAGGTAGGTAGGTAGGGCTGGTAGGTAGGTAGGGATGTTAGGTAGGTAGGGATGGTAGGTAGGTAGGGCTGTTAGGTAGGTAGGGATGGTAGGTAGGTAGGGCTGTTAGGTAGGTAGGGCTGTTAGGTAGGTAGGGATGGTAGGTAGGTAGGGCTGTTTGGTAGATATTATTATGAGAAGCACTTTCGATTGAATTAGTTTTAGTTACTTAGTTTTTTATAGTTATTTTCTTTTTCTTTCATTTTATTGCCATTTTTAATGTCTCCTTTCACTTTAGTTTACCATGTGATATGTTTTATTTGTTCCGAGGATAAGTCCGCCTTTGTGCAATTTTTTTTTCTTGTTTTACTTTGAGCTTTGTACGGTAGGTAGGTAGGTAGGGCTGGTAGGTAGGTAGGGCTGGTAGGTAGGTATGGCTGGTAGGTAGGTAGGGTTGGTAGGTAGGTAGGGCTGTTAGGTCGATATTATTATGAGTAGCACTTTCGATTAAATTAGTTTTAGTTACTTAGTTTTTTTAGTTATTTTCTTTTTCTTTCATATTATTGCCATTTTTAATGTCTCCTTTCACTTTAGTTTACCATGTGATACGGTTTATTTGTTCCGAGGATAAGTCCGCCTTTGTGCAATTTTTTTTTCTTGTTATACTTTGAGCTTTGTACGGTAGGTAGGTAGGTAGGGCTGGTAGGTAGGTAGGGCTGGTAGGTAGGTAGGGATGGTAGGTAGGTAGGGATGGTAGGTAGGTAGGGCTGTTAGGTAGGTAGGGCTGTTAGGTAGGTAGGGATGGTAGGTAGGTAGGGCTGTTAGGTAGGTAGGGCTGTTAGGTAGGTAGGGATGGTAGGTAGGTAGGGCTGTTTGGTAGGTAGGGATGGTAGGTAGGTAGGGCTGTTAGGTAGGTAGGGATGGTAGGTAGGTAGGGCTGGTAGGTAGATATTATTATGAGAAGCACTTTCGATTAAATTAGTTTTAGTTACTTAGTTTTTTATAGTTATTTTCTTTTTCTTTCATATTATTGCCATTTTTAATGTCTCCTTTCACTTTAGTTTACCATGTGATACGGTTTATTTGTTCCGAGGATAAGTCCGCCTTTGTGCAATTTTTTTTTCTTGTTATACTTTGAGCTTTGTACGGTAGGTAGGTAGGTAGGGCTGGTAGGTAGGTAGGGATGGTAGGTAGGTAGGGATGGTAGGTAGGTAGGGCTGTTAGGTAGGTAGGGCTGTTAGGTAGGTAGGGATGGTAGGTAGGTAGGGCTGTTAGGTAGGTAGGGATGGTAGGTAGGTAGGGATGGTAGGTAGGTAGGGCTGTTAGGTAGGTAGGGCTGTTAGGTAGGTAGGGATGGTAGGTAGGTAGGGCTGTTAGGTAGGTAGGGATGGTAGGTAGGTAGGGCTGTTAGGTAGATATTATTATGAGTAGCACTTTCGATTAAATTAGTTTTAGTTACTTAGTTTTTTATAGTTATTTTCTTTTTCTTTCATATTATTGCCATTTTTAATGTCTCCTTTCACTTTAGTTTACCATGTGATATGTTTTATTCGTTCCGAGGATAAGTCCGCCTTTGTGCAATTTTTTTTTCTTGTTATACTTTGAGCTTTGTACGATAGGTAGGTAGGTAGTTAGGTAGGGCTGGTAGGTAGGTAGGTAGGGCTGATAGGTAGGTAGGGATGTTAGGTAGATAGGGATGTTAGGTAGGTAGGGCTGGTAGGTAGGTAGGGATGGTAGGTAGGTAGGGCTGTTAGGTAGGTAGGGCTGTTAGGTAGGTAGGGATGGTAGGTAGGTAGGGCTGTTAGGTCGATATTATTATGAGAAGCACTTTCGATTAAATTAGTTTTAGTTACTTAGTTTTTTTAGTTATTTTCTTTTTCTTTCATATTATTGCAATTTTTAATGTCTCCTTTCACTTTAGTTTACCATGTGATACGGTTTATTTGTTCCGAGGATAAGTCCGCCTTTGTGCAATTTTTTTTTCTTGTTATACTTTGAGCTTTGTACGGTAGGTAGGTAGGTAGGGCTGGTAGGTAGGTAGGGCTGGTAGGTAGGTAGGGCTGGTAGGTAGGTAGGGATGGTAGGTAGGTAGGGCTGTTAGGTAGGTAGGGATGGTAGTTAGGTAGGGCTGTTAGGTAGGTAGGGCTGTTAGGTAGGTAGGGATGGTAGGTAGGTAGGGCTGTTAGGTAGATATTATTATGAGAAGCACTTTCGATTAAATTAGTTTTAGTTACTTAGTTTTTTATAGTTATTTTCTATTTCTTTCATATTATTGCCATTTTTAATGTGTCCTTTCACTTTAGTTTACCATGTGATATGTTTTATTTGTTCCGGGGATAAGTCCGCCTTTGTGCAATTTTTTTTTTATTTTTATACTTTGAGCTTTGTACGATAGGAAGGTAGGTAGGTAGGTAGGGCTGGTAGGTAGGTAGGGATGTTAGGTAGGTAGGGATGGTAGGTAGGTAGGGCTGGTAGGTAGGTAGGGATGGTAGGTAGGTAGGGCTGTTAGGTAGGTAGGGCTGTTAGGTAGGTAGGGATGGTAGGTAGGTAGGGCTGTTAGGTAGGTAGGGATGGTAGGTAGGTAGGGCTGTTAGGTCGATATTATTATGAGAAGCACTTTCGATTAAATTAGTTTTAGTTACTTAGTTTTTTATAGTTATTTTCTTTTTCTTTCATATTTTTGCCATTTTTAATGTCTCCTTTCACTTTAGTTTACCATGTGATATGTTTTATTTGTTCCGAGGATAAGTCCGCCTTTGTGCAATTTTTTTTTCTTGTTTTACTTTGAGCTTTGTACGGTAGGTAGGTAGGTAGGGCTGGTAGGTAGGTAGGGCTGTTAGGTAGGTAGGGCTGTTAGGTAGGTAGGGATGGTAGGTAGGTAGGGCTGTTAGGTCGATATTATTATGAGAAGCACTTTCGATTAAATTAGTTTTAGTTACTTAGTTTTTTTAGTTATTTTCTTTTTCTTTCATATTATTGCCATTTTTAATGTCTCCTTTCACTTTAGTTTACCATGTGATATGTTTTATTTGTTCCGAGGATAAGTCCGCCTTTGTGCATTTTTTTTTTCTTGTTTTACTTTGAGCTTTGTACGGTAGGTAGGTAGGTAGGGCTGGTAGGTAGGTAGGGCTGGTAGGTAGGTAGGGCTGGTAGGTAGGTAGGGCTGGTAGGTAGGTAGGGCTGGTAGGTAGGTAGGGCTGTTAGGAAGGTAGGGCTGTTAGGTAGGTAGGGATGGTAGGTAGGTAGGGCTGTTAGGTAGATATTATTATGAGAAGCACTTTCGATTAACTTACTTTTAGTTACTTAGTTTTTTATAGTTATTTTCTTTTTCTTTCATATTATTGCCATTTTTAATGTCTCCTTTCACTTTAGTTTACCATGTGATATGTTTTATTCGTTCCGAGGATAAGTCCGCCTTTGTGCAATTTTTTTTTCTTGTTATACTTTAAGCTTTGTACGGTAGGTAGGTAGGTAGGGCTGGTAGGTAGGTAGGGCTGGTAGGTAGGTAGGGCTGGTAGGTAGGTAGGGCTGGTAGGTAGGTAGGGATGGTAGGTAGGTAGGGCTGTTAGGTAGGTAGGGATGGTAGGTAGGTAGGGCTGTTAGGTAGGTAGGGCTGTTAGGTAGGTAGGGATGGTAGGTAGGTAGGGCTGTTAGGTAGATATTATTATGAGAAGCACTTTCGATTAAATTAGTTTTAGTTACTTAGTTTTTTATAGTTATTTTCTTTTACTTTCATATTATTGCCATTTTTAATGTCTCCTTTCACTTCAGCTTACCATGTGATATGTTTTATTTGTTTCGGGGATAAGTCCGCCTTTGTGCAATTTATTTTTCTTGTTATACTTTGAGCTTTGTACGATAGGTAGGTAGGTAGGTAGGTAGGGCTGGTAGGTAGGTAGGGATGTTAGGTAGGTAGGGATGGTAGGTAGGTAGGGATGGTAGGTAGGTAGGGCTGTTAGGTAGGTAGGGATGGTAGGTAGGTAGGGATGGTAGGTAGGTAGGGCTGTTAGGTAGGTAGGGATGGTAGGTAGGTAGGGCTGTTAGGTCGATATTATTATGAGAAGCACTTTCGATTAAATAAGTTTTAGTTACTTAGTTTTTTTAGTTATTTTCTTTTTCTTTCATATTATTGCCATTTTTAATGTCTCCTTTCACTTTAGTTTACCATGTGATATATTTTATTTGTTCCGAGGATAAGTCCGCCTTTGTGCAATTTTTTTTTCTTGTTATACTTTGAGCTTTGTACGGTAGGTAGGTAGGTAGGGATGGTAGGTAGGTAGGGATGGTAGGTAGGTAGGGATGGTAGGTAGGTAGAGCTGTTAGGTAGATATTATTATGAGAAGCACTTTCGATTAAATAACTTTTAGTTACTTAGTTTTTTATAGTTATTTTCTTTTTCTTTCATATTATTGCCATTTTTAATGTGTCCTTTCACTTTAGTTTACTATGTGATATGTTTTATTTGTTCCGGGGATAAGTCCGCCTTTGTGCAATTTTTTTTTCTTGTTATACTTTGAGCTTTGTACGATAGGTAGGTAGGTAGGTAGGTAGGGCTGGTAGGTAGGTAGGGATGTTAGGTAGGTAGGGATGGTAGGTAGGTAGGGCTGTTAGGTAGGTAGGGATGGTAGGTAGGTAGGGCTGTTAGGTAGGTAGGGATGGTAGGTAGGTAGGGCTGTTTGGTAGATATTATTATGAGAAGCACTTTCGATTAAATTAGTTTTAGTTACTTAGTTTTTTATAGTTATTTTCTTTTTCTTTCATTTTATTGCCATTTTTAATGTCTCCTTTCACTTTAGTTTACCATGTGATATGTTTTATTTGTTCCGAGGATAAGTCCGCCTTTGTGCAATTTTTTTTTCTTGTTTTACTTTGAGCTTTGTACGGTAGGTAGGTAGGTAGGGCTGGTAGGTAGGTAGGGCTGGTAGGTAGGTATGGCTGGTAGGTAGGTAGGGTTGGTAGGTAGGTAGGGCTGTTAGGTCGATATTATTATGAGTAGCACTTTCGATAAAATTAGTTTTAGTTACTTAGTTTTTTTAGTTATTTTCTTTTTCTTTCATATTATTGCCATTTTTAATGTCTCCTTTCACTTTAGTTTACCATGTGATACGGTTTATTTGTTCCGAGGATAAGTCCGCCTTTGTGCAATTTTTTTTTCTTGTTATACTTTGAGCTTTGTACGGTAGGTAGGTAGGTAGGGCTGGTAGGTAGGTAGGGCTGGTAGGTAGGTAGGGATGGTAGGTAGGTAGGGATGGTAGGTAGGTAGGGCTGTTAGGTAGGTAGGGCTGTTAGGTAGGTAGGGATGGTAGGTAGGTAGGGCTGTTAGGTAGGTAGGGCTGTTAGGTAGGTAGGGATGGTAGGTAGGTAGGGCTGTTTGGTAGGTAGGGATGGTAGGTAGGTAGGGCTGTTAGGTCGATATTATTATGAGAAGCACTTTCGATTAAATTAGTTTTAGTTACTTAGTTTTTTTAGTTATTTTCTTTTTTTTCATATTATTGCCATTTTTAATGTCTCCTTTCACTTTAGTTTACCATGTGATACGGTTTATTTGTTCCGAGGATAAGTCCGCCTTTGTGCAATTTTTTTTTCTTGTTATACTTTGAGCTTTGTACGGTAGGTAGGTAGGTAGGGCTGGTAGGTAGGTAGGGCTGGTAGGTAGGTAGGGATGGTAGGTAGGTAGGGATGGTAGGTAGGTAGGGCTGTTAGGTAGGTAGGGCTGTTAGGTAGGTAGGGATGGTAGGTAGGTAGGGCTGTTAGGTAGGTAGGGATGGTAGGTAGGTAGGGCTGTTAGGTAGATATTATAATGAGAAGCACTTTCGATTTAATTAGTTTTAGTTACTTAGTTTTTTATAGTTATTTTCTTTTTCTTTCATATTATTGCCATTTTTAATGTGTCCTTTCACTTTAGTTTAACATGTGATATGTTTTATTTGTTCCGAGGATAAGTCCGCCTTTGTGCAATTTTTTTTTCTTGTTTTACTTTGAGCTTTGTACGGTAGGTAGGTAGGTAGGTCTAGTAGGTAGGTAGGGCTGGTAGGTAGGTAGGGCTGGTAGGTAGGTAGGGCTGGTAGGTAGGTAGGGCTGGTAGGTAGGTAGGGCTGGTAGGTAGGTAGAGCTGGAAGGTAGGTAGGGATGGTAGGTAGGTAGGGATGGTAGGTAGGTAGGGCTGTCAGGTAGGTAGGGATGGTAGGTAGGTAGGGCTGTTAGGTAGATATTATTATGAGAAGCACTTTCGATTAAATTAGTTTTAGTTACTTAGTTTTTTATAGTTATTTTCTTTTTCTTTCATATTATTGCCATTTTTAATGTCTCCTTTCACTTCAGTTTACCATGTGATATGTTTTATTCGTTCCGAGGATAAGTCCGCCTTTGTGCAATTTTTTTTTCTTGTTATACTTTGAGCTTTGTACGGTAGGTAGGTAGGTAGGGCTGGTAGGTAGGTAGGGCTGGTAGGTAGGTAGGGCTGGTAGGTAGGTAGGGATGGTAGGTAGGTAGGGCTGTTAGGTAGGTAGGGATGGTAGGTAGGTAGGGCTGTTAGGTAGGTAGGGCTGTTAGGTAGGTAGGGATGGTAGGTAGGTAGGGCTGTTAGGTAGATATTATTATGAGAAGCACTTTCGATTAAATTAGTTTTAGTTACTTAGTTTTTTATAGTTATTTTCTATTTCTTTCATATTATTGCCATTTTTAATGTGTCCTTTCACTTTAGTTTACTATGTGATATGTTTTATTTGTTCCGGGGATAAGTCCGCCTTTGTGCAATTTTTTTTTCTTGTTATACTTTGAGCTTTGTACGGTAGGTAGGTAGGTAGGGCTGGTAGGTAGGTAGGGCTGGTAGTTAGGTAGGGATGTTAGGTAGGTAGGGATGGTAGGTAGGTAGGGATGGTAGGTAGGTAGGGATGGTAGGTAGGTAGAGCTGTTAGGTAGATATTATTATGAGAAGCACTTTCGATTAAATAACTTTTAGTTACTTAGTTTTTTATAGTTATTTTCTTTTTCTTTCATATTATTGCCATTTTTAATGTGTCCTTTCACTTTAGTTTACTATGTGATATGTTTTATTTGTTCCGGGGATAAGTCCGCCTTTGTGCAATTTTTTTTTCTTGTTATACTTTGAGCTTTGTACGATAGGTAGGTAGGTAGGTAGGTAGGGCTGGTAGGTAGGTAGGGATGTTAGGTAGGTAGGGATGGTAGGTAGGTAGGGCTGTTAGGTAGGTAGGGATGGTAGGTAGGTAGGGCTGTTAGGTAGGTAGGGCTGTTAGGTAGGTAGGGATGGTAGGTAGGTAGGGCTGTTAGGTAGATATTATTATGAGAAGCACTTTCGATTGAATTAGTTTTAGTTACTTAGTTTTTTATAGTTATTTTCTTTTTCTTTCATTTTATTGCCATTTTTAATGTCTCCTTTCACTTTAGTTTACCATGTGATATGTTTTATTTGTTCCGAGGATAAGTCCGCCTTTGTGCAATTTTTTTTTCTTGTTTTACTTTGAGCTTTGTACGGTAGGTAGGTAGGTAGGGCTGGTAGGTAGGTAGGGCTGGTAGGTAGGTATGGCTGGTAGGTAGGTAGGGTTGGTAGGTAGGTAGGGCTGTTAGGTCGATATTATTATGAGTAGCACTTTCGATTAAATTAGTTTTAGTTACTTAGTTTTTTTAGTTATTTTCTTTTTCTTTCATATTATTGCCATTTTTAATGTCTCCTTTCACTTTAGTTTACCATGTGATACGGTTTATTTGTTCCGAGGATAAGTCCGCCTTTGTGCAATTTTTTTTTCTTGTTATACTTTGAGCTTTGTACGGTAGGTAGGTAGGTAGGGCTGGTAGGTAGGTAGGGCTGGTAGGTAGGTAGGGATGGTAGGTAGGTAGGGATGGTAGGTAGGTAGGGCTGTTAGGTAGGTAGGGCTGTTAGGTAGGTAGGGATGGTAGGTAGGTAGGGCTGTTAGGTAGGTAGGGCTGTTAGGTAGGTAGGGATGGTAGGTAGGTAGGGCTGTTTGGTAGGTAGGGATGGTAGGTAGGTAGGGCTGTTAGGTAGGTAGGGATGGTAGGTAGGTAGGGCTGTTAGGTAGATATTATTATGAGAAGCACTTTCGATTAAATTAGTTTTAGTTACTTAGTTTTTTATAGTTATTTTCTTTTTCTTTCATATTATTGCCATTTTTAATGTCTCCTTTCACTTTAGTTTACCATGTGATACGGTTTATTTGTTCCGAGGATAAGTCCGCCTTTGTGCAATTTTTTTTTCTTGTTATACTTTGAGCTTTGTACGGTAGGTAGGTAGGTAGGGCTGGTAGGTAGGTAGGGATGGTAGGTAGGTAGGGATGGTAGGTAGGTAGGGCTGTTAGGTAGGTAGGGCTGTTAGGTAGGTAGGGATGGTAGGTAGGTAGGGCTGTTAGGTAGGTAGGGATGGTAGGTAGGTAGGGATGGTAGGTAGGTAGGGCTGTTAGGTAGGTAGGGCTGTTAGGTAGGTAGGGATGGTAGGTAGGTAGGGCTGTTAGGTAGGTAGGGATGGTAGGTAGGTAGGGCTGTTAGGTAGATATTATTATGAGTAGCACTTTCGATTAAATTAGTTTTAGTTACTTAGTTTTTTATAGTTATTTTCTTTTTCTTTCATATTATTGCCATTTTTAATGTCTCCTTTCACTTTAGTTTACCATGTGATATGTTTTATTCGTTCCGAGGATAAGTCCGCCTTTGTGCAATTTTTTTTTCTTGTTATACTTTGAGCTTTGTACGATAGGTAGGTAGGTAGTTAGGTAGGGCTGGTAGGTAGGTAGGTAGGGCTGATAGGTAGGTAGGGATGTTAGGTAGGTAGGGCTGTTAGGTAGGTAGGGCTGGTAGGTAGGTAGGGATGGTAGGTAGGTAGGGCTGTTAGGTAGGTAGGGCTGTTAGGTAGGTAGGGATGGTAGGTAGGTAGGGCTGTTAGGTCGATATTATTATGAGAAGCACTTTCGATTAAATTAGTTTTAGTTACTTAGTTTTTTTAGTTATTTTCTTTTTCTTTCATATTATTGCAATTTTTAATGTCTCCTTTCACTTTAGTTTACCATGTGATACGGTTTATTTGTTCCGAGGATAAGTCCGCCTTTGTGCAATTTTTTTTTCTTGTTATACTTTGAGCTTTGTACGGTAGGTAGGTAGGTAGGGCTGGTAGGTAGGTAGGGATGGTAGGTAGGTAGGGATGGTAGGTAGGTAGGGCTGTTAGGTAGGTAGGGATGGTAGGTAGGTAGGGATGGTAGGTAGGTAGGGCTGTTAGGTAGATATTATTATGAGAAGCACTTTCGATTAAATTAGTTTTAGTTACTTAGTTTTTTATAGTTATTTTCTTTTTCTTTCATATTATTGCCATTTTTAATGTCTCCTTTCACTTTAGTTTACCATGTGATATGTTTTATTTGTTCCGAGGATAAGTCCGCCTTTGTGCAATTTTTTTTTCTTGTTTTACTTTGAGCTTTGTACGGTAGGTAGGTAGGTAGGGCTGGTAGGTAGGTAGGGCTGGTAGGTAGGTAGGGCTGGTAGGTAGGTAGGGCTAGTAGGTAGGTAGGGATGGTAGGTAGGTAGGGCTGTTAGGTAGGTAGGGATGGTAGGTAGGTAGGGCTGTTAGGTAGGTAGGGATAGTAGGTAGGTAGGGCTGTTAGGTAGGTAGGGCTGTTAGGTAGGTAGGGATGGTAGGTAGGTAGGGCTGTTTGGTAGATATTATTATGAGAAGCACTTTCGATTAAATTAGTTTTAGTTACTTAGTTTTTTATAGTTATTTTCTTTTTCTTTCATTTTATTGCCATTTTTAATGTCTCCTTTCACTTTAGTTTACCATGTGATATGTTTTATTTGTTCCGAGGATAAGTCCGCCTTTGTGCAATTTTTTTTTGTTGTTTTACTTTGAGCTTTGTACGGTAGGTAGGTAGGTAGGGCTGGTAGGTAGGTAGGGCTGGTAGGTAGGTAGGGCTGGTAGGTAGGTAGGGCTGGTAGGTAGGTAGGGCTGTTAGGTAGGTAGGGCTGTTAGGTAGGTAGGGATGGTAGGTAGGTAGGGCTGTTAGGTAGATATTATTATGAGAAGCACTTTCGATTAACTTACTTTTAGTTACTTAGTTTTTTATAGTTATTTTCTTTTTCTTTCATATTATTGCCATTTTTAATGTCTCCTTTCACTTTAGTTTACCATGTGATATGTTTTATTCGTTCCGAGGATAAGTCCGCCTTTGTGCAATTTTTTTTTCTTGTTATACTTTGAGCTTTGTACGGTAGGTAGGTAGGTAGGGCTGGTAGGTAGGTAGGGCTGGTAGGTAGGTAGGGCTGGTAGGTAGGTAGGGATGGTAGGTAGGTAGGGCTGTTAGGTAGGTAGGGATGGTAGGTAGGTAGGGCTGTTAGGTAGGTAGGGCTGTTAGGTAGGTAGGGATGGTAGGTAGGTAGGGCTGTTAGGTAGATATTATTATGAGAAGCACTTTCGATTAAATTAGTTTTAGTTACTTAGTTTTTTATAGTTATTTTCTATTTCTTTCATATTATTGCCATTTTTAATGTGTCCTTTCACTTTAGTTTACCATGTGATATGTTTTATTTGTTCCGGGGATAAGTCCGCCTTTGTGCAATTTTTTTTTTATTTTTATACTTTGAGCTTTGTACGATAGGAAGGTAGGTAGGTAGGTAGGGCTGGTAGGTAGGTAGGGATGTTAGGTAGGTAGGGATGGTAGGTAGGTAGGGCTGGTAGGTAGGTAGGGATGGTAGGTAGGTAGGGCTGTTAGGTAGGTAGGGCTGTTAGGTAGGTAGGGATGGTAGGTAGGTAGGGCTGTTAGGTCGATATTATTATGAGAAGCACTTTCGATTAAATTAGTTTTAGTTACTTAGTTTTTTTAGTTATTTTCTTTTTCTTTCATATTATTGCCATTTTTAATGTCTCCTTTCACTTTAGTTTACCATGTGATATGTTTTATTCGTTCCGAGGATAAGTCCGCCTTTGTGCAATTTTTTTTTCTTGTTATACTTTGAGCTTTGTACGATAGGTAGGTAGGTAGTTAGGTAGGGCTGGTAGGTAGGTAGGTAGGGCTGATAGGTAGGTAGGGATGTTAGGTAGATAGGGATGTTAGGTAGGTAGGGCTGGTAGGTAGGTAGGGATGGTAGGTAGGTAGGGCTGTTAGGTAGGTAGGGCTGTTAGGTAGGTAGGGATGGTAGGTAGGTAGGGCTGTTAGGTCGATATTATTATGAGAAGCACTTTCGATTAAATTAGTTTTAGTTACTTAGTTTTTTTAGTTATTTTCTTTTTCTTTCATATTATTGCAATTTTTAATGTCTCCTTTCACTTTAGTTTACCATGTGATACGGTTTATTTGTTCCGAGGATAAGTCCGCCTTTGTGCAATTTTTTTTTCTTGTTATACTTTGAGCTTTGTACGGTAGGTAGGTAGGTAGGGCTGGTAGGTAGGTAGGGATGGTAGGTAGGTAGGGATGGTAGGTAGGTAGGGCTGTTAGGTAGGTAGGGATGGTAGGTAGGTAGGGATGGTAGGTAGGTAGGGCTGTTAGGTAGATATTATTATGAGAAGCACTTTCGATTAAATTAGTTTTAGTTACTTAGTTTTTTATAGTTATTTTCTTTTTCTTTCATATTATTGCCATTTTTAATGTCTCCTTTCACTTTAGTTTACCATGTGATATGTTTTATTTGTTCCGAGGATAAGTCCGCCTTTGTGCAATTTTTTTTTCTTGTTTTACTTTGAGCTTTGTACGGTAGGTAGGTAGGTAGGGCTGGTAGGTAGGTAGGGCTGGTAGGTAGGTAGGGCTGGTAGGTAGGTAGGGCTGGTAGGTAGGTAGGGATGGTAGGTAGGTAGGGCTGGTAGGTAGGTAGGGATGGTAGGTAGGTAGGGCTGTTAGGTAGGTAGGGATCGTAGGTAGGTAGGGCTGTTAGGTAGGTAGGGCTGTTAGGTAGGTAGGGATGGTAGGTAGGTAGGGCTGTTTGGTAGATATTATTATGAGAAGCACTTTCGATTAAATTAGTTTTAGTTACTTAGTTTTTTATAGTTATTTTCTTTTTCTTTCATTTTATTGCCATTTTTAATGTCTCCTTTCACTTTAGTTTACCATGTGATATGTTTTATTTGTTCCGAGGATAAGTCCGCCTTTGTGCAATTTTTTTTTGTTGTTTTACTTTGAGCTTTGTACGGTAGGTAGGTAGGTAGGGCTGGTAGGTAGGTAGGGCTGGTAGGTAGGTAGGGCTGGTAGGTAGGTAGGGCTGGTAGGTAGGTAGGGCTGTTAGGTAGGTAGGGCTGTTAGGTAGGTAGGGATGGTAGGTAGGTAGGGCTGTTAGGTAGATATTATTATGAGAAGCACTTTCGATTAACTTACTTTTAGTTACTTAGTTTTTTATAGTTATTTTCTTTTTCTTTCATATTATTGCCATTTTTAATGTCTCCTTTCACTTTAGTTTACCATGTGATATGTTTTATTCGTTCCGAGGATAAGTCCGCCTTTGTGCAATTTTTTTTTCTTGTTATACTTTGAGCTTTGTACGGTAGGTAGGTAGGTAGGGCTGGTAGGTAGGTAGGGCTGGTAGGTAGGTAGGGCTGGTAGGTAGGTAGGGATGGTAGGTAGGTAGGGCTGTTAGGTAGGTAGGGATGGTAGGTAGGTAGGGCTGTTAGGTAGGTAGGGCTGTTAGGTAGGTAGGGATGGTAGGTAGGTAGGGCTGTTAGGTAGATATTATTATGAGAAGCACTTTCGATTAAATTAGTTTTAGTTACTTAGTTTTTTATAGTTATTTTCTATTTCTTTCATATTATTGCCATTTTTAATGTGTCCTTTCACTTTAGTTTACCATGTGATATGTTTTATTTGTTCCGGGGATAAGTCCGCCTTTGTGCAATTTTTTTTTTATTTTTATACTTTGAGCTTTGTACGATAGGAAGGTAGGTAGGTAGGTAGGGCTGGTAGGTAGGTAGGGATGTTAGGTAGGTAGGGATGGTAGGTAGGTAGGGCTGGTAGGTAGGTAGGGATGGTAGGTAGGTAGGGCTGTTAGGTAGGTAGGGCTGTTAGGTAGGTAGGGATGGTAGGTAGGTAGGGCTGTTAGGTCGATATTATTATGAGAAGCACTTTCGATTAAATTAGTTTTAGTTACTTAGTTTTTTTAGTTATTTTCTTTTTCTTTCATATTATTGCCATTTTTAATGTCTCCTTTCACTTTAGTTTACCATGTGATACGGTTTATTTGTTCCGAGGATAAGTCCGCCTTTGTGCAATTTTTTTTTCTTGTTATACTCTGAGCTTTGTACGGTAGGTAGGTAGGTAGGGCTGGTAGGTAGGTAGGGCTGGTAGGTAGGTAGGGATGGTAGGTAGGTAGGGATGGTAGGTAGGTAGGGCTGTTAGATAGGTAGGGCTGTTAGGTAGGTAGGGATGGTAGGTAGGTAGGGCTGTTAGGTAGGTAGGGATGGTAGGTAGGTAGGGCTGTTAGGTAGATATTATTATGAGAAGCACTTTCGATTAAATTAGTTTTAGTTACTTAGTTTTTTATAGTTATTTTCTTTTTCTTTCATATTTTTGCCATTTTTAATGTCTCCTTTCACTTTAGTTTACCATGTGATATGTTTTATTTGTTCCGAGGATAAGTCCGCCTTTGTGCAATTTTTTTTTCTTGTTTTACTTTGAGCTTTGTACGGTAGGTAGGTAGGTAGGGCTGGTAGGTAGGTAGGGCTGTTAGGTAGGTAGGGCTGTTAGGTAGGTAGGGATGGTAGGTAGGTAGGGCTGTTAGGTCGATATTATTATGAGAAGCACTTTCGATTAAATTAGTTTTAGTTACTTAGTTTTTTTAGTTATTTTCTTTTTCTTTCATATTATTGCCATTTTTAATGTCTCCTTTCACTTTAGTTTACCATGTGATATGTTTTATTTGTTCCGAGGATAAGTCCGCCTTTGTGCATTTTTTTTTTCTTGTTTTACTTTGAGCTTTGTACGGTAGGTAGGTAGGTAGGGCTGGTAGGTAGGTAGGGCTGGTAGGTAGGTAGGGCTGGTAGGTAGGTAGGGCTGGTAGGTAGGTAGGGCTGGTAGGTAGGTAGGGCTGTTAGGAAGGTAGGGCTGTTAGGTAGGTAGGGATGGTAGGTAGGTAGGGCTGTTAGGTAGATATTATTATGAGAAGCACTTTCGATTAACTTACTTTTAGTTACTTAGTTTTTTATAGTTATTTTCTTTTTCTTTCATATTATTGCCATTTTTAATGTCTCCTTTCACTTTAGTTTACCATGTGATATGTTTTATTCGTTCCGAGGATAAGTCCGCCTTTGTGCAATTTTTTTTTCTTGTTATACTTTAAGCTTTGTACGGTAGGTAGGTAGGTAGGGCTGGTAGGTAGGTAGGGCTGGTAGGTAGGTAGGGCTGGTAGGTAGGTAGGGCTGGTAGGTAGGTAGGGATGGTAGGTAGGTAGGGCTGTTAGGTAGGTAGGGATGGTAGGTAGGTAGGGCTGTTAGGTAGGTAGGGCTGTTAGGTAGGTAGGGATGGTAGGTAGGTAGGGCTGTTAGGTAGATATTATTATGAGAAGCACTTTCGATTAAATTAGTTTTAGTTACTTAGTTTTTTATAGTTATTTTCTTTTACTTTCATATTATTGCCATTTTTAATGTCTCCTTTCACTTCAGCTTACCATGTGATATGTTTTATTTGTTTCGGGGATAAGTCCGCCTTTGTGCAATTTTTTTTTCTTGTTATACTTTGAGCTTTGTACGATAGGTAGGTAGGTAGGTAGGTAGGGCTGGTAGGTAGGTAGGGATGTTAGGTAGGTAGGGATGGTAGGTAGGTAGGGATGGTAGGTAGGTAGGGCTGTTAGGTAGGTAGGGATGGTAGGTAGGTAGGGATGGTAGGTAGGTAGGGCTGTTAGGTAGGTAGGGATGGTAGGTAGGTAGGGCTGTTAGGTCGATATTATTATGAGAAGCACTTTCGATTAAATAAGTTTTAGTTACTTAGTTTTTTTAGTTATTTTCTTTTTCTTTCATATTATTGCCATTTTTAATGTCTCCTTTCACTTTAGTTTACCATGTGATATATTTTATTTGTTCCGAGGATAAGTCCGCCTTTGTGCAATTTTTTTTTCTTGTTATACTTTGAGCTTTGTACGGTAGGTAGGTAGGTAGGGCTGGTAGGTAGGTAGGGCTGGTAGTTAGGTAGAGATGTTAGGTAGGTAGGGATGGTAGGTAGGTAGGGATGGTAGGTAGGTAGAGCTGTTAGGTAGATATTATTATGAGAAGCACTTTCGATTAAATAACTTTTAGTTACTTAGTTTTTTATAGTTATTTTCTTTTTCTTTCATATTATTGCCATTTTTAATGTGTCCTTTCACTTTAGTTTACTATGTGATATGTTTTATTTGTTCCGGGGATAAGTCCGCCTTTGTGCAATTTTTTTTTCTTGTTATACTTTGAGCTTTGTACGATAGGTAGGTAGGTAGGTAGGTAGGGCTGTTAGGTAGGTAGGGATGTTAGGTAGGTAGGGATGGTAGGTAGGTAGGGCTGTTAGGTAGGTAGGGATGGTAGGTAGGTAGGGCTGTTAGGTAGGTAGGGATGGTAGGTAGGTAGGGCTGTTTGGTAGATATTATTATGAGAAGCACTTTCGATTGAATTAGTTTTAGTTACTTAGTTTTTTATAGTTATTTTCTTTTTCTTTCATTTTATTGCCATTTTTAATGTCTCCTTTCACTTTAGTTTACCATGTGATATGTTTTATTTGTTCCGAGGATAAGTCCGCCTTTGTGCAATTTTTTTTTCTTGTTTTCCTTTGAGCTTTGTACGGTTGGTAGGTAGGTAGGGCTGGTAGGTAGGTAGGGCTGGTAGGTAGGTATGGCTGGTAGGTAGGTAGGGATGGTAGGTAGGTAGGGCTGTTAGGTCGATATTATTATGAGTAGCACTTTCGATAAAATTAGTTTTAGTTACTTAGTTTTTTTAGTTATTTTCTTTTTCTTTCATATTATTGCCATTTTTAATGTCTCCTTTCACTTTAGTTTACCATGTGATACGGTTTATTTGTTCCGAGGATAAGTCCGCCTTTGTGCAATTTTTTTTTCTTGTTATACTTTGAGCTTTGTACGGTAGGTAGGTAGGTAGGGCTGGTAGGTAGGTAGGGCTGGTAGGTAGGTAGGGATGGTAGGTAGGTAGGGATGGTAGGTAGGTAGGGCTGTTAGGTAGGTAGGGCTGTTAGGTAGGTAGGGATGGTAGGTAGGTAGGGCTGTTAGGTAGGTAGGGCTGTTAGGTAGGTAGGGATGGTAGGTAGGTAGGGCTGTTAGGTAGGTAGGGATGGTAGGTAGGTAGGGCTGTTAGGTCGATATTATTATGAGTAGCACTTTCGATTAAATTAGTTTTAGTTACTTAGTTTTTTTAGTTATTTTCTTTTTTTTCATATTATTGCCATTTTTAATGTCTCCTTTCACTTTAGTTTACCATGTGATACGGTTTATTTGTTCCGAGGATAAGTCCGCCTTTGTGCAATTTTTTTTTCTTGTTATACTTTGAGCTTTGTACGGTAGGTAGGTAGGTAGGGCTGGTAGGTAGGTAGGGCTGGTAGGTAGGTAGGGATGGTAGGTAGGTAGGGATGGTAGGTAGGTAGGGCTGTTAGGTAGGTAGGGCTGTTAGGTAGGTAGGGATGGTAGGTAGGTAGGGCTGTTAGGTAGGTAGGGATGGTAGGTAGGTAGGGCTGTTAGGTAGATATTATAATGAGAAGCACTTTCGATTTAATTAGTTTTAGTTACTTAGTTTTTTATAGTTATTTTCTTTTTCTTTCATATTATTGCCATTTTTAATGTGTCCTTTCACTTTAGTTTAACATGTGATATGTTTTATTTGTTCCGAGGATAAGTCCGCCTTTGTGCAATTTTTTTTTCTTGTTTTACTTTGAGCTTTGTACGGTAGGTAGGTAGGTAGGTCTAGTAGGTAGGTAGGGCTGGTAGGTAGGTAGGGCTGGTAGGTAGGTAGGGCTGGTAGGTAGGTAGGGCTGGTAGGTAGGTAGGGCTGGTAGGTAGGTAGAGCTGGAAGGTAGGTAGGGATGGTAGGTAGGTAGGGATGGTAGGTAGGTAGGGCTGTCAGGTAGGTAGGGATGGTAGGTAGGTAGGGCTGTTAGGTAGATATTATTATGAGAAGCACTTTCGATTAAATTAGTTTTAGTTACTTAGTTTTTTATAGTTATTTTCTTTTTCTTTCATATTATTGCCATTTTTAATGTCTCCTTTCACTTCAGTTTACCATGTGATATGTTTTATTCGTTCCGAGGATAAGTCCGCCTTTGTGCAATTTTTTTTTCTTGTTATACTTTGAGCTTTGTACGGTAGGTAGGTAGGTAGGGCTGGTAGGTAGGTAGGGCTGGTAGGTAGGTAGGGCTGGTAGGTAGGTAGGGCTGGTAGGTAGGTAGGGCTGGTAGGTAGGTAGGGATGGTAGGTAGGTAGGGCTGTTAGGTAGGTAGGGATGGTAGGTAGGCAGGGATGGTAGGTAGGTAGGGCTGTTAGGTAGATATTATTATGAGAAGCACTTTCGATTAAATTAGTTTTAGTTACTTAGTTTTTTATAGTTATTTTCTTTTTCTTTCATATTATTGCCATTTTTAATGTGTCCTTTCACTTTAGTTTATCATGTGATATGTTTTATTTGTTCCGGGGATAAGTCCGCCTTTGTGCAATTTTTTTTTCTTTTTATACTTTGAGCTTTGTACGATAGGTAGGTAGGTAGGTAGGTAGGGCTGGTAGGTAGGTAGGGATGTTAGGTAGGTAGGGCTGGTAGGTAGGTAGGGCTTGTAGGTAGGTAGGGCTGTTAGGTAGGTAGGGCTATTAGGTAGGTAGGGATGGTAGGTAGGTAGGGCTGTTAGGTCGATATTATTATGAGAAGCACTTTCGATAAAATTAGTTTTAGTTACTTAGTTTTTTTAGTTATTTTCTTTTTCTTTCATATTATTGCCATTTTTAATGTCTCCTTTCACTTTAATTTACCATGTGATATATTTTATTTGTTCCGAGGATAAGTCCGCCTTTGTGCAATTTTTTTTTCTTGTTATACTTTGAGCTTTGTACGGTAGGTAGGTAGGTAGGGCTGGTAGGTAGGTAGGGCTGGTAGGTAGGTAGGGCTGGTAGGTAGGTAGGGCTGGTAGGTAGATAGGGATGGTAGGTAGGTAGGGATGGTAGGTAGGTAGGGATGGTAGGTAGGTAGGGATGGTAGGTAGGTAGAGCTGTTAGGTAGATATTATTATGAGAAGCACTTTCGATTAAATTAGTTTTAGTTACTTAGTTTTTTTAGTTATTTTCTTTTTTTTCATATTATTGCCATTTTTAATGTCTCCTTTCACTTTAGTTTACCATGTGATACGGTTTATTTGTTCCGAGGATAAGTCCGCCTTTGTGCAATTTTTTTTTCTTGTTATACTTTGAGCTTTGTACGGTAGGTAGGTAGGTAGGGCTGGTAGGTAGGTAGGGCTGGTAGGTAGGTAGGGATGGTAGGTAGGTAGGGATGGTAGGTAGGTAGGGCTGTTAGGTAGGTAGGGCTGTTAGGTAGGTAGGGATGGTAGGTAGGTAGGGCTGTTAGGTAGGTAGGGATGGTAGGTAGGTAGGGCTGTTAGGTAGATATTATAATGAGAAGCACTTTCGATTAAATTAGTTTTAGTTACTTAGTTTTTTATAGTTATTTTCTTTTTCTTTCATATTATTGCCATTTTTAATGTGTCCTTTCACTTTAGTTTAACATGTGATATGTTTTATTTGTTCCGAGGATAAGTCCGCCTTTGTGCAATTTTTTTTTCTTGTTTTACTTTGAGCTTTGTACGGTAGGTAGGTAGGTAGGTCTAGTAGGTAGGTAGGGCTGGTAGGTAGGTAGGGCTGGTAGGTAGGTAGGGCTGGTAGGTAGGTAGGGCTGGTAGGTAGGTAGGGCTGGTAGGTAGGTAGAGCTGGAAGGTAGGTAGGGATGGTAGGTACGTAGGGATGGTAGGTAGGTAGGGCTGTCAGGTAGGTAGGGATGGTAGGTAGGTAGGGCTGTTAGGTAGATATTATTATGAGAAGCACTTTCGATTAAATTAGTTTTAGTTACTTAGTTTTTTATAGTTATTTTCTTTTTCTTTCATATTATTGCCATTTTTAATGTCTCCTTTCACTTCAGTTTACCATGTGATATGTTTTATTCGTTCCGAGGATAAGTCCGCCTTTGTGCAATTTTTTTTTCTTGTTATACTTTGAGCTTTGTACGGTAGGTAGGTAGGTAGGGCTGGTAGGTAGGTAGGGCTGGTAGGTAGGTAGGGCTGGTAGGTAGGTAGGGCTGGTAGGTAGGTAGGGCTGGTAGGTAGGTAGGGATGGTAGGTAGGTAGGGCTGTTAGGTAGGTAGGGATGGTAGGTAGGCAGGGATGGTAGGTAGGTAGGGCTGTTAGGTAGATATTATTATGAGAAGCACTTTCGATTAAATTAGTTTTAGTTACTTAGTTTTTTATAGTTATTTTCTTTTTCTTTCATATTATTGCCATTTTTAATGTGTCCTTTCACTTTAGTTTACCATGTGATATGTTTTATTTGTTCCGGGGATAAGTCCGCCTTTGTGCAATTTTTTTTTCTTTTTATACTTTGAGCTTTGTACGATAGGTAGGTAGGTAGGTAGGTAGGGCTGGTAGGTAGGTAGGGATGTTAGGTAGGTAGGGCTGGTAGGTAGGTAGGGCTTGTAGGTAGGTAGGGCTGTTAGGTAGGTAGGGCTATTAGGTAGGTAGGGATGGTAGGTAGGTAGGGCTGTTAGGTCGATATTATTATGAGAAGCACTTTCGATAAAATTAGTTTTAGTTACTTAGTTTTTTTAGTTATTTTCTTTTTCTTTCATATTATTGCCATTTTTAATGTCTCCTTTCACTTTAGTTTACCATGTGATATATTTTATTTGTTCCGAGGATAAGTCCGCCTTTGTGCAATTTTTTTTTCTTGTTATACTTTGAGCTTTGTACGGTAGGTAGGTAGGTAGGGCTGGTAGGTAGGTAGGGCTGGTAGGTAGGTAGGGCTGGTAGGTAGGTAGGGCTGGTAGGTAGATAGGGATGGTAGGTAGGTAGGGATGGTAGGTAGGTAGGGATGGTAGGTAGGTAGGGATGGTAGGTAGGTAGAGCTGTTAGGTAGATATTATTATGAGAAGCACTTTCGATTAAATTAGTTTTAGTTACTTAGTTTTTTATAGTTATTTTCTTTTTCTTTCATATTATTGCCATTTTTAATGTGTCCTTTCACTTTAGTTTACTATGTGATATGTTTTATTTGTTCCGGGGATAAGTCCGCCTTTGTGCAATTTTTTTTTCTTGTTATACTTTGAGCTTTGTACGATAGGTAGGTAGGTAGGTAGGTAGGGCTGGTAGGTAGGTAGGGATGTTAGGTAGGTAGGGATGGTAGGTAGGTAGGGCTGTTAGGTAGGTAGGGATAGTAGGTAGGTAGGGCTGTTAGGTAGGTAGGGCTGTTAGGTAGGTAGGGATGGTAGGTAGGTAGGGCTGTTTGGTAGATATTATTATGAGAAGCACTTTCGATTAAATTAGTTTTAGTTACTTAGTTTTTTATAGTTATTTTCTTTTTATTTCATTTTATTGCCATTTTTAATGTCTCCTTTCACTTTAGTTTACCATGTGATATGTTTTATTTGTTCCGAGGATAAGTCCGCCTTTGTGCAATTTTTTTTTCTTGTTTTACTTTCAGCTTTGTACGGTAGGTAGGTAGGTAGGGCTGGTAGGTAGGTAGGGATGGTAGGTAGGTAGGGCTGTTAGGTAGGTAGGGCTGTTAGGTAGGTAGGGATGGTAGGTAGGTAGGGCTGTTAGGTCGATATTATTATGAGAAGCACTTTCGATTAAATTAGTTTTAGTTACTTAGTTTTTTTAGTTATTTTCTTTTTCTTTCATATTATTGCCATTTTTAATGTCTCCTTTCACTTTAGTTTACCATGTGATACGGTTTATTTGTTCCGAGGATAAGTCCGCCTTTATGCAATTTTTTTTTCTTGTTATACTTTGAGCTTTGTACGGTAGGTAGGTAGGTAGGGCTGGTAGGTAGGTAGGGATGGTAGGTAGGTAGGGATGGTAGGTAGGTAGGGCTGTTAGGTAGGTAGGGATGGTAGGTAGGTAGGGATGGTAGGTAGGTAGGGCTGTTAGGTAGATATTATTATGAGAAGCACTTTCGATTAAATTAGTTTTAGTTACTTAGTTTTTTATAGTTATTTTCTTTTTCTTTCATATTATTGCCATTTTTAATGTCTCCTTTCACTTTAGTTTACCATGTGATATGTTTTATTTGTTCCGAGGATAAGTCCGCCTTTGTGCAATTTTTTTTTCTTGTTTTACTTTGAGCTTTGTACGGTAGGTAGGTAGGTAGGGCTGGTAGGTAGGTAGGGCTGGTAGGTAGGTAGGGCTGATAGGTAGGTAGGGCTAGTAGGTAGGTAGGGATGGTAGGTAGGTAGGGCTGTTAGGTAGGTAGGGATGGTAGGTAGGTAGGGCTGTTAGGTAGGTAGGGATAGTAGGTAGGTAGGGCTGTTAGGTAGGTAGGGCTGTTAGGTAGGTAGGGATGGTAGGTAGGTAGGGCTGTTTGGTAGATATTATTATGAGAAGCACTTTCGATTAAATTAGTTTTAGTTACTTAGTTTTTTATAGTTATTTTCTTTTTCTTTCATTTTATTGCCATTTTTAATGTCTCCTTTCACTTTAGTTTACCATGTGATATGTTTTATTTGTTCCGAGGATAAGTCCGCCTTTGTGCAATTTTTTTTTGTTGTTTTACTTTGAGCTTTGTACGGTAGGTAGGTAGGTAGGGCTGGTAGGTAGGTAGGGCTGGTAGGTAGGTAGGGCTGGTAGGTAGGTAGGGCTGGTAGGTAGGTAGGGCTGTAAGGTAGGTAGGGCTGTTAGGTAGGTAGGGATGGTAGGTAGGTAGGGCTGTTAGGTAGATATTATTATGAGAAGCACTTTCGATTAACTTACTTTTAGTTACTTAGTTTTTTATAGTTATTTTCTTTTTCTTTCATATTATTGCCATTTTTAATGTCTCCTTTCACTTTAGTTTACCATGTGATATGTTTTATTCGTTCCGAGGATAAGTCCGCCTTTGTGCAATTTTTTTTTCTTGTTATACTTTGAGCTTTGTACGGTAGGTAGGTAGGTAGGGCTGGTAGGTAGGTAGGGCTGGTTGGTAGGTAGGGCTGGTAGGTAGGTAGGGATGGTAGGTAGGTAGGGCTGTTAGATAGGTAGGGCTGTTAGGTAGGTAGGGATGGTAGGTAGGTAGGGCTGTTAGGTAGATATTATTATGAGAAGCACTTTCGATTAAATTAGTTTTAGTTACTTAGTTTTTTATAGTTATTTTCTATTTCTTTCATATTATTGCCATTTTTAATGTGTCCTTTCACTTTAGTTTACCATGTGATATGTTTTATTTGTTCCGGGGATAAGTCCGCCTTTGTGCAATTTTTTTTTTCTTTTTATACTTTGAGCTTTGTACGATAGGAAGGTAGGTAGGTAGGTAGGGCTGGTAGGTAGGTAGGGATGTTAGGTAGGTAGGGATGGTAGGTAGGTAGGGCTGGTAGGTAGGTAGGGATGGTAGGTAGGTAGGGCTGTTAGGTAGGTAGGGCTGTTAGGTAGGTAGGGATGGTAGGTAGGTAGGGCTGTTAGGTCGATATTATTATGAGAAGCACTTTCGATTAAATTAGTTTTAGTTACTTAGTTTTTTTAGTTATTTTCTTTTTCTTTCATATTATTGCCATTTTTAATGTCTCCTTTCACTTTAGTTTACCATGTGATACGGTTTATTTGTTCCGAGGATAAGTCCGCCTTTGTGCAATTTTTTTTTCTTGTTATACTCTGAGCTTTGTACGGTAGGTAGGTAGGTAGGGCTGGTAGGTAGGTAGGGCTGGTAGGTAGGTAGGGATGGTAGGTAGGTAGGGATGGTAGGTAGGTAGGGCTGTTAGATAGGTAGGGCTGTTAGGTAGGTAGGGATGGTAGGTAGGTAGGGCTGTTAGGTAGGTAGGGATGGTAGGTAGGTAGGGCTGTTAGGTAGATATTATTATGAGAAGCACTTTCGATTAAATTAGTTTTAGTTACTTAGTTTTTTATAGTTATTTTCTTTTTCTTTCATATTTTTGCCATTTTTAATGTCTCCTTTCACTTTAGTTTACCATGTGATATGTTTTATTTGTTCCGAGGATAAGTCCGCCTTTGTGCAATTTTTTTTTCTTGTTTTACTTTGAGCTTTGTACGGTAGGTAGGTAGGTAGGGCTGGTAGGTAGGTAGGGCTGGTAGGTAGGTAGGGCTGGTAGGTAGGTAGGGCTGGTAGGTAGGTAGGTAGGGCTGATAGGTAGGTAGGGATGTTAGGTAGATAGGGATGTTAGGTAGGTAGGGCTGGTAGGTAGGTAGGGATGGTAGGTAGATAGGGATGGTAGGTAGGTAGGGATGGTAGGTAGGTAGGGATGGTAGGTAGGTAGGGATGGTAGGTAGGTAGAGCTGTTAGGTAGATATTATTATGAGAAGCACTTTCGATTAAATTAGTTTTAGTTACTTAGTTTTTTATAGTTATTTTCTTTTTCTTTCATATTATTGCCATTTTTAATGTGTCCTTTCACTTTAGTTTACTATGTGATATGTTTTATTTGTTCCGGGGATAAGTCCGCCTTTGTGCAATTTTTTTTTCTTGTTATACTTTGAGCTTTGTACGATAGGTAGGTAGGTAGGTAGGTAGGGCTGGTAGGTAGGTAGGGATGTTAGGTAGGTAGGGATGGTAGGTAGGTAGGGCTGTTAGGTAGGTAGGGATAGTAGGTAGGTAGGGCTGTTAGGTAGGTAGGGATGGTAGGTAGGTAGGGCTGTTTGGTAGATATTATTATGAGAAGCACTTTCGATTAAATTAGTTTTAGTTACTTAGTTTTTTATAGTTATTTTCTTTTTATTTCATTTTATTGCCATTTTTAATGTCTCCTTTCACTTTAGTTTACCATGTGATATGTTTTATTTGTTCCGAGGATAAGTCCGCCTTTGTGCAATTTTTTTTTCTTGTTTTACTTTGAGCTTTGTACGGTAGGTAGGTAGGTAGGGCTGGTAGGTAGGTAGGGATGGTAGGTAGGTAGGGCTGTTAGGTAGGTAGGGCTGTTAGGTAGGTAGGGATGGTAGGTAGGTAGGGATGGTAGGTAGGTAGGGCTGTTAGGTAGATATTATTATGAGAAGCACTTTCGATTAAATTAGTTTTAGTTACTTAGTTTTTTATAGTTATTTTCTTTTTCTTTCATATTATTGCCATTTTTAATGTCTCCTTTCACTTTAGTTTACCATGTGATATGTTTTATTTGTTCCGAGGATAAGTCCGCCTTTGTGCAATTTTTTTTTCTTGTTTTACTTTGAGCTTTGTACGGTAGGTAGGTAGGTAGGGCTGGTAGGTAGGTAGGGCTGGTAGGTAGGTAGGGCTGATAGGTAGGTAGGGCTAGTAGGTAGGTAGGGATGGTAGGTAGGTAGGGCTGTTAGGTAGGTAGGGATGGTAGGTAGGTAGGGCTGTTAGGTAGGTAGGGATAGTAGGTAGGTAGGGCTGTTAGGTAGGTAGGGCTGTTAGGTAGGTAGGGATGGTAGGTAGGTAGGGCTGTTTGGTAGATATTATTATGAGAAGCACTTTCGATTAAATTAGTTTTAGTTACTTAGTTTTTTATAGTTATTTTCTTTTTCTTTCATTTTATTGCCATTTTTAATGTCTCCTTTCACTTTAGTTTACCATGTGATATGTTTTATTTGTTCCGAGGATAAGTCCGCCTTTGTGCAATTTTTTTTTGTTGTTTTACTTTGAGCTTTGTACGGTAGGTAGGTAGGTAGGGCTGGTAGGTAGGTAGGGCTGGTAGGTAGGTAGGGCTGGTAGGTAGGTAGGGCTGGTAGGCAGGTAGGGCTGTAAGGTAGGTAGGGCTGTTAGGTAGGTAGGGATGGTAGGTAGGTAGGGCTGTTAGGTAGATATTATTATGAGAAGCACTTTCGATTAACTTACTTTTAGTTACTTAGTTTTTTATAGTTATTTTCTTTTTCTTTCATATTATTGCCATTTTTAATGTCTCCTTTCACTTTAGTTTACCATGTGATATGTTTTATTCGTTCCGAGGATAAGTCCGCCTTTGTGCAATTTTTTTTTCTTGTTATACTTTGAGCTTTGTACGGTAGGTAGGTAGGTAGGGCTGGTAGGTAGGTAGGGCTGGTTGGTAGGTAGGGCTGGTAGGTAGGTAGGGATGGTAGGTAGGTAGGGCTGTTAGATAGGTAGGGCTGTTAGGTAGGTAGGGATGGTAGGTAGGTAGGGCTGTTAGGTAGATATTATTATGAGAAGCACTTTCGATTAAATTAGTTTTAGTTACTTAGTTTTTTATAGTTATTTTCTATTTCTTTCATATTATTGCCATTTTTAATGTGTCCTTTCACTTTAGTTTACCATGTGATATGTTTTATTTGTTCCGGGGATAAGTCCGCCTTTGTGCAATTTTTTTTTTATTTTTATACTTTGAGCTTTGTACGATAGGAAGGTAGGTAGGTAGGTAGGGCTGGTAGGTAGGTAGGGATGTTAGGTAGGTAGGGATGGTAGGTAGGTAGGGCTGGTAGGTAGGTAGGGATGGTAGGTAGGTAGGGCTGTTAGGTAGGTAGGGCTGTTAGGTAGGTAGGGATGGTAGGTAGGTAGGGCTGTTAGGTCGATATTATTATGAGAAGCACTTTCGATTAAATTAGTTTTAGTTACTTAGTTTTTTTAGTTATTTTCTTTTTCTTTCATATTATTGCCATTTTTAATGTCTCCTTTCACTTTAGTTTACCATGTGATACGGTTTATTTGTTCCGAGGATAAGTCCGCCTTTGTGCAATTTTTTTTTCTTGTTATACTTTGAGCTTTGTACGGTAGGTAGGTAGGTAGGGCTGGTAGGTAGGTAGGGCTGGTAGGTAGGTAGGGATGGTAGGTAGGTAGGGATGGTAGGTAGGTAAGGCTGTTAGATAGGTAGGGCTGTTAGGTAGGTAGGGATGGTAGGTAGGTAGGGCTGTTAGGTAGGTAGGGATGGTAGGTAGGTAGGGCTGTTAGGTAGATATTATTATGAGAAGCACTTTCGATTAAATTAGTTTTAGTTACTTAGTTTTTTATAGTTATTTTCTTTTTCTTTCATATTTTTGCCATTTTTAATGTCTCCTTTCACTTTAGTTTACCATGTGATATGTTTTATTTGTTCTGAGGATAAGTCCGCCTTTGTGCAATTTTTTTTTCTTGTTTTACTTTGAGCTTTGTACGGTAGGTAGGTAGGTAGGGCTGGTAGGTAGGTAGGGCTGGTAGGTAGGTAGGGCTGGTAGGTAGGTAGGTAGGGCTGATAGGTAGGTAGGGATGTTAGGTAGATAGGGATGTTAGGTAGGTAGGGCTGGTAGGTAGGTAGGGATGGTAGGTAGGTAGGGCTGTTAGGTAGGTAGGGCTGTTAGGTAGGTAGGGATGGTAGGTAGGTAGGGCTGTTAGGTCGATATTATTATGAGAAGCACTTTCGATTAAATTAGTTTTAGTTACTTAGTTTTTTTAGTTATTTTCTTTTTCTTTCATATTATTGCCATTTTTAATGTCTCCTTTCACTTTAGTTTACCATGTGATACGGTTTATTTGTTCCGAGGATAAGTCCGCCTTTATGCAATTTTTTTTTCTTGTTATACTTTGAGCTTTGTACGGTAGGTAGGTAGGTAGGGCTGGTAGGTAGGTAGGGATGGTAGGTAGGTAGGGATGGTAGGTAGGTAGGGCTGTTAGGTAGGTAGGGATGGTAGGTAGGTAGGGATGGTAGGTAGGTAGGGCTGTTAGGTAGATATTATTATGAGAAGCACTTTCGATTAAATTAGTTTTAGTTACTTAGTTTTTTATAGTTATTTTCTTTTTCTTTCATATTATTGCCATTTTTAATGTCTCCTTTCACTTTAGTTTACCATGTGATATGTTTTATTTGTTCCGAGGATAAGTCCGCCTTTGTGCAATTTTTTTTTCTTGTTTTACTTTGAGCTTTGTACGGTAGGTAGGTAGGTAGGGCTGGTAGGTAGGTAGGGCTGGTAGGTAGGTAGGGCTGGTAGGTAGGTAGGGCTAGTAGGTAGGTAGGGATGGTAGGTAGGTAGGGCTGTTAGGTAGGTAGGGATGGTAGGTAGGTAGGGCTGTTAGGTAGGTAGGGATAGTAGGTAGGTAGGGCTGTTAGGTAGGTAGGGCTGTTAGGTAGGTAGGGATGGTAGGTAGGTAGGGCTGTTTGGTAGATATTATTATGAGAAGCACTTTCGATTAACTTACTTTTAGTTACTTAGTTTTTTATAGTTATTTTCTTTTTCTTTCATTTTATTGCCATTTTTAATGTCTCCTTTCACTTTAGTTTACCATGTGATATGTTTTATTTGTTCCGAGGATAAGTCCGCCTTTGTGCAATTTTTTTTTGTTGTTTTACTTTGAGCTTTGTACGGTAGGTAGGTAGGTAGGGCTGGTAGGTAGGTAGGGCTGGTAGGAAGGTAGGGCTGGTAGGTAGGTAGGGCTGGTAGGTAGGTAGGGCTGTAAGGTAGGTAGGGCTGTTAGGTAGGTAGGGATGGTAGGTAGGTAGGGCTGTTAGGTAGATATTATTATGAGAAGCACTTTCGATTAACTTACTTTTAGTTACTTAGTTTTTTTAGTTATTTTCTTTTTCTTTCATATTATTGCCATTTTTAATGTCTCCTTTCACTTTAGTTTACCATGTGATACGGTTTATTTGTTCCGAGGATAAGTCCGCCTTTGTGCAATTTTTTTTTCTTGTTATACTCTGAGCTTTGTACGGTAGGTAGGTAGGTAGGGCTGGTAGGTAGGTAGGGCTGGTAGGTAGGTAGGGATGGTAGGTAGGTAGGGATGGTAGGTAGGTAAGGCTGTTAGATAGGTAGGGCTGTTAGGTAGGTAGGGATGGTAGGTAGGTAGGGCTGTTAGGTAGGTAGGGATGGTAGGTAGGTAGGGCTGTTAGGTAGATATTATTATGAGAAGCACTTTCGATTAAATTAGTTTTAGTTACTTAGTTTTTTATAGTTATTTTCTTTTTCTTTCATATTTTTGCCATTTTTAATGTCTCCTTTCACTTTAGTTTACCATGTGATATGTTTTATTTGTTCTGAGGATAAGTCCGCCTTTGTGCAATTTTTTTTTCTTGTTTTACTTTGAGCTTTGTACGGTAGGTAGGTAGGTAGGGCTGGTAGGTAGGTAGGGCTGGTAGGTAGGTAGGGCTGGTAGGTAGGTAGGTAGGGCTGATAGGTAGGTAGGGATGTTAGGTAGATAGGGATGTTAGGTAGGTAGGGCTGGTAGGTAGGTAGGGATGGTAGGTAGGTAGGGCTGTTAGGTAGGTAGGGCTGTTAGGTAGGTAGGGATGGTAGGTAGGTAGGGCTGTTAGGTCGATATTATTATGAGAAGCACTTTCGATTAAATTAGTTTTAGTTACTTAGTTTTTTTAGTTATTTTCTTTTTCTTTCATATTATTGCCATTTTTAATGTCTCCTTTCACTTTAGTTTACCATGTGATACGGTTTATTTGTTCCGAGGATAAGTCCGCCTTTATGCAATTTTTTTTTCTTGTTATACTTTGAGCTTTGTACGGTAGGTAGGTAGGTAGGGCTGGTAGGTAGGTAGGGATGGTAGGTAGGTAGGGATGGTAGGTAGGTAGGGCTGTTAGGTAGGTAGGGATGGTAGGTAGGTAGGGATGGTAGGTAGGTAGGGCTGTTAGGTAGATATTATTATGAGAAGCACTTTCGATTAAATTAGTTTTAGTTACTTAGTTTTTTATAGTTATTTTCTTTTTCTTTCATATTATTGCCATTTTTAATGTCTCCTTTCACTTTAGTTTACCATGTGATATGTTTTATTTGTTCCGAGGATAAGTCCGCCTTTGTGCAATTTTTTTTTCTTGTTTTACTTTGAGCTTTGTACGGTAGGTAGGTAGGTAGGGCTGGTAGGTAGGTAGGGCTGGTAGGTAGGTAGGGCTGGTAGGTAGGTAGGGCTAGTAGGTAGGTAGGGATGGTAGGTAGGTAGGGCTGTTAGGTAGGTAGGGATGGTAGGTAGGTAGGGCTGTTAGGTAGGTAGGGATAGTAGGTAGGTAGGGCTGTTAGGTAGGTAGGGCTGTTAGGTAGGTAGGGATGGTAGGTAGGTAGGGCTGTTTGGTAGATATTATTATGAGAAGCACTTTCGATTAAATTAGTTTTAGTTACTTAGTTTTTTATAGTTATTTTCTTTTTCTTTCATTTTATTGCCATTTTTAATGTCTCCTTTCACTTTAGTTTACCATGTGATATGTTTTATTTGTTCCGAGGATAAGTCCGCCTTTGTGCAATTTTTTTTTGTTGTTTTACTTTGAGCTTTGTACGGTAGGTAGGTAGGTAGGGCTGGTAGGTAGGTAGGGCTGGTAGGAAGGTAGGGCTGGTAGGTAGGTAGGGCTGGTAGGTAGGTAGGGCTGTAAGGTAGGTAGGGCTGTTAGGTAGGTAGGGATGGTAGGTAGGTAGGGCTGTTAGGTAGATATTATTATGAGAAGCACTTTCGATTAACTTACTTTTAGTTACTTAGTTTTTTAAAGTTATTTTCTTTTTCTTTCATATTATTGCCATTTTTAATGTCTCCTTTCACTTTAGTTTACCATGTGATATGTTTTATTCGTTCCGAGGATAAGTCCGCCTTTGTGCAATTTTTTTTTCTTGTTATACTTTGAGCTTTGTACGGTAGGTAGGTAGGTAGGGCTGGTAGGTAGGTAGGGCTGGTAGGTAGGTAGGGCTGGTAGGTAGGTAGGGATGGTAGGTAGGTAGGGCTGTTAGGTAGGTAGGGCTGTTAGGTAGGTAGGGATGGTAGGTAGGTAGGGCTGTTAGGTAGATATTATTATGAGAAGCACTTTCGATTAAATTAGTTTTAGTTACTTAGTTTTTTATAGTTATTTTCTATTTCTTTCATATTATTGCCATTTTTAATGTGTCCTTTCACTTTAGTTTACCATGTGATATGTTTTATTTGTTCCGGGGATAAGTCCGCCTTTGTGCAATTTTTTTTTTATTTTTATACTTTGAGCTTTGTACGATAGGAAGGTAGGTAGGTAGGTAGGGCTGGTAGGTAGGTAGGGATGTTAGGTAGGTAGGGATGGTAGGTAGGTAGGGCTGGTAGGTAGGTAGGGATGTAAGGTAGGTAGGGCTGTTAGGTAGGTAGGGCTGTTAGGTAGGTAGGGATGGTAGGTAGGTAGGGCTGTTAGGTCGATATTATTATGAGAAGCACTTTCGATTAAATTAGTTTTAGTTACTTAGTTTTTTTAGTTATTTTCTTTTTCTTTCATATTATTGCCATTTTTAATGTCTCCTTTCACTTTAGTTTACCATGTGATACGGTTTATTTGTTCCGAGGATAAGTCCGCCTTTGTGCAATTTTTTTTTCTTGTTATACTCTGAGCTTTGTACGGTAGGTAGGTAGGTAGGGCTGGTAGGTAGGTAGGGCTGGTAGGTAGGTAGGGATGGTAGGTAGGTAGGGATGGTAGGTAGGTAGGGCTGTTAGATAGGTAGGGCTGTTAGGTAGGTAGGGATGGTAGGTAGGTAGGGCTGTTAGGTAGGTAGGGATGGTAGGTAGGTAGGGCTGTTAGGTAGATATTATTATGAGAAGCACTTTCGATTAAATTAGTTTTAGTTACTTAGTTTTTTATAGTTATTTTCTTTTTCTTTCATATTTTTGCCATTTTTAATGTCTCCTTTCACTTTAGTTTACCATGTGATATGTTTTATTTGTTCCGAGGATAAGTCCGCCTTTGTGCAATTTTTTTTTCTTGTTTTACTTTGAGCTTTGTACGGTAGGTAGGTAGGTAGGGCTGGTAGGTAGGTAGGGCTGGTAGGTAGGTATGGCTGGTAGGTAGGTAGGGTTGGTAGGTAGGTAGGGCTGTTAGGTCGATATTATTATGAGTAGCACTTTCGATTAAATTAGTTTTAGTTACTTAGTATTTTTAGTTATTTTCTTTTTCTTTCATATTATTGCCATTTTTAATGTCTCCTTTCACTTTAGTTTACCATGTGATACGGTTTATTTGTTCCGAGGATAAGTCCGCCTTTGTGCAATTTTTTTTTCTTGTTATACTTTGAGCTTTGTACGGTAGGTAGGTAGGTAGGGCTGGTAGGTAGGTAGGGCTGGTAGGTAGGTAGGGATGGTAGGTAGGTAGGGATGGTAGGTAGGTAGGGCTGTTAGGTAGGTAGGGCTGTTAGGTAGGTAGGGATGGTAGGTAGGTAGGGCTGTTAGGTAGGTAGGGCTGTTAGGTAGGTAGGGATGGTAGGTAGTTAGGGCTGTTTGGTAGGTAGGGATGGTAGGTAGGTAGGGCTGTTAGGTCGATATTATTATGAGAAGCACTTTCGATTAAATTAGTTTTAGTTACTTAGTTTTTTTAGTTATTTTCTTTTTTTTCATATTATTGCCATTTTTAATGTCTCCTTTCACTTTAGTTTACCATGTGATACGGTTTATTTGTTCCGAGGATAAGTCCGCCTTTGTGCAATTTTTTTTTCTTGTTATACTTTGAGCTTTGTACGGTAGGTAGGTAGGTAGGGCTGGTAGGTAGGTAGGGCTGGTAGGTAGGTAGGGCTGGTAGGTAGGTAGGGATGGTAGGTAGGTAGGGATGGTAGGTAGGTAGGGCTGTTAGGTAGGTAGGGCTGTTAGGTAGGTAGGGATGGTAGGTAGGTAGGGCTGTTAGGTAGGTAGGGATGGTAGGTAGGTAGGGCTGTTAGGTAGATATTATTATGAGAAGCACTTTCGATTAAATTAGTTTTAGTTACTTAGTTTTTTATAGTTATTTTCTTTTTCTTTCATATTATTGCCATTTTTAATGTGTCCTTTCACTTTAGTTTAACATGTGATATGTTTTATTTGTTCCGAGGATAAGTCCGCCTTTGTGCAATTTTTTTTTCTTGTTTTACTTTGAGCTTTGTACGGTAGGTAGGTAGGTAGGTCTAGTAGGTAGGTAGGGCTGGTAGGTAGGTAGGGCTGGTAGGTAAGTAGGGCTGGTAGGTAGGTAGTTCTGGTAGGTAGGTAGGGCTGGTAGGTAGGTAGAGCTGGAAGGTAGGTAGGGATGGTAGGTAGGTAGGGCTGTCAGGTAGGTAGGGATGGTAGGTAGGTAGGGCTGTTAGGTAGATATTATTATGAGAAGCACTTTCGATTAAATTAGTTTTAGTTACTTAGTTTTTTATAGTTATTTTCTTTTTCTTTCATATTATTGCCATTTTTAATGTCTCCTTTCACTTCAGTTTACCATGTGATATGTTTTATTCGTTCCGAGGATAAGTCCGCCTTTGTGCAATTTTTTTTTCTTGTTATACTTTGAGCTTTGTACGGTAGGTAGGTAGGTAGGGCTGGTAGGTAGGTAGGGCTGGTAGGTAGGTAGGGCTGGTAGGTAGGTAGGGATAGTAGGTAGGTAGGGCTGTTAGGTAGGTAGGGATGGTAGGTAGGCAGGGATGGTAGGTAGGTAGGGCTGTTAGGTAGATATTATTATGAGAAGCACTTTCGATTAAATTAGTTTTAGTTACTTAGTTTTTTATAGTTATTTTCTTTTTCTTTCATATTATTGCCATTTTTAATGTGTCCTTTCACTGTAGTTTACCATGTGATATGTTTTATTTGTTCCGGGGATAAGTCCGCCTTTGTGCAATTTTTTTTTCTTTTTATACTTTGAGCTTTGTACGATAGGTAGGTAGGTAGGTAGGTAGGGCTGGTAGGTAGGTAGGGCTGGTAGGTAGGTAGGGATGTTAGGTAGGTAGGGCTGGTAGGTAGGTAGGGCTTGTAGGTAGGTAGGGCTGTTAGGTAGGTAGGGCTGTTAGGTAGGTAGGGATGGTAGGTAGGTAGGGCTGTTAGGTCGATATTATTATGAGAAGCACTTTCGATAAAATTAGTTTTAGTTACTTAGTTTTTTTAGTTATTTTCTTTTTCTTTCATATTATTGCCATTTTTAATGTCTACTTTCACTTTAGTTTACCATGTGATATATTTTATTTGTTCAGAGGATAAGTCCGCCTTTGTGCAATTTTTTTTTCTAGTTATACTTTGAGCTTTGTACGGTAGGTAGGTAGGTAGGGCTGGTAGGTAGGTAGGGCTGGTAGGTAGGTAGGGCTGGTAGGTAGGTAGGGCTGGTAGGTAGGTAGGGATGGTAGGTAGGTAGGGATGGTAGGTAGGTAGGGATGGTAGGTAGGTAGGGATGGTAGGTAGGTAGGGATGGTAGGTAGGTAGGGATGGTAGGTAGGTAGGGCTGTTAGGTAGATATTATTATGAGAAGCACTTTCGATTAAATTAGTTTTAGTTACTTAGTTTTTTATAGTTATTTTCTTTTTCTTTCATATTATTGCCATTTTTAATGTCTCCTTTCACTTTAGTTTACCATGTGATATGTTTTATTTGTTCCGAGGATAAGTCCGCCTTTGTGCAATTTTTTTTTCTTGTTTTACTTTGAGCTTTGTACGGTAGGTAGGTAGGTAGGGCTGGTAGGTAGGTAGGGCTGGTAGGTAGGTAGGGCTGGTAGGTAGGTAGGGCTAGTAGGTAGGTAGGGATGGTAGGTAGGTAGGGCTGTTAGGTAGGTAGGGATGGTAGGTAGGTAGGGCTGTTAGGTAGGTAGGGATAGTAGGTACGTAGGGCTGTTAGGTAGGTAGGGCTGTTAGGTAGGTAGGGATGGTAGGTAGGTAGGGCTGTTTGGTAGATATTATTATGAGAAGCACTTTCGATTAAATTAGTTTTAGTTACTTAGTTTTTTATAGTTATTTTCTTTTTCTTTCATTTTATTGCCATTTTTAATGTCTCCTTTCACTTTAGTTTACCATGTGATATGTTTTATTTGTTCCGAGGATAAGTCCGCCTTTGTGCAATTTTTTTTTGTTGTTTTACTTTGAGCTTTGTACGGTAGGTAGGTAGGTAGGGCTGGTAGGTAGGTAGGGCTGGTAGGTAGGTAGGGCTGGTAGGTAGGTAGGGCTGGTAGGTAGGTAGGGCTGTAAGGTAGGTAGGGCTGTTAGGTAGGTAGGGATGGTAGGTAGGTAGGGCTGTTAGGTAGATATTATTATGAGAAGCACTTTCGATTAACTTACTTTTAGTTACTTAGTTTTTTATAGTTATTTTCTTTTTCTTTCATATTATTGCCATTTTTAATGTCTCCTTTCACTTTAGTTTACCATGTGATATGTTTTATTCGTTCCGAGGATAAGTCCGCCTTTGTGCAATTTTTTTTTCTTGTTATACTTTGAGCTTTGTACGGTAGGTAGGTAGGTAGGGCTGGTAGGTAGGTAGGGCTGGTAGGTAGGTAGGGCTGGTAGGTAGGTAGGGATGGTAGGTAGGTAGGGCTGTTAGGTAGGTAGGGCTGTTAGGTAGGTAGGGATGGTAGGTAGGTAGGGCTGTTAGGTAGATATTATTATGAGAAGCACTTTCGATTAAATTAGTTTTAGTTACTTAGTTTTTTATAGTTATTTTCTATTTCTTTCATATTATTGCCATTTTTAATGTGTCCTTTCACTTTAGTTTACCATGTGATATGTTTTATTTGTTCCGGGGATAAGTCCGCCTTTGTGCAATTTTTTTTTTATTTTTATACTTTGAGCTTTGTACGATAGGAAGGTAGGTAGGTAGGTAGGGCTGGTAGGTAGGTAGGGATGTTAGGTAGGTAGGGATGTTAGGTAGGTAGGGATGGTAGGTAGGTAGGGCTGGTAGATAGGTAGGGATGTAAGGTAGGTAGGGCTGTTAGGTAGGTAGGGCTGTTAGGTAGGTAGGGATGGTAGGTAGGTAGGGCTGTTAGGTCGATATTATTATGAGAAGCACTTTCGATTAAATTAGTTTTAGTTACTTAGTTTTTTTAGTTATTTTCTTTTTCTTTCATATTATTGCCATTTTTAATGTCTCCTTTCACTTTAGTTTACCATGTGATACGGTTTATTTGTTCCGAGGATAAGTCCGCCTTTGTGCAATTTTTTTTTCTTGTTATACTCTGAGCTTTGTACGGTAGGTAGGTAGGTAGGGCTGGTAGGTAGGTAGGGCTGGTAGGTAGGTAGGGATGGTAGGTAGGTAGGGCTGGTAGGTAGGTAGGGCTGTTAGATAGGTAGGGCTGTTAGGTAGGTAGGGATGGTAGGTAGGTAGGGCTGTTAGGTAGGTAGGGATGGTAGGTAGGTAGGGCTGTTAGGTAGATATTATTATGAGAAGCACTTTCGATTAAATTAGTTTTAGTTACTTAGTTTTTTATAGTTATTTTCTTTTTCTTTCATATTTTTGCCATTTTTAATGTCTCCTTTCACTTTAGTTTACCATGTGATATGTTTTATTTGTTCCGAGGATAAGTCCGCCTTTGTGCAATTTTTTTTTCTTGTTATACTTTGAGCTTTGTACGGTAGGTAGGTAGGTAGGGCTGGTAGGTAGGTAGGGCTGGTAGGTAGGTAGGGCTGGTAGGTAGGTAGGGCTGGTAGGTAGGTAGGGATGGTAGGTAGGTAGGGATGGTAGGTAGGTAGGGATGGTAGGTAGGTAGGGATGGTAGGTAGGTAGGGATGGTAGGTAGGTAGGGATGGTAGGTAGGTAGGGCTGTTAGGTAGGTAGGGATGGTAGGTAGGTAGGGCTGTTTGGTAGATATTATTATGAGAAGCACTTTCGATTAAATTAGTTTTAGTTACTTAGTTTTTAATAGTTATTTTCTTTTTCTTTCATTTTATTGCCATTTTTAATGTCTCCTTTCACTTTAGTTTACAATGTGATATGTTTTATTTGTTCCGAGGATAAGTCCGCCTTTGTGCAATTTTTTTTTCTTGTTTTACTTTGAGCTTTGTACGGTAGGTAGGTAGGTAGGGCTGGTAGGTAGGTAGGGCTGGTAGGTAGGTATGGCTGGTAGGTAGGTAGGGTTGGTAGGTAGGTTGGGCTGTTAGGTAGATATTATTATGAGTAGCACTTTCGATTAAATTAGTTTTAGTTACTTAGTTTTTTATAGTTATTTTCTTTTTCTTTCATATTATTGCCATTTTTAATGTCTCCTTTCACTTTAGTTTACCATGTGATATGTTTTATTCGTTCCGAGGATAAGTCCGCCTTTGTGCAATTTTTTTTTCTTGTTATACTTTGAGCTTTGTACGATAGGTAGGTAGGTAGTTAGGTAGGGCTGGTAGGTAGGTAGGTAGGGCTGATAGGTAGGTAGGGATGTTAGGTAGATAGGGATGTTAGGTAGGTAGGGCTGGTAGGTAGGTAGGGATGGTAGGTAGGTAGGGCTGTTAGGTAGGTAGGGCTGTTAGGTAGGTAGGGATGGTAGGTAGGTAGGGCTGTTAGGTCGATATTATTATGAGAAGCACTTTCGATTAAATTAGTTTTAGTTACTTAGTTTTTTTAGTTATTTTCTTTTTCTTTCATATTATTGCCATTTTTAATGTCTCCTTTCACTTTAGTTTACCATGTGATACGGTTTATTTGTTCCGAGGATAAGTCCGCCTTTGTGCAATTTTTTTTTCTTGTTATACTTTGAGCTTTGTACGGTAGGTAGGTAAGTAGGGCTGGTACGAAGGTAGGGATGGTAGGTAGGTAGGGATGGTAGGTAGGTAGGGCTGTTAGGTAGGTAGGGATGGTAGGTAGGTAGGGATGGTAGGTAGGTAGGGCTGTTAGGTAGATATTATTATGAGAAGCACTTTCGATTAAATTAGTTTTAGTTACTTAGTTTTTTATAGTTATTTTCTTTTTCTTTCATATTATTGCCATTTTTAATGTCTCCTTTCACTTTAGTTTACCATGTGATATGTTTTATTTGTTCCGAGGATAAGTCCGCCTTTGTGCAATTTTTTTTTCTTGTTTTACTTTGAGCTTTGTACGGTAGGTAGGTAGGTAGGGCTGGTAGGTAGGTAGGGCTGGTAGGTAGGTAGGGCTGGTAGGTAGGTAGGGCTGGTAGGTAGGTAGGGCTAGTAGGTAGGTAGGGATGGTAGGTAGGTAGGGCTGTTAGGTAGGTAGGGATGGTAGGTAGGTAGGGATAGTAGGTAGGTAGGGCTGTTAGGTAGGTAGGGCTGTTAGGTAGGTAGGGATGGTAGGTAGGTAGGGCTGTTTGGTAGATATTATTATGAGAAGCACTTTCGATTAAATTAGTTTTAGTTACTTAGTTTTTTATAGTTATTTTCTTTTTCTTTCATTTTATTGCCATTTTTAATGTCTCCTTTCACTTTAGTTTACCATGTGATATGTTTTATTTGTTCCGAGGATAAGTCCGCCTTTGTGCAATTTTTTTTTGTTGTTTTACTTTGAGCTTTGTACGGTAGGTAGGTAGGTAGGGCTGGTAGGTAGGTAGGGCTGGTAGGTAGGTAGGGCTGGTAGGTAGGTAGGGCTGGTAGGTAGGTAGGGCTGTTAGGTAGGTAGGGCTGTTAGGTAGGTAGGGATGGTAGGTAGGTAGGGCTGTTAGGTAGATATTATTATGAGAAGCACTTTCGATTAACTTACTTTTAGTTACTTAGTTTTTTATAGTTATTTTCTTTTTCTTTCATATTATTGCCATTTTTAATGTCTCCTTTCACTTTAGTTTACCATGTGATATGTTTTATTCGTTCCGAGGATAAGTCCGCCTTTGTGCAATTTTTTTTTCTTGTTATACTTTGAGCTTTGTACGGTAGGTAGGTAGGTAGGGCTGGTAGGTAGGTAGGGCTGGTAGGTAGGTAGGGCTGGTAGGTAGGTAGGGCTGGTAGGTAGGTAGGGCTGTAAGGTAGGTAGGGCTGTTAGGTAGGTAGGGATGGTAGGTAGGTAGGGCTGTTAGGTAGATATTATTATGAGAAGCACTTTCGATTAACTTACTTTTAGTTACTTAGTTTTTTATAGTTATTTTCTTTTTCTTTCATATTATTGCCATTTTTAATGTCTCCTTTCACTTTAGTTTACCATGTGATATGTTTTATTCGTTCCGAGGATAAGTCCGCCTTTGTGCAATTTTTTTTTCTTGTTATACTTTGAGCTTTGTACGGTAGGTAGGTAGGTAGGGCTGGTAGGTAGGTAGGGCTGGTAGGTAGGTAGGGCTGGTAGGTAGGTAGGGATGGTAGGTAGGTAGGGCTGTTAGGTAGGTAGGGCTGTTAGGTAGGTAGGGATGGTAGGTAGGTAGGGCTGTTAGGTAGATATTATTATGAGAAGCACTTTCGATTAAATTAGTTTTAGTTACTTAGTTTTTTATAGTTATTTTCTATTTCTTTCATATTATTGCCATTTTTAATGTGTCCTTTCACTTTAGTTTACCATGTGATATGTTTTATTTGTTCCGGGGATAAGTCCGCCTTTGTGCAATTTTTTTTTTATTTTTATACTTTGAGCTTTGTACGATAGGAAGGTAGGTAGGTAGGTAGGGCTGGTAGGTAGGTAGGGATGTTAGGTAGGTAGGGATGTTAGGTAGGTAGGGATGGTAGGTAGGTAGGGCTGGTAGATAGGTAGGGATGTAAGGTAGGTAGGGCTGTTAGGTAGGTAGGGCTGTTAGGTAGGTAGGGATGGTAGGTAGGTAGGGCTGTTAGGTCGATATTATTATGAGAAGCACTTTCGATTAAATTAGTTTTAGTTACTTAGTTTTTTTAGTTATTTTCTTTTTCTTTCATATTATTGCCATTTTTAATGTCTCCTTTCACTTTAGTTTACCATGTGATACGGTTTATTTGTTCCGAGGATAAGTCCGCCTTTGTGCAATTTTTTTTTCTTGTTATACTCTGAGCTTTGTACGGTAGGTAGGTAGGTAGGGCTGGTAGGTAGGTAGGGCTGGTAGGTAGGTAGGGATGGTAGGTAGGTAGGGATGGTAGGTAGGTAGGGCTGTTAGATAGGTAGGGCTGTTAGGTAGGTAGGGATGGTAGGTAGGTAGGGCTGTTAGGTAGGTAGGGATGGTAGGTAGGTAGGGCTGTTAGGTAGATATTATTATGAGAAGCACTTTCGATTAAATTAGTTTTAGTTACTTAGTTTTTTATAGTTATTTTCTTTTTCTTTCATATTTTTGCCATTTTTAATGTCTCCTTTCACTTTAGTTTACCATGTGATATGTTTTATTTGTTCCGAGGATAAGTCCGCCTTTGTGCAATTTTTTTTTCTTGTTATACTTTGAGCTTTGTACGGTAGGTAGGTAGGTAGGGCTGGTAGGTAGGTAGGGCTGGTAGGTAGGTAGGGCTGGTAGGTAGGTAGGGCTGGTAGGTAGGTAGGGATGGTAGGTAGGTAGGGATGGTAGGTAGGTAGGGATGGTAGGTAGGTAGGGATGGTAGGTAGGTAGGGATGGTAGGTAGGTAGGGATGGTAGGTAGGTAGGGCTGTTAGGTAGGTAGGGATGGTAGGTAGGTAGGGCTGTTTGGTAGATATTATTATGAGAAGCACTTTCGATTAAATTAGTTTTAGTTACTTAGTTTTTAATAGTTATTTTCTTTTTCTTTCATTTTATTGCCATTTTTAATGTCTCCTTTCACTTTAGTTTACAATGTGATATGTTTTATTTGTTCCGAGGATAAGTCCGCCTTTGTGCAATTTTTTTTTCTTGTTTTACTTTGAGCTTTGTACGGTAGGTAGGTAGGTAGGGCTGGTAGGTAGGTAGGGCTGGTAGGTAGGTATGGCTGGTAGGTAGGTAGGGTTGGTAGGTAGGTTGGGCTGTTAGGTAGATATTATTATGAGTAGCACTTTCGATTAAATTAGTTTTAGTTACTTAGTTTTTTATAGTTATTTTCTTTTTCTTTCATATTATTGCCATTTTTAATGTCTCCTTTCACTTTAGTTTACCATGTGATATGTTTTATTCGTTCCGAGGATAAGTCCGCCTTTGTGCAATTTTTTTTTCTTGTTATACTTTGAGCTTTGTACGATAGGTAGGTAGGTAGTTAGGTAGGGCTGGTAGGTAGGTAGGTAGGGCTGATAGGTAGGTAGGGATGTTAGGTAGATAGGGATGTTAGGTAGGTAGGGCTGGTAGGTAGGTAGGGATGGTAGGTAGGTAGGGCTGTTAGGTAGGTAGGGCTGTTAGGTAGGTAGGGATGGTAGGTAGGTAGGGCTGTTAGGTCGATATTATTATGAGAAGCACTTTCGATTAAATTAGTTTTAGTTACTTAGTTTTTTTAGTTATTTTCTTTTTCTTTCATATTATTGCCATTTTTAATGTCTCCTTTCACTTTAGTTTACCATGTGATACGGTTTATTTGTTCCGAGGATAAGTCCGCCTTTGTGCAATTTTTTTTTCTTGTTATACTTTGAGCTTTGTACGGTAGGTAGGTAAGTAGGGCTGGTACGAAGGTAGGGATGGTAGGTAGGTAGGGATGGTAGGTAGGTAGGGCTGTTAGGTAGGTAGGGATGGTAGGTAGGTAGGGATGGTAGGTAGGTAGGGCTGTTAGGTAGATATTATTATGAGAAGCACTTTCGATTAAATTAGTTTTAGTTACTTAGTTTTTTATAGTTATTTTCTTTTTCTTTCATATTATTGCCATTTTTAATGTCTCCTTTCACTTTAGTTTACCATGTGATATGTTTTATTTGTTCCGAGGATAAGTCCGCCTTTGTGCAATTTTTTTTTCTTGTTTTACTTTGAGCTTTGTACGGTAGGTAGGTAGGTAGGGCTGGTAGGTAGGTAGGGCTGGTAGGTAGGTAGGGCTGGTAGGTAGGTAGGGCTGGTAGGTAGGTAGGGCTAGTAGGTAGGTAGGGATGGTAGGTAGGTAGGGCTGTTAGGTAGGTAGGGATGGTAGGTAGGTAGGGATAGTAGGTAGGTAGGGCTGTTAGGTAGGTAGGGCTGTTAGGTAGGTAGGGATGGTAGGTAGGTAGGGCTGTTTGGTAGATATTATTATGAGAAGCACTTTCGATTAAATTAGTTTTAGTTACTTAGTTTTTTATAGTTATTTTCTTTTTCTTTCATTTTATTGCCATTTTTAATGTCTCCTTTCACTTTAGTTTACCATGTGATATGTTTTATTTGTTCCGAGGATAAGTCCGCCTTTGTGCAATTTTTTTTTGTTGTTTTACTTTGAGCTTTGTACGGTAGGTAGGTAGGTAGGGCTGGTAGGTAGGTAGGGCTGGTAGGTAGGTAGGGCTGGTAGGTAGGTAGGGCTGGTAGGTAGGTAGGGCTGTTAGGTAGGTAGGGCTGTTAGGTAGGTAGGGATGGTAGGTAGGTAGGGCTGTTAGGTAGATATTATTATGAGAAGCACTTTCGATTAACTTACTTTTAGTTACTTAGTTTTTTATAGTTATTTTCTTTTTCTTTCATATTATTGCCATTTTTAATGTCTCCTTTCACTTTAGTTTACCATGTGATATGTTTTATTCGTTCCGAGGATAAGTCCGCCTTTGTGCAATTTTTTTTTCTTGTTATACTTTGAGCTTTGTACGGTAGGTAGGTAGGTAGGGCTGGTAGGTAGGTAGGGCTGGTAGGTAGGTAGGGCTGGTAGGTAGGTAGGGATGGTAGGTAGGTAGGGCTGTTAGGTAGGTAGGGATGGTAGGTAGGTAGGGCTGTTAGGTAGGTAGGGCTGTTAGGTAGGTAGGGATGGTAGGTAGGTAGGGCTGTTAGGTAGATATTATTATGAGAAGCACTTTCGATTAAATTAGTTTTAGTTACTTAGTTTTTTATAGTTATTTTCTATTTCTTTCATATTATTGCCATTTTTAATGTGTCCTTTCACTTTAGTTTACAATGTGATATGTTTTATTTGTTCCGGGGATAAGTCCGCCTTTGTGCAATTTTTTTTTTATTTTTATACTTTGAGCTTTGTACGATAGGAAGGTAGGTAGGTAGGTAGGGCTGGTAGGTAGGTAGGGATGTTAGGTAGGTAGGGATGGTAGGTAGGTAGGGCTGGTAGGTAGGTAGGGATGGTAGGTAGGTAGGGCTGTTAGGTAGGTAGGGCTGTTAGGTAGGTAGGGATGGTAGGTAGGTAGGGCTGTTAGGTCGATATTATTATGAGAAGCACTTTCGATTAAATTAGTTTTAGTTACTTAGTTTTTTTAGTTATTTTCTTTTTCTTTCATATTATTGCCATTTTTAATGTCTCCTTTCACTTTAGTTTACCATGTGATACGGTTTATTTGTTCCGAGGATAAGTCCGCCTTTGTGCAATTTTTTTTTCTTGTTATACTCTGAGCTTTGTACGGTAGGTAGGTAGGTAGGGCTGGTAGGTAGGTAGGGCTGGTAGGTAGGTAGGGATGGTAGGTAGGTAGGGATGGTAGGTAGGTAGGGCTGTTAGATAGGTAGGGCTGTTAGGTAGGTAGGGATGGTAGGTAGGTAGGGCTGTTAGGTAGGTAGGGATGGTAGGTAGGTAGGGCTGTTAGGTAGATATTATTATGAGAAGCACTTTCGATTAAATTAGTTTTAGTTACTTAGTTTTTTATAGTTATTTTCTTTTTCTTTCATATTTTTGCCATTTTTAATGTCTCCTTTCACTTTAGTTTACCATGTGATATGTTTTATTTGTTCCGAGGATAAGTCCGCCTTTGTGCAATTTTTTTTTCTTGTTTTACTTTGAGCTTTGTACGGTAGGTAGGTAGGTAGGGCTGGTAGGTAGGTAGGGCTGGTAGGTAGGTAGGGCTGGTAGGTCGGTAGGGCTGTTAGGTAGGTAGGGCTGTTAGGTAGGAAGGGATGGTAGGTAGGTAGGGCTGTTAGATCGATATTATTATGAGAAGCACTTTCGATTAAATTAGTTTTAGTTACTTAGTTTTTTTAGTTATTTTCTTTTTCTTTCATATTATTGCCATTTTTAATGTCTCCTTTCACTTTAGTTTACCATGTGATATGTTTTATTTGTTCCGAGGATAAGTCCGCCTTTGTGCATTTTTTTTTTCTTGTTTTAGTTTGAGCTTTGTACGGTAGGTAGGTAGGTAGGGCTGGTAGGTAGGTAGGGCTGGTAGGTAGGTAGGGCTGGTAGGTAGGTAGGGCTGGTAGGTAGGTAGGGCTGGTAGGTAGGTAGGGCTGTTAGGTAGGTAGGGCTGTTAGGTAGGTAGGGATGGTAGGTAGGTAGGCCTGTTAGGTAGATATTATTATGAGAAGCACTTTCGATTAACTTACTTTTAGTTACTTAGTTTTTTATAGTTATTTTCTTTTTCTTTCATATTATTGCCATTTTTAATGTCTCCTTTCACTTTAGTTTACCATGTGATATGTTTTATTCGTTCCGAGGATAAGTCCGCCTTTGTGCAATTTTTTTTTCTTGTTATACTTTAAGCTTTGTACGGTAGGTAGGTAGGTAGGGCTGGTAGGTAGGTAGGGCTGGTAGGTAGGTAGGGCTGGTAGGTAGGTAGGGCTGGTAGGTAGGTAGGGCTGGTAGGTAGGTAGGGATGGTAGGTAGGTAGGGCTGTTAGGTAGATATTATTATGAGAAGCACTTTCGATTAAATTAGTTTTAGTTACTTAGTTTTTTATAGTTATTTTCTATTTCTTTCATATTATTGCCATTTTTAATGTGTCCTTTCACTTTAGTTTACCATGTGATATGTTTTATTTGTTCCGGGGATAAGTCCGCCTTTGTGCAATTTTATTTTTATTTTTATACTTTGAGCTTTGTACGATAGGTAGGTAGGTAGGTAGGTAGGGCTGGTAGGTAGGTAGGGATGTTAGGTAGGTAGGGATGGTAGGTAGGTAGGGCTGGTAGGTAGGTAGGGATGGTAGGTAGGTAGGGCTGTTAGGTAGGTAGGGATGGTAGGTAGGTAGGGCTGTTAGGTCGATATTATTATGAGAAGCACTTTCGATTAAATTAGTTTTAGTTACTTAGTTTTTTTAGTTATTTTCTTTTTCTTTCATATTATTGCCATTTTTAATGTCTCCTTTCACTTTAGTTTACCATGTGATACGGTTTATTTGTTCCGAGGATAAGTCCGCCTTTGTGCAATTTTTTTTTCTTGTTATACTTTGAGCTTTGTACGGTAGGTAGGTAGGTAGGGCTGGTAGGTAGGTAGGGCTGGTAGGTAGGTAGGGATGGTAGGTAGGTAGGGATGGTAGGTAGGTAGGGCTGTTAGGTAGGTAGGGCTGTTAGGTAGGTAGGGCTGTTAGGTAGGTAGGGATGGTAGGTAGGTAGGGCTGTTAGGTAGGTAGGGATGGTAGGTAGGTAGGGCTGTTAGGTAGATATTATTATGAGAAGCACTTTCGATTAAATTAGTTTTAGTTACTTAGTTTTTTATAGTTATTTTCTTTTTCTTTCATATTTTTGCAATTTTTAAAGTCTCCTTTCACTTTAGTTTACCATGTGATATGTTTTATTTGTTCCGAGGATAAGTCCGCCTTTGTGCAATTTTTTTTTCTTGTTTTACTTTGAGCTTTGTACGGTAGGTAGGTAGGTAGGGCTGGTAGGTAGGTAGGGCTGGTAGGTAGGTAGGGCTGGTAGGTAGGTATGGCTGGTAGGTAGGTAGGGTTGGTAGGTAGGTTGGGCTGTTAGGTAGATATTATTATGAGTAGCACTTTCGATTAAATTAGTTTTAGTTACTTAGTTTTTTATAGTTATTTTCTTTTTCTTTCATATTATTGCCATTTTTAATGTCTCCTTTCACTTTAGTTTACCATGTGATACGGTTTATTTGTTCCGAGGATAAGTCCGCCTTTGTGCAATTTTTTTTTCTTGTTATACTTTGAGCTTTGTACGGTAGGTAGGTAGGTAGGGCTGGTAGGTAGGTAGGGATGGTAGGTAGGTAGGGATGGTAGGTAGGTAGGGCTGTTAGGTAGGTAGGGATGGTAGGTAGGTAGGGATGGTAGGTAGGTAGGGCTGTTAGGTAGATATTATTATGAGAAGCACTTTCGATTAAATTAGTTTTAGTTACTTAGTTTTTTATAGTTATTTTCTTTTTCTTTCATATTATTGCCATTTTTAATGTCTCCTTTCACTTTAGTTTACCATGTGATATGTTTTATTTGTTCCGAGGATAAGTCCGCCTTTGTGCAATTTTTTTTTCTTGTTTTACTTTGAGCTTTGTACGGTAGGTAGGTAGGTAGGGCTGGTAGGTAGGTAGGGCTGGTAGGTAGGTAGGGCTGGTAGGTAGGTAGGGCTGGTAGGTAGGTAGGGCTAGTAGGTAGGTAGGGATGGTAGGTAGGTAGGGCTGTTAGGTAGGTAGGGATGGTAGGTAGGTAGGGCTGTTAGGTAGGTAGGGATAGTAGGTAGGTAGGGCTGTTAGGTAGGTAGGGCTGTTAGGTAGGTAGGGATGGTAGGTAGGTAGGGCTGTTTGGTAGATATTATTATGAGAAGCACTTTCGATTAAATTAGTTTTAGTTACTTAGTTTTTTATAGTTATTTTCTTTTTCTTTCATTTTATTGCCATTTTTAATGTCTCCTTTCACTTTAGTTTACCATGTGATATGTTTTATTTGTTCCGAGGATAAGTCCGCCTTTGTGCAATTTTTTTTTGTTGTTTTACTTTGAGCTTTGTACGGTAGGTAGGTAGGTAGGGCTGGTAGGTAGGTAGGTCTGGTAGGTAGGTAGGGCTGGTAGGTAGGTAGGGCTGGTAGGTAGGTAGGGCTGTTAGGTAGGTAGGGCTGTTAGGTAGGTAGGGATGGTAGGTAGGTAGGGCTGTTAGGTAGATATTATTATGAGAAGCACTTTCGATTAACTTACTTTTAGTTACTTAGTTTTTTATAGTTATTTTCTTTTTCTTTCATATTATTGCCATTTTTAATGTCTCCTTTCACTTTAGTTTACCATGTGATATGTTTTATTCGTTCCGAGGATAAGTCCGCCTTTGTGCAATTTTTTTTTCTTGTTATACTTTGAGCTTTGTACGGTAGGTACGTAGGTAGGGCTGGTAGGTAGGTAGGGCTGGTAGGTAGGTAGGGCTGGTAGGTAGGTAGGGATGGTAGGTAGGTAGGGCTGTTAGGTAGGTAGGGATGGTAGGTAGGTAGGGCTGTTAGGTAGGTAGGGCTGTTTGGTAGGTAGGGATGGTAGGTAGGTAGGGCTGTTAGGTAGATATTATTATGAGAAGCACTTTCGATTAAATTAGTTTTAGTTACTTAGTTTTTTATAGTTATTTTCTATTTCTTTCATATTATTGCCATTTTTAATGTGTCCTTTCACTTTAGTTTACCATGTGATATGTTTTATTTGTTCCGGGGATAAGTCCGCCTTTGTGCAATTTTTTTTTTATTTTTATACTTTGAGCTTTGTACGATAGGAAGGTAGGTAGGTAGGTAGGGCTGGTAGGTAGGTAGGGCTGGTAGGTAGGTAGGGCTGGTAGGTAGGTAGGGATGTTAGGTAGGTAGAGATGGTAGGTAGGTAGGGATGGTAGGTAGGTAGGGCTGTTAGGTAGGTAGGGCTGTTAGGTAGGTAGGGATGGTAGGTAGGTAGGGATGGTAGGTAGGTAGAGCTGTTAGGTAGATATTATTATGAGAAGCACTTTCGATTAAATAAGTTTTAGTTACTTAGATTTTTATAGTTATTTTCTTTTTCTTTCATATTATTGCCATTTTTAATGTGTCCTTTCACTTTAGTTTACCATGTGATATGTTTTATTTGTTCCGGGGATAAGTCCGCCTTTGTGCAATTTTTTTTTCTTGTTATACTTTGAGCTTTGTACGATAGGTAGGTAGGTAGGTAGATAGGGCTGGTAGGTAGGTAAGGCTGGTAGGTAGGTAGGGATGTTAGGTAGGTAGGGCTGGTAGGTAGGTAGGGATGTTAGGTAGGTAGGGATGGTAGGTAGGTAGGGCTGTTAGGTAGGTAGGGATAGTAGGTAGGTAGGGCTGTTAGGTAGGTAGGGCTGGTAGGTAGGTAGGGCTGTTAGGTAGGTAGGGCTGTTAGGTAGGTAGGGATGGTAGGTAGGTAGGGCTGTTAGGTAGGTAGGGATGGTAGGTAGGTAGGGCTGTTAGGTAGATATTATTATGAGAAGCACTTTCGATTAAATTAGTTTTAGTTACTTAGTTTTTTATAGTTATTTTCTTTTTCTTTCATATTTTTGCCATTTTTAATGTCTCCTTTCACTTTAGTTTACCATGTGATATGTTTTATTCGTTCCGAGGATAAGTCCGCCTTTGTGCAATTTTTTTTTCTTGTTATACTTTGAGCTTTGTACGGTAGGTAGGTAGGTAGGGCTGGTAGGTAGGTAGGGATGTTAGGTAGGTAGGGATGGTAGGTAGGTAGGGCTGTTAGGTAGGTAGGGATAGTAGGTAGGTAGGGCTGTTAGGTAGGTAGGGCTGTTAGGTAGGTAGGGATGGTAGGTAGGTAGGGCTGTTTGGTAGATATTATTATGAGAAGCACTTTCGATTAAATTAGTTTTAGTTACTTAGTTTTTTATAGTTATTTTCTTTTTCTTTCATTTTATTGCCATTTTTAATGTCTCCTTTCACTTTAGTTTACCATGTGATATGTTTTATTTGTTCCGAGGATAAGTCCGCCTTTGTGCAATTTTTTTTTGTTGTTTTACTTTGAGCTTTGTACGGTAGGTAGGTAGGTAGAGCTGGTAGGTAGGTAGGGCTGGTAGGTAGGTAGGGCTGGTAGGTAGGTAGGGCTGGTAGGTAGGTAGGGCTGGTAGGTAGGTAGGGCTGGTAGGTAGGTAGGGATGGTAGGTAGGTAGGGCTGTTAGGTAGATATTATTATGAGTAGCACTTTCGATTAAATTAGTTTTAGTTACTTAGTTTTTTATAGTTATTTTCTTTTTCTTTCATATTATTGCCATTTTTAATGTGTCCTTTCACTTTAGTTTACCATGTGATATGTTTTATTTGTTCCGAGGATAAGTCCGCCTTTGTGCAATTTTTTTTTCTTGTTATACTTTGATTTTTGTACGGTAGGTAGGTAGGTAGGTAGGGCTGGTAGGTACGTAGGGCTTGTAGGTAGGTAGGTAGATAGGTAGGTTTGAATGTCGGCATTAGGCATTAGGCAAAGTCGCATTTTATGGTTTTAGTAGGCCTGGTGTTGCTTCTTATTGGGTGGTTAGTGTTTCTTTCCGTAGACAACAAATATCAAATAGTAAGAAGTAACATTGGGGATGGAATCACCATTAAGTATTCCAACGAGGCGCAAGGTATTACCTCCTGGGTGCGCCTTGGAAAATACCTATCATTGGATTTCATGAGGTCCAGCGTCATACTTGGTTCACGGGTGAAACCACTGCACCTCGTATAATCGTACGTGATAAACAGATATTCAATGAAAAGGTATACTTTCAAATACGTTTGGTAAGGAAGCGATTCAATTCTTGTGGATAAAAGAAATGTTATTCCAAAAAGGTTGGTTGTTGGTTGTTTGCCTTTAACTGCTCTGCCCATTCATTGCTAAATATGCAAAATAGCTAAATGCAGTAGCGAAAAAAAATAAACATACTAAATATATATTCATATATATAATTATAGCTAGCTCAACCAAGAGCTAAGCTAAGCTAAAAAAAATATTTGTGTTTTCTGTGAGACTCTAGAATATTGTCCGAGTTCGGACTCTGATCTGAGTGCATCTTACATTTTTAGAATAAATTGTTATAAACTAGGTCTTGACGCCGCGTATTACGATAAGAAATCAATAATTAGGGCTTACAATTTAAATTTAAGTGCGACATTATACGTGTGTTTTTAGAGGCTAAGACTATATCTTGCAGTTACATGGTTAGGTTTTAATCTCAAAGAAAGTTCTTTTACTTACATTTTTAGAATAAATTGTTATAAACTAGGTCTTGACGCCGCGTATTACGATAAGAAATCAATAATTAGGGCTTACAATTTAAATTTAAGTGCGACATTATACGTGTGTTTTTAGAGGCTAAGACTATATCTTGCAGTTACTTGGTTGGGTTTTAATCTCAAAGTAAGTTCTATTACTTACATTTTAGAATAAATTGTTATAAACTAGGTCTTGACGCCGCACATTACCATAAGAAATCAATGATTAAGGCTTATTGTCTAAATTTAAGTGTGACATTATACGTGTGTTTTTAGAGGCTAAGACTATATCTTGCAGTTACTTGGTTGGGTTTTAATCTCAAAGTAAGTTCTATTACTTACGTTTTGGAATAAATTGTTATAAACTAGGTCTTGACGCCGCGTATTACGATAAGAAATCAATAATTAGGGCTTACTATCTAAATTTAAGTGCGACATTATACGTGTGTTTTTAGAGGCTAAGACTATATCTTTCAGTTACATGGTTAGTTTTCAATCTCAAAGTAAGTTCTATTACCTTCATTTTAGAATAAATTGTTATAGATTAGGTCTTGACGCCGCAGATTACCACAGGATATCAATGATTAGGGCTTACTGCCTAAATTTAAGTACGACATTAAAAGTGTGTTTTTAGAGGCTAAGACTATATCTTGCAGTTACATGGTTAGGTTTTAATATCAAAGTAAGTTGTATTACTTTCATTTTAGGATAAATTGTTTTAGATTAGGTCTTGACGCCGCAGATTACCACAAGATATCAATGATTAGGGCTTACTGCCTAAATTTAAGTACGACATTAAAAGTGTGTTTTTAGAGGCTAAGACTATATCTTGCAATTACGTGGTTGGGTTTTAATCTCAAAGTAAGTTCTATTACTAACAATTTAGAATAAATTTTTACTGATTAGGTCTTGACGCCGCAGATTACCATAAGAAATCAATGATTAAGGCTTATTGTCTAAATTTAAGTGCGACATTATACGTGTGTTTTTAGAGGCTAAGACTATATCTTTCAGTTACATGGTTAGGTTTCAATTTCAAAGTCAGTTCTATTACCTTCATTTTAGAATAAATTGTTATAGATTAGATCTTGACGCCGCAAATTACCACAAGAAATCAATAATTAGGGCTTACAATTTAAATTTAAGTGCGACATTATACGTGTGTTTTTAGAGGCTAAGACTATATCTTGCAGTTACATGGTTAGGTTTTAATATCAAAGTAAGTTCTATTACCTTCATTTTAGAATAAATTGTTATAGACTAGGTCTTGACGCCGCAGATTACCATAAGAAATCAATGATTAAGGCTTATTGTCTAAATTTAAGTGCGACATTAAACGTGAGTTTTTAGAGGCTAAGACTATATCTTGCAATTACGTGGTTGGGTTTTAATCTCAAAGTAAGTTCTATTACTTACATTTTAGAATAAATTGTTATAAACTAGGTCTTGACGCCGCAGATTACCATAAGAAATCAATGATTAAGGCTTATTGTCTAAATTTAAGTGCGACATTATACGTGTGTTTTTAGAGGCTAAGACTATATCTTTCAGTTACATGGTTAGGTTTCAATCTCAAAGTAAGTTCTATTACCTTCATTTTAGAATAAATTGTTATAGACTAGGTCTTGACGCCGCAAATTACCACAAGAAATCAATGATTAGGGCTTACTGTCTAAATTTAAGTGCGATATTAGACGTGTGTTTTTAGAGGGTAAGACTATATCTTGCAGTTACTTGGTTGGGTTTTAATCTCAAAGAAAGTTCTATTAATTACATTTTTAGAATAAATTGTTATAAACTAGGTCTTGACGCCGCGTATTATGATAAGAAATCAATAATTAGGGCTTACAATTTAAATTAAGGTGCGACATTATACGTGTGTTTTTAGAGGCTAAGACTATATCTTGCAGTTACTTGGTTGGGTTTTAATCTCAAAGTAAGTTCTATTACTTACATTTTAGAATAAATTGTTATAAACTAGGTCTTGACGCCGCAGATTACCATAAGAAATCAATGATTAAGGCTTATTGTCTAAATTTAAGTGCGACATTATACGTGTGTTTTTAGAGGCTAAGACTATATCTTGCAGTTACATGGTTAGGTTTTAATATCAAAGTAAGTTCTATTACCTTCATTTTAGAATAAATTGTTATAGATTAGGTCTTGACGCCGCAGATTACCACAAGAAATCAATGATTAGGGCTTACGGTCTAAATTTAAGTGCGACATTAAACGTGTGTTTTGAGAGGCTAAGACTATATCTTGCAGTTACTTGGTTGGGTTTTAATCTCAAAGTAAGTTCTATTACTAACAATTTAGAATAAATTTTTATTGATTAGGTCTTGACGCCGCAGTTTACCAAAAGAAATCAATTATTAAAGCTTATTGTCTAAATTTAAGTGCGACATTAAACGTGAGTTTTTAGAGGCTAAGACCATATCCTGCAGTTACATGGTTAGGTTTTAATATCAAAGTAAGTTCTATTACCTTCATTTTAGAATAAATTGTTATAGATTAGGTCTTGACGCCGCAGATTACCACAAGAAATCAATGATTAGGGCTTACGGTCTAAATTTAAGTGCGACATTAAACGTGTGTTTTGAGAGGCTAAGACTATATCTTGCAGTTACATGGTTAGGCTTTAATCTCAAAGTAAGTTCTATTACTAACAATTTAGAATAAATTTTTATTGATTAGGTCTTGACGCCGCAGTTTACCAAAAGAAATCAATTATTAAAGCTTATTGTCTCAATTTAAGTGCGACATTAAACGTGTGTTTTTAGAGGCTAAGACTATATCTTGCAGTTACTTGGTTGGGTTTTAATCTCAAAGTAAATTCTATTACATACATTTTAGAATAAATTGTTATAAACTACGTCTTGACGCCGCAGATTACCAAAATAAATCAATTATTAAAGCTTATTGTCTAAATTTAAGTGCGACATTAAACGTGAGTTTTTAGAGGCTAAGACCATATCTTGCAGTTACATGGTTAGGTTTTAATCTCAAACTAAGTTCTATTACTTACATTTAAGAATAAATTGTTATAAACTAGGTCTTGACGCCGCAGATTACCATAAGAAATCAATTATTATGGCTTATTGTCTAAATTTAAGTGTGACATTAAACGTGTGTTTTTAGAGGCTAAGACTATATCTTGCATTTGCATGGTTAGGTTTTAATATCAAAGTAACTTCTATTGCCTTCATTTTAGAATAAATTATTATAGACTAGGTCTTGACGCCGCAGATTACCACAAGAAATTAATGATTAGCGCTTACTGTCTAAATTTACGTGCGACATTAGACTTGTGTGTTTTAGAGGATAAGACTGTATCTTGCAGTTACATGGTTAGGTTTTAATATCAAAGTTCTATTACCTTCATTTTAGAATAAATTGTTATTGATTAGGTCTTGACGCCGCAGATTACCACAAGATATCAATGATTAGGGCTTACGGTCTAAATTTAAGTGCGACATTATACGTGTGTTTTGAGAGGCTAAGACTATATCTTGCAGTTACTTGGTTGGGTTTTAATATCAAAGTAAGTTCTATTACCTTCATTTTAGAATAAATTGTTATAGATTATGTCTTGACGCCGCAGATTACCACAAGATATCAATGACTAGGGCTTACGGTCTAAATTTAAGTGCGACGTTAAACGTGTGTTTTTAGAGGCTAAGACCATATCTTGCAGTTACATGGTTAGGCTTTAATCTCAAAGTAAGTTCTATTACTAACAATTTAGAATAAATTTTTACTGATTAGGTCTTGACGCCGCAGATTACCAAAAGAAATCAATTATTAAAGCTTATTGTCTAAATTTAAGTGCGACATTAAACGTGAGTTTTTGAGGCTAAGACCATATCTTACAGTTACATGGTTAGGTTTCAATCTCAAAGTAAGTTCTATTACCTTCATTTTAGAATAAATTGTTATAGATTATGTCTTGACGCCGCAGATTACCACAAGATATCAATGATTAGGGCTTACGGTCTAAATTTAAGTGCGACGTTAAACGTGTGTTTTTAGAGGCTAAGACCATATCTTGCAGTTACATGGTTAGGCTTTAATCTCAAAGTAAGTTCTATTACTAACAATTTAGAATAAATTTTTACTGATTAGGTCTTGACGCCGCAGATTACCAAAAGAAATCAATTATTAAAGCTTATTGTCTAAATTTAAGTGCGACATTAAACGTGAGTTTTTGAGGCTAAGACCATATCTTTCAGTTACATGGTTAGGTTTCAATCTCAAAGTAAGTTCTATTACCTTTATTTTAGAATAAATTGTTATAGATTAATTAGGTCTTGACGCCGCAGATTACCACAGGATATCAATGATTAGGGCATACTGCCTAAATTTAAGTGCGACATTAAACGTGTGTTTTTAGAGGCTAAGACTATATCTTGCAGTTGCATGGTTAGGTTTTAATGTCAAAAAGTAAGTTCTATTACCTTCATTTTAGAATAAATTGTTATTGATTAGGTCTTGACGCCGCAGATTACCACAAGATATCAATGATTAGGGCTTACGGTCTAAATTTAAGTGCGACATTATACGTGTGTTTTGAGAGGCTAAGACTATATCTTGCAGTTACTTGGTTGGGTTTTAATATCAAAGTAAGTTCTATTACCTTCATTTTAGAATAAATTGTTATAGATTATGTCTTGACGCCGCAGATTACCACAAGATATCAATGATTAGGGCTTACGGTCTAAATTTAAGTGCGACGTTAAACGTGTGTTTTTAGAGGCTAAGACCATATCTTGCAGTTACATGGTTAGGCTTTAATCTCAAAGTAAGTTCTATTACTAACAATTTAGAATAAATTTTTACTGATTAGGTCTTGACGCCGCAGATTACCAAAAGAAATCAATTATTAAAGCTTATTGTCTAAATTTAAGTGCGACATTAAACGTGAGTTTTTGAGGCTAAGACCATATCTTTCAGTTACATGGTTAGGTTTCAATCTCAAAGTAAGTGCTATTACCTTCATTTTAGAATAAATTGTTATAGATTATGTCTTGACGCCGCAGATTACCACAAGATATCAATGATTAGGGCTTACGGTCTAAATTTAAGTGCGACATTATACGTGTGTTTTGAGAGGCTAAGACTATATCTTGCAGTTACTTGGTTGGGTTTTAATATCAAAGTAAGTTCTATTACCTTCATTTTAGAATAAATTGTTATAGATTATGTCTTGACGCCGCAGATTACCACAAGATATCAATGATTAGGGCTTACGGTCTAAATTTAAGTGCGACGTTAAACGTGTGTTTTTAGAGGCTAAGACCATATCTTGCAGTTACATGGTTAGGCTTTAATCTCAAAGTAAGTTCTATTACTAACAATTTAGAATAAATTTTTACTGATTAGGTCTTGACGCCGCAGATTACCAAAAGAAATCAATTATTAAAGCTTATTGTCTAAATTTAAGTGCGACATTAAACGTGAGTTTTTGAGGCTAAGACCATATCTTTCAGTTACATGGTTAGGTTTCAATCTCAAAGTAAGTGCTATTACCTTCATTTTAGAATAAATTGTTATAGATTATGTCTTGACGCCGCAGATTACCACAAGATATCAATGATTAGGGCTTACGGTCTAAATTTAAGTGCGACATTATACGTGTGTTTTTAGAGCCTAAGACTATATCTTGCAGTTACTTGGTTGGGTTTTAATCTCAAAGTAAGTTCTATTACTTACATTTTAGAATAAATTGTTATAAACTAGGTCTTGACGCCGCACATTACCATAAGAAATCAATGATTAAGGCTTATTGTCTAAATTTAAGTGTGACATTAAACGTGTGTTTTTAGAGGCTAAGACTATATCTTGCAGTTACTTGGTTGGGTTTTAATCTCAATGTAAGTTCTATTACTTACGTTTTGGAATAAATTGTTATAAACTAGGTCTTGACGCCGCGTATTACGATAAGAAATCAATAATTAGGGCTTACTATCTAAATTTAAGTGCGACATTATACGTGTGTTTTTAGAGGCTAAGACTATATCTTTCAGTTACATGGTTAGTTTTCAATCTCAAAGTAAGTTCTATTACCTTCATTTTAGAATAAATTGTTATAGATTAGGTCTTGACGCCGCAGATTACCACAGGATATCAATGATTAGGGCTTACTGCCTAAATTTAAGTACGACATTAAAAGTGTGTTTTTAGAGGCTAAGACTATATCTTGCAGTTACATGGTTAGGTTTTAATATCAAAGTAAGTTGTATTACTTTCATTTTAGGATAAATTGTTTTAGATTAGGTCTTGACGCCGCAGATTACCACAAGATATCAATGATTAGGGCTTACTGCCTAAATTTAAGTACGACATTAAAAGTGTGTTTTTAGAGGCTAAGACTATATCTTGCAATTACGTGGTTGGGTTTTAATCTCAAAGTAAGTTCTATTACTAACAATTTAGAATAAATTTTTACTGATTAGGTCTTGACGCCGCAGATTACCATAAGAAATCAATGATTAAGGCTTATTGTCTAAATTTAAGTGCGACATTATACGTGTGTTTTTAGAGGCTAAGACTATATCTTTCAGTTACATGGTTAGGTTTCAATTTCAAAGTCAGTTCTATTACCTTCATTTTAGAATAAATTGTTATAGATTAGGTCTTGACGCCGCAAATTACCACAAGAAATCAATAATTAGGGCTTACAATTTAAATTTAAGTGCGACATTATACGTGTGTTTTTAGAGGCTAAGACTATATCTTGCAGTTACATGGTTAGGTTTTAATATCAAAGTAAGTTGTATTACTTTCATTTTAGGATAAATTGTTTTAGATTAGGTCTTGACGCCGCAGATTACCACAAGATATCAATGATTAGGGCTTACTGCCTAAATTTAAGTACGACATTAAAAGTGTGTTTTTAGAGGCTAAGACTATATCTTGCAATTACGTGGTTGGGTTTTAATCTCAAAGTAAGTTCTATTACTAACAATTTAGAATAAATTTTTACTGATTAGGTCTTGACGCCGCAGATTACCATAAGAAATCAATGATTAAGGCTTATTGTCTAAATTTAAGTGCGACATTATACGTGTGTTTTTAGAGGCTAAGACTATATCTTTCAGTTACATGGTTAGGTTTCAATTTCAAAGTCAGTTCTATTACCTTCATTTTAGAATAAATTGTTATAGATTAGGTCTTGACGCCGCAAATTACCACAAGAAATCAATAATTAGGGCTTACAATTTAAATTTAAGTGCGACATTATACGTGTGTTTTTAGAGGCTAAGACTATATCTTGCAGTTACATGGTTAGGTTTTAATATCAAAGTAAGTTCTATTACCTTCATTTTAGAATAAATTGTTATAGACTAGGTCTTGACGCCGCAGATTACCATAAGAAATCAATGATTAAGGCTTATTGTCTAAATTTAAGTGCGACATTAAACGTGAGTTTTTAGAGGCTAAGACAATATCCTTCAGTTACATGGTTAGGTTTTAATCTCAAAGTATATTCTATTACTTACATTTTAGAATAAATTGTTATTAACTAGGTCTTGACGCCGCAGATTACCATAAAAAATCAATGATTAGGACTTACTATCTAAATTTAAGTGCGACATTATAGGTGTGTTTTTAGAGGCTAAGACCATATCTTACAGTTACATGGTTAGGTTTCAATCTCAAAGTAAGTTCTATTACCTTCATTTTAGAATAAATTGTTATAGATTATGTCTTGACGCCGCAGATTACCACAAGATATCAATGATTAGGGCTTACGGTCTAAATTTAAGTGCGACGTTAAACGTGTGTTTTTAGAGGCTAAGACCATATCTTGCAGTTACATGGTTAGGCTTTAATCTCAAAGTAAGTTCTATTACTAACAATTTAGAATAAATTTTTACTGATTAGGTCTTGACGCCGCAGATTACCAAAAGAAATCAATTATTAAAGCTTATTGTCTAAATTTAAGTGCGACATTAAACGTGAGTTTTTGAGGCTAAGACCATATCTTTCAGTTACATGGTTAGGTTTCAATCTCAAAGTAAGTTCTATTACCTTTATTTTAGAATAAATTGTTATAGATTAATTAGGTCTTGACGCCGCAGATTACCACAGGATATCAATGATTAGGGCATACTGCCTAAATTTAAGTGCGACATTAAACGTGTGTTTTTAGAGGCTAAGACTATATCTTGCAGTTGCATGGTTAGGTTTTAATGTCAAAAAGTAAGTTCTATTACCTTCATTTTAGAATAAATTGTTATTGATTAGGTCTTGACGCCGCAGATTACCACAAGATATCAATGATTAGGGCTTACGGTCTAAATTTAAGTGCGACATTATACGTGTGTTTTGAGAGGCTAAGACTATATCTTGCAGTTACTTGGTTGGGTTTTAATATCAAAGTAAGTTCTATTACCTTCATTTTAGAATAAATTGTTATAGATTATGTCTTGACGCCGCAGATTACCACAAGATATCAATGATTAGGGCTTACGGTCTAAATTTAAGTGCGACGTTAAACGTGTGTTTTTAGAGGCTAAGACCATATCTTGCAGTTACATGGTTAGGCTTTAATCTCAAAGTAAGTTCTATTACTAACAATTTAGAATAAATTTTTACTGATTAGGTCTTGACGCCGCAGATTACCAAAAGAAATCAATTATTAAAGCTTATTGTCTAAATTTAAGTGCGACATTAAACGTGAGTTTTTGAGGCTAAGACCATATCTTTCAGTTACATGGTTAGGTTTCAATCTCAAAGTAAGTGCTATTACCTTCATTTTAGAATAAATTGTTATAGATTATGTCTTGACGCCGCAGATTACCACAAGATATCAATGATTAGGGCTTACGGTCTAAATTTAAGTGCGACATTATACGTGTGTTTTGAGAGGCTAAGACTATATCTTGCAGTTACTTGGTTGGGTTTTAATATCAAAGTAAGTTCTATTACCTTCATTTTAGAATAAATTGTTATAGATTATGTCTTGACGCCGCAGATTACCACAAGATATCAATGATTAGGGCTTACGGTCTAAATTTAAGTGCGACGTTAAACGTGTGTTTTTAGAGGCTAAGACCATATCTTGCAGTTACATGGTTAGGCTTTAATCTCAAAGTAAGTTCTATTACTAACAATTTAGAATAAATTTTTACTGATTAGGTCTTGACGCCGCAGATTACCAAAAGAAATCAATTATTAAAGCTTATTGTCTAAATTTAAGTGCGACATTAAACGTGAGTTTTTGAGGCTAAGACCATATCTTTCAGTTACATGGTTAGGTTTCAATCTCAAAGTAAGTGCTATTACCTTCATTTTAGAATAAATTGTTATAGATTATGTCTTGACGCCGCAGATTACCACAAGATATCAATGATTAGGGCTTACGGTCTAAATTTAAGTGCGACATTATACGTGTGTTTTTAGAGCCTAAGACTATATCTTGCAGTTACTTGGTTGGGTTTTAATCTCAAAGTAAGTTCTATTACTTACATTTTAGAATAAATTGTTATAAACTAGGTCTTGACGCCGCACATTACCATAAGAAATCAATGATTAAGGCTTATTGTCTAAATTTAAGTGTGACATTAAACGTGTGTTTTTAGAGGCTAAGACTATATCTTGCAGTTACTTGGTTGGGTTTTAATCTCAATGTAAGTTCTATTACTTACGTTTTGGAATAAATTGTTATAAACTAGGTCTTGACGCCGCGTATTACGATAAGAAATCAATAATTAGGGCTTACTATCTAAATTTAAGTGCGACATTATACGTGTGTTTTTAGAGGCTAAGACTATATCTTTCAGTTACATGGTTAGTTTTCAATCTCAAAGTAAGTTCTATTACCTTCATTTTAGAATAAATTGTTATAGATTAGGTCTTGACGCCGCAGATTACCACAGGATATCAATGATTAGGGCTTACTGCCTAAATTTAAGTACGACATTAAAAGTGTGTTTTTAGAGGCTAAGACTATATCTTGCAGTTACATGGTTAGGTTTTAATATCAAAGTAAGTTGTATTACTTTCATTTTAGGATAAATTGTTTTAGATTAGGTCTTGACGCCGCAGATTACCACAAGATATCAATGATTAGGGCTTACTGCCTAAATTTAAGTACGACATTAAAAGTGTGTTTTTAGAGGCTAAGACTATATCTTGCAATTACGTGGTTGGGTTTTAATCTCAAAGTAAGTTCTATTACTAACAATTTAGAATAAATTTTTACTGATTAGGTCTTGACGCCGCAGATTACCATAAGAAATCAATGATTAAGGCTTATTGTCTAAATTTAAGTGCGACATTATACGTGTGTTTTTAGAGGCTAAGACTATATCTTTCAGTTACATGGTTAGGTTTCAATTTCAAAGTCAGTTCTATTACCTTCATTTTAGAATAAATTGTTATAGATTAGGTCTTGACGCCGCAAATTACCACAAGAAATCAATAATTAGGGCTTACAATTTAAATTTAAGTGCGACATTATACGTGTGTTTTTAGAGGCTAAGACTATATCTTGCAGTTACATGGTTAGGTTTTAATATCAAAGTAAGTTGTATTACTTTCATTTTAGGATAAATTGTTTTAGATTAGGTCTTGACGCCGCAGATTACCACAAGATATCAATGATTAGGGCTTACTGCCTAAATTTAAGTACGACATTAAAAGTGTGTTTTTAGAGGCTAAGACTATATCTTGCAATTACGTGGTTGGGTTTTAATCTCAAAGTAAGTTCTATTACTAACAATTTAGAATAAATTTTTACTGATTAGGTCTTGACGCCGCAGATTACCATAAGAAATCAATGATTAAGGCTTATTGTCTAAATTTAAGTGCGACATTATACGTGTGTTTTTAGAGGCTAAGACTATATCTTTCAGTTACATGGTTAGGTTTCAATTTCAAAGTCAGTTCTATTACCTTCATTTTAGAATAAATTGTTATAGATTAGGTCTTGACGCCGCAAATTACCACAAGAAATCAATAATTAGGGCTTACAATTTAAATTTAAGTGCGACATTATACGTGTGTTTTTAGAGGCTAAGACTATATCTTGCAGTTACATGGTTAGGTTTTAATATCAAAGTAAGTTCTATTACCTTCATTTTAGAATAAATTGTTATAGACTAGGTCTTGACGCCGCAGATTACCATAAGAAATCAATGATTAAGGCTTATTGTCTAAATTTAAGTGCGACATTAAACGTGAGTTTTTAGAGGCTAAGACTATATCTTGCAATTACGTGGTTGGGTTTTAATCTCAAAGTAAGTTCTATTACTTACATTTTAGAATAAATTGTTATAAACTAGGTCTTGACGCCGCAGATTACCATAAGAAATCAATGATTAAGGCTTATTGTCTAAATTTAAGTGCGACATTATACGTGTGTTTTTAGAGGCTAAGACTATATCTTTCAGTTACATGGTTAGGTTTCAATCTCAAAGTAAGTTCTATTACCTTCATTTTAGAATAAATTGTTATAGACTAGGTCTTGACGCCGCAAAATACCACAAGAAATCAATGATTAGGGCTTACTGTCTAAATTTAAGTGCGATATTAGACGTGTGTTTTTAGAGGGTAAGACTATATCTTGCAGTTACTTGGTTGGGTTTTAATCTCAAAGAAAGTTCTATTAATTACATTTTTAGAATAAATTGTTATAAACTAGGTCTTGACGCCGCGTATTATGATAAGAAATCAATAATTAGGGCTTACAATTTAAATTAAGGTGCGACATTATACGTGTGTTTTTAGAGGCTAAGACTATATCTTGCAGTTACTTGGTTGGGTTTTAATCTCAAAGTAAGTTCTATTACTTACATTTTAGAATAAATTGTTATAAACTAGGTCTTGACGCCGCAGATTACCATAAGAAATCAATGATTAAGGCTTATTGTCTAAATTTAAGTGCGACATTATACGTGTGTTTTTAGAGGCTAAGACTATATCTTGCAGTTACATGGTTAGGTTTTAATATCAAAGTAAGTTCTATTACCTTCATTTTAGAATAAATTGTTATAGATTAGGTCTTGACGCCGCAGATTACCACAAGAAATCAATGATTAGGGCTTACGGTCTAAATTTAAGTGCGACATTAAACGTGTGTTTTGAGAGGCTAAGACTATATCTTGCAGTTACTTGGTTGAGTTTTAATCTCAAAGTAAGTTCTATTACTTACATTTTAGAATAAATTGTTATAAACTAGGTCTTGACGCCGCGTATTACGATAAGAAATCAATAATTAGGGCTTACTATCTAAATTTAAGTGCGACATTATACGTGTGTTTTTAGAGGCTAAGACTATATCTTTCAGTTACATGGTTAGTTTTCAATCTCAAAGTAAGTTCTATTACCTTCGTTTTAGAATAAATTGTTATAGATTAGGTCTTGACGCCGCAAATTACCACAAGAAATCAATAATTAGGGCTTACAATTTAAATTTAAGTGCGACATTATACGTGTGTTTTTAGAGGCTAAGACTATATCTTGCAGTTACATGGTTAGGTTTTAATATCAAAGTAAGTTCTATTACCTTCATTTTAGAATAAATTGTTATAGACTAGGTCTTGACGCCGCAGATTACCATAAGAAATCAATGATTAAGGCTTATTGTCTAAATTTAAGTGCGACATTAAACGTGAGTTTTTAGAGGCTAAGACTATATCTTGCAATTACGTGGTTGGGTTTTAATCTCAAAGTAAGTTCTATTACTTACATTTTAGAATAAATTGTTATAAACTAGGTCTTGACGCCGCAGATTACCATAAGAAATCAATGATTAAGGCTTATTGTCTAAATTTAAGTGCGACATTATACGTGTGTTTTTAGAGGCTAAGACTATATCTTTCAGTTACATGGTTAGGTTTCAATCTCAAAGTAAGTTCTATTACCTTCATTTTAGAATAAATTGTTATAGACTAGGTCTTGACGCCGCAAAATACCACAAGAAATCAATGATTAGGGCTTACTGTCTAAATTTAAGTGCGATATTAGACGTGTGTTTTTAGAGGGTAAGACTATATCTTGCAGTTACTTGGTTGGGTTTTAATCTCAAAGAAAGTTCTATTAATTACATTTTTAGAATAAATTGTTATAAACTAGGTCTTGACGCCGCGTATTATGATAAGAAATCAATAATTAGGGCTTACAATTTAAATTAAGGTGCGACATTATACGTGTGTTTTTAGAGGCTAAGACTATATCTTGCAGTTACTTGGTTGGGTTTTAATCTCAAAGTAAGTTCTATTACTTACATTTTAGAATAAATTGTTATAAACTAGGTCTTGACGCCGCAGATTACCATAAGAAATCAATGATTAAGGCTTATTGTCTAAATTTAAGTGCGACATTATACGTGTGTTTTTAGAGGCTAAGACTATATCTTGCAGTTACATGGTTAGGTTTTAATATCAAAGTAAGTTCTATTACCTTCATTTTAGAATAAATTGTTATAGATTAGGTCTTGACGCCGCAGATTACCACAAGAAATCAATGATTAGGGCTTACGGTCTAAATTTAAGTGCGACATTAAACGTGTGTTTTGAGAGGCTAAGACTATATCTTGCAGTTACTTGGTTGAGTTTTAATCTCAAAGTAAGTTCTATTACTTACATTTTAGAATAAATTGTTATAAACTAGGTCTTGACGCCGCAGATTACCATAAGAAATCAATGATTAAGGCTTATTGTCTAAATTTAAGTGCGACATTATACGTGTGTTTTTAGAGGCTAAGACTATATCTTTCAGTTACATGGTTAGGTTTCAATCTCAAAGTAAGTTCTATTACCTTCATTTTAGAATAAATTGTTATAGACTAGGTCTTGACGCCGCAAATTACCACAAGAAATCAATGATTAGGGCTTACTGTCTAAATTTAAGTGCGATATTAGACGTGTGTTTTTAGAGGGTAAGACTATATCTTGCAGTTACTTGGTTGGGTTTTAATCTCAAAGAAAGTTCTATTAATTACATTTTTAGAATAAATTGTTATAAACTAGGTCTTGACGCCGCGTATTATGATAAGAAATCAATAATTAGGGCTTACAATTTAAATTAAGGTGCGACATTATACGTGTGTTTTTAGAGGCTAAGACTATATCTTGCAGTTACTTGGTTGGGTTTTAATCTCAAAGTAAGTTCTATTACTTACATTTTAGAATAAATTGTTATAAACTAGGTCTTGACGCCGCAGATTACCATAAGAAATCAATGATTAAGGCTTACTGCCTAAATTTAAGTACGACATTAAAAGTGTGTTTTTAGAGGCTAAGACTATATCTTGCAGTTACATGGTTAGGTTTTAATATCAAAGTAAGTTGTATTACTTTCATTTTAGGATAAATTGTTTTAGATTAGGTCTTGACGCCGCAGATTACCACAAGATATCAATGATTAGGGCTTACTGCCTAAATTTAAGTACGACATTAAAAGTGTGTTTTTAGAGGCTAAGACTATATCTTGCAATTACGTGGTTGGGTTTTAATCTCAAAGTAAGTTCTATTACTAACAATTTAGAATAAATTTTTACTGATTAGGTCTTGACGCCGCAGATTACCATAAGAAATCAATGATTAAGGCTTATTGTCTAAATTTAAGTGCGACATTATACGTGTGTTTTTAGAGGCTAAGACTATATCTTTCAGTTACATGGTTAGGTTTCAATTTCAAAGTCAGTTCTATTACCTTCATTTTAGAATAAATTGTTATAGATTAGGTCTTGACGCCGCAAATTACCACAAGAAATCAATAATTAGGGCTTACAATTTAAATTTAAGTGCGACATTATACGTGTGTTTTTAGAGGCTAAGACTATATCTTGCAGTTACATGGTTAGGTTTTAATATCAAAGTAAGTTGTATTACTTTCATTTTAGGATAAATTGTTTTAGATTAGGTCTTGACGCCGCAGATTACCACAAGATATCAATGATTAGGGCTTACTGCCTAAATTTAAGTACGACATTAAAAGTGTGTTTTTAGAGGCTAAGACTATATCTTGCAATTACGTGGTTGGGTTTTAATCTCAAAGTAAGTTCTATTACTAACAATTTAGAATAAATTTTTACTGATTAGGTCTTGACGCCGCAGATTACCATAAGAAATCAATGATTAAGGCTTATTGTCTAAATTTAAGTGCGACATTATACGTGTGTTTTTAGAGGCTAAGACTATATCTTTCAGTTACATGGTTAGGTTTCAATTTCAAAGTCAGTTCTATTACCTTCATTTTATAATAAATTGTTATAGATTAGGTCTTGACGCCGCAAATTACCACAAGAAATCAATAATTAGGGCTTACAATTTAAATTTAAGTGCGACATTATACGTGTGTTTTTAGAGGCTAAGACTATATCTTGCAGTTACATGGTTAGGTTTTAATATCAAAGTAAGTTCTATTACCTTCATTTTAGAATAAATTGTTATAGACTAGGTCTTGACGCCGCAGATTACCATAAGAAATCAATGATTAAGGCTTATTGTCTAAATTTAAGTGCGACATTAAACGTGAGTTTTTAGAGGCTAAGACTATATCTTGCAATTACGTGGTTGGGTTTTAATCTCAAAGTAAGTTCTATTACTTACATTTTAGAATAAATTGTTATAAACTAGGTCTTGACGCCGCAGATTACCATAAGAAATCAATGATTAAGGCTTATTGTCTAAATTTAAGTGCGACATTATACGTGTGTTTTTAGAGGCTAAGACTATATCTTTCAGTTACATGGTTAGGTTTCAATCTCAAAGTAAGTTCTATTACCTTCATTTTAGAATAAATTGTTATAGACTAGGTCTTGACGCCGCAAATTACCACAAGAAATCAATGATTAGGGCTTACTGTCTAAATTTAAGTGCGATATTAGACGTGTGTTTTTAGAGGGTAAGACTATATCTTGCAGTTACTTGGTTGGGTTTTAATCTCAAAGAAAGTTCTATTAATTACATTTTTAGAATAAATTGTTATAAACTAGGTCTTGACGCCGCGTATTATGATAAGAAATCAATAATTAGGGCTTACAATTTAAATTAAGGTGCGACATTATACGTGTGTTTTTAGAGGCTAAGACTATATCTTGCAGTTACTTGGTTGGGTTTTAATCTCAAAGTAAGTTCTATTACTTACATTTTAGAATAAATTGTTATAAACTAGGTCTTGACGCCGCAGATTACCATAAGAAATCAATGATTAAGGCTTATTGTCTAACTTTAAGTGCGACATTATACGTGTGTTTTTAGAGGCTAAGACTATATCTTGCAGTTACATGGTTAGGTTTTAATATCAAAGTAAGTTCTATTACCTTCATTTTAGAATAAATTGTTATAGATTAGGTCTTGACGCCGCAGATTACCACAAGAAATCAATGATTAGGGCTTACGGTCTAAATTTAAGTGCGACATTAAACGTGTGTTTTGAGAGGCTAAGACTATATCTTGCAGTTACTTGGTTGGGTTTTAATCTCAAAGTAAGTTCTATTACTTACATTTTAGAATAAATTGTTATAAACTAGGTCTTGACGCCGCAGATTACCATAAGAAATCAATGATTAAGGCTTATTGTCTAAATTTAAGTGCGACATTATACGTGTGTTTTTAGAGGCTAAGACTATATCTTTCAGTTACATGGTTAGGTTTCAATCTCAAAGTAAGTTCTATTACTTACATTTTAGAATAAATTGTTATAAACTAGGTCTTGACGCCGCAGATTACCATAAGAAATCAATGATTAAGGCTTATTGTCTAAATTTAAGTGCGACATTATACGTGTGTTTTTAGAGGCTAAGACTATATCTTGCAGTTACATGGTTAGGTTTTAATATCAAAGTAAGTTCTATACCTTCATTTTAGAATAAATTGTTATAGATTAGGTCTTGACGCCGCAGATTACCACAAGAAATCAATGATTAGGGCTTACGGTCTAAATTTAAGTGCGACATTAAACGTGTGTTTTGAGAGGCTAAGACTATATCTTGCAGTTACTTGGTTGGGTTTTAATCTCAAAGTAAGTTCTATTACTTACATTTTAGAATAAATTGTTATAAACTAGGTCTTGACGCCGCAGATTACCATAAGAAATCAATGATTAAGGCTTATTGTCTAAATTTAAGTGCGACATTATACGTGTGTTTTTAGAGGCTAAGACTATATCTTGCAGTTACATGGTTAGGTTTTAATATCAAAGTAAGTTCTATTACCTTCATTTTAGAATAAATTGTTATAGATTAGGTCTTGACGCCGCAGATTACCACAAGAAATCAATGATTAGGGCTTACGGTCTAAATTTAAGTGCGACATTAAACGTGTGTTTTGAGAGGCTAAGACTATATCTTGCAGTTACATGGTTAGGCTTCAATCTCAAAGTAAGTTCTATTACTAACAATTTAGAATAAATTTTTATTGATTAGGTCTTGACGCCGCAGTTTACCAAAAGAAATCAATTATTAAAGCTTATTGTCTAAATTTAAGTGCGACATTAAAGGTAAAGGTAGGGCTGTTAGGTAGATATTATTATGAGAAGCACTTTCGATTAAATTAGTTTTAGTTACTTAGTTTTTTATAGTTATTTTCTATTTCTTTCATATTATTGCCATTTTTAATGTGTCCTTTCACTTTAGTTTACCATGTGATATGTTTTATTTGTTCCGGGGATAAGTCCGCCTTTGTGCAATTTTTTTTTTATTTTGATACTTTGAGCTTTGTACGATAGGAAGGTAGGTAGGTAGGTAGGGCTGGTAGGTAGGTAGGGCTGGTAGGTAGGTAGGGCTGGTAGGTAGGTAGGGCTGGTAGGTAGGTAGGGCTAGTAGGTAGGTAGGGATGGTAGGTAGGTAGGGCTGTTAGGTAGGTAGGGATGGTAGGTAGGTAGGGCTGTTAGGTAGGTAGGGATAGTAGGTAGGTAGGGCTGTTAGGTAGGTAGGGCTGTTAGGTAGGTAGGGATGGTAGGTAGGTAGGGCTGTTTGGTAGATATTATTATGAGAAGCACTTTCGATTAAATTAGTTTTAGTTACTTAGTTTTTTATAGTTATTTTCTTTTTCTTTCATTTTATTGCCATCTTTAATGTCTCCTTTCACTTTAGTTTACCATGTGATATGTTTTATTTGTTCCGAGGATAAGTCCGCCTTTGTGCAATTTTTTTTTGTTGTTTTACTTTGAGCTTTGTACGGTAGGTAGGTAGGTAGGGCTGGTAGGTAGGTAGGTCTGGTAGGTAGGTAGGGCTGGTAGGTAGGTAGGGCTGGTAGGTAGGTAGGGCTGTTAGGTAGGTAGGGCTGTTAGGTAGGTAGGGATGGTAGGTAGGTAGGGCTGTTAGGTAGATATTATTATGAGAAGCACTTTCGATTAACTTACTTTTAGTTACTTAGTTTTTTATAGTTATTTTCGTTTTCTTTCATATTATTGCCATTTTTAATGTCTCCTTTCACTTTAGTTTACCATGTGATATGTTTTATTCGTTCCGAGGATAAGTCCGCCTTTGTGCAATTTTTTTTTCTTGTTATACTTTGAGCTTTGTACGGTAGGTACGTAGGTAGGGCTGGTAGGTAGGTAGGGCTGGTAGGTAGGTAGGGCTGGTAGGTAGGTAGGGATGGTAGGTAGGTAGGGCTGTTAGGTAGGTAGGGATGGTAGGTAGGTAGGGCTGTTAGGTAGGTGGGGCTGTTTGGTAGGTAGGGATGGTAGGTAGGTAGGGCTGTTAGGTAGATATTATTATGAGAAGCACTTTCGATTAAATTAGTTTTAGTTACTTAGTTTTTTATAGTTATTTTCTATTTCTTTCATATTATTGCCATTTTTAATGTGTCCTTTCACTTTAGTTTACCATGTGATATGTTTTATTTGTTCCGGGGATAAGTCCGCCTTTGTGCAATTTTTTTTTTATTTTTATACTTTGAGCTTTGTACGATAGGAAGGTAGGTAGGTAGGTAGGGCTGGTAGGTAGGTAGGGATGTTAGGTAGGTAGGGATGGTAGGTAGGTAGGGCTGGTAGGTAGGTAGGGATGGTAGGTAGGTAGGGCTGTTAGGTAGGTAGGGCTGTTGGGTAGGTAGGGATGGTAGGTAGGTAGGGCTGTTAGGTCGATATTATTATGAGAAGCACTTTCGATTAAATTAGTTTTAGTATCTTAGTTTTTTTAGTTATTTTCTTTTTCTTTCATATTATTGCCATTTTTAATGTCTCCTTTCACTTTAGTTTACCATGTGATACGGTTTATTTGTTCCGAGGATAAGTCCGCCTTTGTGCAATTTTTTTTTCTTGTTATACTCTGAGCTTTGTACGGTAGGTAGGTAGGTAGGGCTGGTAGGTAGGTAGGGCTGGTAGGTAGGTAGGGATGGTAGGTAGGTAGGGATGGTAGGTAGGTAGGGCTGTTAGATAGGTAGGGCTGTTAGGTAGGTAGGGATGGTAGGTAGGTAGGGCTGTTAGGTAGGTAGGGATGGTAGGTAGGTAGGGCTGTTAGGTAGATATTATTATGAGAAGCACTTTCGATTAAATTAGTTTTAGTTACTTAGTTTTTTATAGTTATTTTCTTTTTCTTTCATATTTTTGCCATTTTTAATGTCTCCTTTCACTTTAGTTTACCATGTGATATGTTTTATTTGTTCCGAGGATAAGTCCGCCTTTGTGCAATTTTTTTTTCTTGTTTTACTTTGAGCTTTGTACGGTAGGTAGGTAGGTAGGGCTGGTAGGTAGGTAGGGCTGGTAGGTAGGTAGGGCTGGTAGGTAGGTAGGGCTGTTAGGTAGGTAGGGCTGTTAGGTAGGAAGGGATGGTAGGTAGGTAGGGCTGTTAGGTCGATATTATTATGAGAAGCACTTTCGATTAAATTAGTTTTAGTTACTTAGTTTTTTTAGTTATTTTCTTTTTCTTTCATATTATTGCCATTTTTAATGTCTCCTTTCACTTTAGTTTACCATGTGATATGTTTTATTTGTTCCGAGGATAAGTCCGCCTTTGTGCATTTTTTTTTTCTTGTTTTAGTTTGAGCTTTGTACGGTAGGTAGGTAGGTAGGGCTGGTAGGTAGGTAGGGCTGGTAGGTAGGTAGGGCTGGTAGGTAGGTAGGGCTGGTAGGTAGGTAGGGCTGGTAGGTAGGTAGGGCTGTTAGGTAGGTAGGGCTGTTAGGTAGGTAGGGATGGTAGGTAGGTAGGGCTGTTAGGTAGATATTATTATGAGAAGCACTTTCGATTAACTTACTTTTAGTTACTTAGTTTTTTATAGTTATTTTCTTTTTCTTTCATATTATTGCCATTTTTAATGTCTCCTTTCACTTTAGTTTACCATGTGATATGTTTTATTCGTTCCGAGGATAAGTCCGCCTTTATGCAATTTTTTTTTCTTGTTATACTTTAAGCTTTGTACGGTAGGTAGGTAGGTAGGGCTGGTAGGTAGGTAGGGCTGGTAGGTAGGTAGGGCTGGTAGGTAGGTAGGGCTGGTAGGTAGGTAGGGCTGGTAGGTAGGTAGGGATGGTAGGTAGGTAGGGCTGTTAGGTAGGTAGGGATGGTAGGTAGGTAGGGCTGTTAGGTAGGTAGGGCTGTTAGGTAGGTAGGGATGGTAGGTAGGTAGGGCTGTTAGGTAGATATTATTATGAGAAGCACTTTCGATTAAATTAGTTTTAGTTACTTAGTTTTTTATAGTTATTTTCTATTTCTTTCATATTATTGCCATTTTTAATGTCTCCTTTCACTTTAGTTTACCATGTGATACGGTTTATTTGTTCCGAGGATAAGTCCGCCTTTGTGCAATTTTTTTTTCTTGTTATACTTTGAGCTTTGTACGGTAGGTAGGTAGGTAGGGCTGGTAGGTAGGTAGGGCTGGTAGGTAGGTAGGGATGGTAGGTAGGTAGGGATGGTAGGTAGGTAGGGCTGTTAGGTAGGTAGGGCTGTTAGGTAGGTAGGGCTGTTAGGTAGGTAGGGATGGTAGGTAGGTAGGGCTGTTAGGTAGGTAGGGATGGTAGGTAGGTAGGGCTGTTAGGTAGATATTATTATGAGAAGCACTTTCGATTAAATTAGTTTTAGTTACTTAGTTTTTTATAGTTATTTTCTTTTTCTTTCATATTTTTGCAATTTTTAATGTCTCCTTTCACTTTAGTTTACCATGTGATATGTTTTATTTGTTTCGAGGATAAGTCCGCCTTTGTGCAATTTTTTTTTCTTGTTTTACTTTGAGCTTTGTACGGTAGGTAGGTAGGTAGGGCTGATAGGTAGGTAGGGCTGGTAGGTAGGTAGGGCTGGTAGGTAGGTAGGGCTGTTAGGTAGGTAGGGCTGTTAGGTAGGTAGGGATGGTAGGTAGGTAGGGCTGTAAGGTCGATATTATTATTTGAAGCACTTTCGATTAAATTAGTTTTAGTTACTTAGTTTTTTTAGTTATTTTCTTTTTCTTTCATATTATTGCCATTTTTAATGTCTCCTTTCACTTTAGTTTACCATGTGATACGGTTTATTTGTTCCGAGGATAAGTCCGCCTTTGTGCAATTTTTTTTTCTTGTTATACTTTGAGCTTTGTACGGTAGGTAGGTAGGTAGGGCTGGTAGGTAGGTAGGGCTGGTAGGTAGGTAGGGATGGTAGGTAGGTAGGGATGGTAGGTAGGTAGGGCTGTTAGGTAGGTAGGGCTGTTAGGTAGGTAGGGCTGTTAGGTAGGTAGGGATGGTAGGTAGGTAGGGCTGTTAGGTAGGTAGGGATGGTAGGTAGGTAGGGCTGTTAGGTAGATATTATTATGAGAAGCACTTTCGATTAAATTAGTTTTAGTTACTTAGTTTTTTATAGTTATTTTCTTTTTCTTTCATATTTTTGCCATTTTTAATGTCTCCTTTCACTTTAGTTTACCATGTGATATGTTTTATTTGTTTCGAGGATAAGTCCGCCTTTGTGCAATTTTTTTTTCTTGTTTTACTTTGAGCTTTGTACGGTAGGTAGGTAGGTAGGGCTGATAGGTAGGTAGGGCTGGTAGGTAGGTAGGGCTGGTAGGTAGGTAGGGCTGTTAGGTAGGTAGGGCTGTTAGGTAGGTAGGGATGGTAGGTAGGTAGGGCTGTTAGGTCGATATTATTATTTGAAGCACTTTCGATTAAATTAGTTTTAGTTACTTAGTTTTTTTAGTTATTTTCTTTTTCTTTCATATTATTGCCATTTTTAATGTCTCCTTTCACTTTAGTTTACCATGTGATATATTTTATTTGTTCCGAGGATAAGTCCGCCTTTGTGCAATTTTTTTTTGTTATACTTTGAGCTTTGTACGGTAGGTAGGTAGGTAGGGCTGGTAGGTAGGTACGGCTGGTAGGTAGGTAGGGCTGGTAGGTAGGTAGGGATGTTAGGTAGGTAGAGATGGTAGGTAGGTAGGGATGGTAGGTAGGTAGGGCTGTTAGGTAGGTAGGGCTGTTAGGTAGGTAGGGATGGTAGGTAGGTAGGGATGGTAGGTAGGTAGAGCTGTTAGGTAGATATTATTATGAGAAGCACTTTCGATTAAATAAGTTTTAGTTACTTAGATTTTTATAGTTATTTTCTTTTTCTTTCATATTATTGCCATTTTTAATGTGTCCTTTCACTTTAGTTTACCATGTGATATGTTTTATTTGTTCCGGGGATAAGTCCGCCTTTGTGCAATTTTTTTTTCTTGTTATACTTTGAGCTTTGTACGATAGGTAGGTAGGTAGGTAGATAGGGCTGGTAGGTAGGTAAGGCTGGTAGGTAGGTAGGGATGTTAGGTAGGTAGGGCTGGTAGGTAGGTAGGGATGTTAGGTAGGTAGGGATGGTAGGTAGGTAGGGCTGTTAGGTAGGTAGGGATAGTAGGTAGGTAGGGCTGTTAGGTAGGTAGGGCTGGTAGGTAGGTAGGGCTGTTAGGTAGGTAGGGCTGTTAGGTAGGTAGGGATGGTAGGTAGGTAGGGCTGTTAGGTAGGTAGGGATGGTAGGTAGGTAGGGCTGTTAGGTAGATATTATTATGAGAAGCACTTTCGATTAAATTAGTTTTAGTTACTTAGTTTTTTATAGTTATTTTCTTTTTCTTTCATATTTTTGCCATTTTTAATGTCTCCTTTCACTTTAGTTTACCATGTGATATGTTTTATTCGTTCCGAGGATAAGTCCGCCTTTGTGCAATTTTTTTTTCTTGTTATACTTTGAGCTTTGTACGGTAGGTAGGTAGGTAGGGCTGGTAGGTAGGTAGGGATGTTAGGTAGGTAGGGATGGTAGGTAGGTAGGGCTGTTAGGTAGGTAGGGATAGTAGGTAGGTAGGGCTGTTAGGTAGGTAGGGCTGTTAGGTAGGTAGGGATGGTAGGTAGGTAGGGCTGTTTGGTAGATATTATTATGAGAAGCACTTTCGATTAAATTAGTTTTAGTTACTTAGTTTTTTATAGTTATTTTCTTTTTCTTTCATTTTATTGCCATTTTTAATGTCTCCTTTCACTTTAGTTTACCATGTGATATGTTTTATTTGTTCCGAGGATAAGTCCGCCTTTGTGCAATTTTTTTTTGTTGTTTTACTTTGAGCTTTGTACGGTAGGTAGGTAGGTAGAGCTGGTAGGTAGGTAGGGCTGGTAGGTAGGTAGGGCTGGTAGGTAGGTAGGGCTGGTAGGTAGGTAGGGCTGGTAGGTAGGTAGGGCTGGTAGGTAGGTAGGGCTGGTAGGTAGGTAGGGATGGTAGGTAGGTAGGGCTGTTAGGTAGATATTATTATGAGTAGCACTTTCGATTAAATTAGTTTTAGTTACTTAGTTTTTTATAGTTATTTTCTTTTTCTTTCATATTATTGCCATTTTTAATGTGTCCTTTCACTTTAGTTTACCATGTGATATGTTTTATTTGTTCCGAGGATAAGTCCGCCTTTGTGCAATTTTTTTTTCTTGTTATACTTTGATTTTTGTACGGTAGGTAGGTAGGTAGGTAGGGCTGGTAGGTACGTAGGGCTTGTAGGTAGGTAGGTAGATAGGTAGGTGTTGAATGTCGGCATTAGGCATTAGGCAAAGTCGCATTTTATGGTTTTAGTAGGCCTGGTGTTGCTTCTTATTGGGTGGTTAGTGTTTCTTTCCGTAGACAACAAATATCAAATAGTAAGAAGTAACATTGGGGATGGAATCACCATTAAGTATTCCAACGAGGCGCAAGGTATTACCTCCTGGGTGCGCCTTGGAAAATACCTATCATTGGATTTCATGAGGTCCAGCGTCATACTTGGTTCACGGGTGAAACCACTGCACCTCGTATAATCGTACGTGATAAACAGATATTCAATGAAAAGGTATACTTTCAAATACGTTTGGTAAGGAAGCGATTCAATTCTTGTGGATAAAAGAAATGTTATTCCAAAAAGGTTGGTTGTTGGTTGTTTGCCTTTAACTGCTCTGCCCATTCATTGCTAAATATGCAAAATAGCTAAATGCAGTAGCGAAAAAAAATAAACATACTAAATATATATTCATATATATAATTATAGCTAGCTCAACCAAGAGCTAAGCTAAGCTAAAAAAAATATTTGTGTTTTCTGTGAGACTCTAGAATATTGTCCGAGTTCGGACTCTGATCTGAGTGCATCTTACATTTTTAGAATAAATTGTTATAAACTAGGTCTTGACGCCGCGTATTACGATAAGAAATCAATAATTAGGGCTTACAATTTAAATTTAAGTGCGACATTATACGTGTGTTTTTAGAGGCTAAGACTATATCTTGCAGTTACATGGTTAGGTTTTAATCTCAAAGAAAGTTCTTTTACTTACATTTTTAGAATAAATTGTTATAAACTAGGTCTTGACGCCGCGTATTACGATAAGAAATCAATAATTAGGGCTTACAATTTAAATTTAAGTGCGACATTATACGTGTGTTTTTAGAGGCTAAGACTATATCTTGCAGTTACTTGGTTGGGTTTTAATCTCAAAGTAAGTTCTATTACTTACATTTTAGAATAAATTGTTATAAACTAGGTCTTGACGCCGCACATTACCATAAGAAATCAATGATTAAGGCTTATTGTCTAAATTTAAGTGTGACATTAAACGTGTGTTTTTAGAGGCTAAGACTATATCTTGCAGTTACTTGGTTGGGTTTTAATCTCAAAGTAAGTTCTATTACTTACGTTTTGGAATAAATTGTTATAAACTAGGTCTTGACGCCGCGTATTACGATAAGAAATCAATAATTAGGGCTTACTATCTAAATTTAAGTGCGACATTATACGTGTGTTTTTAGAGGCTAAGACTATATCTTTCAGTTACATGGTTAGTTTT